>CM052800.1:142993398-143015641 GCA_028533885.1 Nasua narica | reverse complement strand
AGAGAGAGAGAGAGATCACAAGTAGGCAGAGAGGGCAGGCAGAGAGAGAGATGGAAGCAGGCTCCCCACTGAGCAGAGAGCCCAATGCGGGGCTTGATTCCAGGACCCTGAGATCATGACCTGAGCTGAAGGCAGAGGCTGAGCCACTCAGGCACCCCCTATATATATATATTCTTAATTTATTTGATCTTATACGGTACCCAGAATCAGGTCCCATTACTATTTTGTTTCTTTGATATTACTTACTTCTATGTAGTTTATACTTTTTTTTAAAGATTTTATTTATTTATTTGACACAGAGAGAGAGAGATCATAAGCAGGCAGAGGGAGGCAGAGAGAGTGGGGGAAGCAGGCTCCCTGCCGAGCAGAGAGCCCGACGCGGGGCTCGATCCCATGACCCTGAGATCATGACCTAAGCCGAAGGCAGAGGCTTCAACCCACTGAGCCACCCAGGTGCCCCTGTAGTTTATACTTTTAAATACTTTGATAATCAATCACGTCCTTCTAGATCTAACAGACATTCTAAAATACTAACGGGATATGTCTGGATATTAATATTTAATTCTCCAATATTTCCAGATATGCTTCCATTTTTGCATATGCCCAATGAACACATACACATACACAGACACAGTGAGGTGTCTAGTTGCTGCAATTTGTAAAACCGCATGGCACATGGCACAGTTGCACCAAAATAGACAAAATGAAATCATGTATTTGTCAACAAATTTTTAATTATGCAAACTAATATGCTGTATGTTACTATACCTTAAATCTGTATATTTACTTTTGCTCCATTTATATTATTTCCCTCAAGAACAATTAATGTATCAAAAGGATGTTTATTGATGTAGAGAAAGTCATGAACTATATTTTATTCACAAGCTCAAATGTTGAATGCTATGCTATTCTTTGCTAATCGTGCTGACCATAGTACAGAACTTAAATCAGGAGCAAAACTGATTTGAAAGTATGTGGGTAAGCTGAGACACAGTAAAGTAATTCAGTGATGATTTATTTCTAATAGCGGTATATTTTCATGTGTATTGAATCCCTGTCTTCATTAGCATGAGACTTTTCACTTGGACTTTGCAACACTGAACAAGTATTTAGATCCAGGTTTAAAAGAACATTGTGATTTTCTTTGGAAGTGAAAAAATGGAAGTGCAAAAATAACTTATACACATGAATAACAGACATTTTTAATTGAAGTAATAGTATAGTCTTTTGACACTGAAACAATTTTGATTCCAAGTGGTGAAATGTATATTTGAAGATAGTCTTCAAAAAATTTATCAAACACTAAAACAGAATATATTTGGTGTTTTTGTATGTCCTTTCTCAATTTCAGCCAAATGATACTACGTACAAAATTTAATTATGTATCTAAACACGAATCTCCAAATTTGAGAATTTTATCATTACTAAACTCAAGTATAAAAGAACAATTAGAACTTTTCTAATTCACCAAGTGTAGCTGTAAATCGCTGTAAAATAGATGTGATGTACTCACTAAATACCGCAGAGACAGGTACATTTTACTGATGAATATTACTGAAAAGCTAAGGTCTTTTCCAATTACTAATAGGACTAGATAATTTATTAAGTGCAAACAAACAGACAAACAAACAAAAATATGCTCATATGATCTGCTTAAGACTTAGTCTTCTGGGAAGATGGGAAGTTACCATGACTTAAGACTGCAAACAAGGACTTCTATAGCATGACTTTTAGAATACATTTTTGTGTATGAAATTTCCCAGGAGAGGTAAATGATATTAGAGTGTTTTTGGAAGGAAAGTGAAGATAGGCTTTTGATAAGATGCTGCTTTTGTTCTCTTTTCCCATTCATATAGGAACACATAAATGGTAGACATATGAACAAGTGACATTAGAAGTAGCCCTGACGACTGTTTAAGGTTCTAACATTGGATTGTTCATTTTCATCTTGTATTGATTTCGATCACAGCAGTATTTTAAAAATTTTTCTCACTTTAAAATTTACATAATATGATAAATTGTCAGATATGACTACACATATTGTTTCATCCTGTAAAATCTTCACTAGTGAATATAAAATCCAGTCAAATTAACTTATTTCTCAAAAGAAAACCCTGTGAAGAATTTTTGAGTGGGAATCTGAAAGGCAATAAGGTCTAAATTGCATTTTTAAAAAAAGTGTTTCAACTTTACATAAATATAATTAAACAGAATATGGTCGGTTTGCCATGCATGATGACACTTTCCTGGGAATATATTCCATTGTCCAAAATTTTCACTTAGTTTGGCCTTTATCTAAATCCTTATACTTTGACCCCAGTCTTTTTCTCCATCATGGCTTTCCTGTGTTTATCAATGATGTCATATATGAGACTGCCCATGTTTCCTTTTTATTGTCTCATATTTATTCAGTTGCATTTCATGTCTGGTTCCTTAATATCCCCTGTTTCATAATATATACTGTCAATTTAATTGTCTTGTATTAAAGACCATAAACTCGCCTTGTTGCAGTATCCCCATTGATTTCCCTTTTCTTCAGTCAAATCTTCATTCCATGACAAAATAATACACTTTAAAAGTGTTGTTTTCACTGCCATTTCTCTTTTTAAGAATTATTTAGTCCCTATTATCTGGATTATGTCCCAATTCTTTAAATTGTTGGGGTTTTTTGCATTCTTCACCTCCCCCCCTCCACAATCTGATCGTAACCTATTTTCCTTGCCTTATCTATATCACCTCCTTTACATAAAACCTTTACTTCTTGATCAAGGTCGAAGTTCTCCATCAAGGACCTCCCACATCCTATTCCCATTCTTGATGTCCCAACTTTTCTCATTCCAATGCCCTGCATCACTATTGCTTCACTTTTGCCCCTGCTTATTACAAATCTATTATTTGATGTTAGAGTTTTGTTTTTGATTGTTTGTTTGCAGTTACCTCATAATTTTATCCTGGTTTTTCTTTTCTTCTTTTTTTTTTTCTAAGATTTTATTTATTTAAGACAGAGAGAGAGAAAAAGAGTACAAGTGGGGGAGAGGCAGAGGAAGGGACAGAGGGAGAGAGAGGAGCAGACTCCCTGTGGATACGGAGCCCTGAGTAAGGCTCAATCCCAGGATCCTGAGATCATGACCTGAGTCGGTCAGACCCTTAACCAGCTAAGCCAACAAGGTGCCCCTATCCTGGTTTTTCTAAACTTTCAGTTTTTACACATACTCACATTATTGATGAGATCATTATTTGCAATACAATTTATATTTTATATAAAAAGACAAAACAAAATGCCTTTCCTTGATTGATTTCACTTTACTTGCCCTGTATCCTATCAGATCAGCTTTCAAAACAATGCAGAACACCAGACTACGTTGCAAGCACTTGGAGACAAAATAAAACATTGGTATGCACATTAAAACATTGACGGGACTCTCAAGGGTTAAAATTTAAGAGGTTTATTCTCTTTTTATCAAGCAATGTCTACAGACAGAGCATCCACATGGTGTAAGCTACCAAAGAAGGATGTATGAGACAGACTTACATTAAATTATTAGACACTTTATATGGTTCATGTTCACAAGGGAGAAAATTACAAAAAAGGAAAGCAGGTAAGTAGAAACATAAGCTGATTTTTATAGTTTATTAAATCTACCTCCCATAATGTTTCCTTAAGCTAAGAAGAAATCTACTGTATCACACAGCTCAGGATGCTATATATACATAAGATATTACACACTATAAAATTTCAGGTTTCTAAGCAGTTTTATACAATTTAAACTTGAGTAAAATTTGTATTTAAAAAAGACCTTATTGGATTACCTTCAGTAAATGGAGGTCATTTCAACAGCCCATTAGCATTTTTAGCAACAATTAAAAAAAATAAGTAAAAAGATTCTCCAAACATGTAAGCTATTACTTTAAATCTAGATAATTATCTGCTTATTTCAGTAAACCAACTCTCTAGTTTTAATCCAATTCTACTAGCCTTTTATTTGTCCTTTAAAGAAAAAAGAAGCAATAATTTTTATTTCTACACAGTGTCTCAAGTAAGAGAATTAGTTAGATTTCAATCCGTAGCACTGTTAATGAGAGGGTCATTTAAGGATGATGCAGGAGTTGAGCAAAAGTCATTTAGGAAAGTTCTTAAGAAATGAAGTTCTTTGATGTGTTATGTTTAAATTGCCAAGGCAAGAGTAAAGTATGTCTTTACTCACCACTGTGGAGTTATCCCTTACTCCCAATTTCTGCTACTAATTCTCCTAAACCACTAATACTCATCAGTTCTCTAGCCAGTATTTTCTCCCTGGTGTTAATTTCCCTACATGTGGTTTACTCTTAGCAGACACAAATGATACTTCTTTTTTAAAACTGAAAGTTCCTGCTGATTCAACACTGGACTACATGAAAAGAAAGAAATCTATTCTGCTAATAATAAACATTTGTAAGCAGTTGACATCCGAGACAAACTTGCATTGAAAATACAATGTACTCCAATGATTAAAAGCAAAATGAGTAGAGAATACATTGCAAACATTTTTCCATAATTATTTTTCCTCCTTTCATCGTCATTTTCCATAGCATGCTAAAGACCATACAGTTAAGTATCAAATAGAGTTTGTCACCTGTAGACAACCTAAGACCAATTTATGCCTTCACATATTTCGTTGAGATTTAAACCAATGTCAAAGACAGGATTTAGTGCAAGAGATGTTAGACTTTTCCCTTCTAATAACAAAAGATTTATAGTTATGGGGGTGTTCAGTATGCAACGTTTAGCCTACCTTTTCCTCTTGTGACATTCCCTTCAAGGCACAAAAGATTATAAACAGTGAATGGGACAGAATATTTTGAAGTAAGAATTTTAAGGTTCTACAATACCTTTTTATTTCTAGTTTAAGCATACCAAAAGACAGAAAAAAATAAGCTACCCCCAAAATGAAATAGTGCTTAAAGTCATCTGAAATTCCCTGCAGTTATTTTTTATGTGTTTAAATTTCTATTTTATTGACTTAAATGTTCGTATAGATTTGATTCTTGTGATTGATGTAGTTCTTAATGTTGTTTTAAATATTTCTAATCAACCAATATTACTAATTGTGTGCATCTTTGCAAAAAAAAATAATCTATTTTATTTGGGCCAACCAAGTAACTTATGCTTGACTAGGGTATAATCTTGAAAAGTTAAGCTGTAAATTTAAACAATGGATTAAGTGCAACGTACTGGAAAACTCTTTATTCAATGATTATCTAATAGGGCTCCTAAGCATCTCCAACCCAAATAACTGTATTTCCTTTCTCAACTTCAGTGATCTCACAGTTTAACTTATTGAGCCGTCCATCCAGTATAAAGAGAGAGTCCTTGGAAGGTGTCATCAGGTATTGCCCAAACAAGCCACTGTCCTGGATTTGCCGGTTCTTCGGGTTCCAAGGCCATTCCTCTGCCTTGAGTGGTTCCTTAAGACTCTTTATCATCTTCACCTTCCCAGAGGAGAGCTCCACAAAGAGCACATCAGTCTGTGTGCTTGAACTACCATAGATGTTGTATTGGTGGGCTTCAGTAAAGGATGGCTGAAATGCCAGATCAGATATGTGCAGATTTGTGTGGATATCAAAAGCCTCCTGTATTTCTCCTCTGATGGTAATGTACTGGACCCTTACAAGACCTTTCATATCATTAACGCTGACAAGATAGTGCCCATCTGGAGAGACATAAGGAGTGCCTGTCACATCACTATTGAATCCAATGACTGAGTCGGTTACACCGTCCACCATAAGCTGTGGTGGAATTGCCCCAGTGCTGTCAGGTTTGCAGCCAATAAAGTAGTATCCTCCCAAATGTGTATATGCCAATGACTGAGGAATGCACTTATAGTCCATCAAGTTAATTGTCTTGATGTATGACATGGTTTCAAGATCAATTTTTTGTAGTACAGCTTCATCTTTATGAAGAATAAATCCAAACCTGAAAAGATGAAAACCAAAGTTAAACAGGAAACTATAGAGTGGTTCCTATATGAATATGTATTGTGGACAGCTAGAAAGGGTCATCACTAGTCTAGGGATTAATTGTCAGGCTATGCAGCAATTTATGTCACCATCATGTTAGAATTAAACTTTAAATTGTGCTCCTTTCACCTCCTTTCTCTAGGTCATTCTTTCACCATAGCCAAACAACTATAACTCATGGTGTAGAAAACAAAATAATTAAAAGCAATACATCTAGTTAATTGGAACAACAGATTTTACTTTTACCATACATAAAAAAGTAAACATTATTTTGTGATCTCTAATCCTTCTGATATTGAATAAGCTCAGTTTACTGCTACTAAAGTCAACAAGAATAAAATACTTGAATATATATCTATTATACTAGCTTCATTTATTTTTATTTTGTCCTATGACCATCAGAAAAGTCTGACACTCATTGCTACTTAGACAATTATCCACATCTTTCTCATTTTCATCTGCCTTATAGAAGTACCTTAATGCAGTATTTTTTGTTTTTGGGGGGTTTTTTGGCATAGAACTATTAAACTTCTATTTGTTAGATTTTAAGATTACCTTGATTAACTTTTATGATTTTAATACTTGTTTTATTATAAGTTTTAAACACAGGTTACATTTTTCAACCTTGCCATGCTTATATTATCATTTTTCGTGTTTACCTGCATCATATTGGTTGTCTTATATTGAACGATGGTGAACCTTACAGATTTATGATTTTTTCTGTTAAAGTTATTTTAAAAATAAATATTTCTTGTTTGTTTTGGTGTTCTCTTTAATTACTTCCATGATTTTCAAAGCATTTGTCCTGAATTCTAGCTGCAAATTATTATAACTCCCAGTGACAAATGTAAATATATTTTGAAAGTATGACCTATAACACCAGAGGGTTCTTAGAAAAAAATAAGTAAATTAAATAAGATAAAATGAGATGGAGACTAGTATAGTAAATTATATCCAAATGGATACTGGCCAATAAAATTTTGAAGGACTCTTACTTTTGTTTTTCTTAATATTATCGATTAAAACACATACTACATACTAGTATTTTCAAAGGCTCCATAAAAACAAACAAACAAACAATGGTCTATTGTTATACTGAATGTGTTCATAAATGAAAAAAAATAAAAATAAGATGACTTCTGGCAAAGTGAAACAAAAACTTTAAAGATAACCAGTTATGTTATTGTCACCTGTGTAATTCATTTTCAATATGCTAATCCTTACACAAAATTTTATTTATGTAAAAAATGACCATTTCTACACATTTATATAAATATAGTGAATTCAGGGTAACAGCTCCTTAAAATTTCAAATATAAGCATATGGCAAGCCCCAGAAATAAACTCATCTTGAATATTATAGAAAAGATAAGATGAATGTTCTCAAATCAGTCTTTGTGCTGTAGTTGTGGAAGGCAGCAAGTGTATCCACAAAAATTTTACTGAAATAGATGTAAAGTTGTAACTGCTCCTGTGTTATTATATTACATATAGTTGGGAAACCCCATATTATAATTTTAGATATATTTGAACATTTGTGAAAAAATTATTGTCTTTAGAGAGATTACAACATCTATACAAAAGAAAAATTACAATGTATACGTACTCCTTTAAAAATTTTTTTTAAATATTTATTGAACAACTACTGAATATGAGGTACTGGGAATATATTGTAGATCAACATAACTCTCCCTGCTTTCAATGAGTCTAGGAATTTTAGTAATAAAAATGGAAAACTTAGTGATTAATGCTTAATTATAGCATCCTGCTATACTATTACTTAACTTAGTGATTATTGCTTTTTCTATTTACATGAGATGCAATAAAGTAATCATTTTGAAAATAATATTTCTGGTATATTTCAGAATGACATTCACCATTTCTGGCTTATTTCCTCAATCTTTCTCTTTTCCTATGTCCTTAATAACTGTGTTTGTGTCATTTCAGTAAATACAGCCCCCACCATACCTATTTAGGATATTTTTATTTTGATTATAATGGTATGAAAAAGAATTCATACTATTAAAAATCACTTCTAAGTGTTTCTATTAAAATATTAATGCCTAGCACAGGTTTTAAGTAATATCTGAATATTAAAGAATAGAAAAAAAAAACCCTCAAGCCAAAAACTGAGTCCCATGATTTTTTTGTCAACTTCAAAAATATCATAATATCCTAGATATCACTATTCACTCTCATACTTCTCTTAATAAATAATTAGCTCTGAGTACTGTAAAGGGATATTTTTCTATTAATGGACAATCATTAAGGATACAGAAGTGTGTATATGACTGTATCTGGTATTATTCATGAAGTTTCGAATAATGATGGAAAACACTGTCTTTCTTTTATGCTATGCATTGTATATGTTCCCAGAGACAAAAGTAGTAATATGCACATTTAATAAAAGCAATAAGCCAATCAAGTTTTGGCATTTCAGCTCCTCTTTTAACCTTGAGTCTTCCAGTCCCTTTGGGCAATGGTTTGTGAATGCTAATGAAGAAGAAATGTGACAAGCTCTAACTACTCGAGAACTACTTTAACTCTAACACTGAAGAATGCACTCAAGTTTTCTGTGACACAATCCAGCTTCTTTTGAAAGTAATTAAAATTCTAAGAGAGGGTCCAGTTAAAAATGCAAAACCTCCATGTGGGACGATAAAATCACATCTTTTTTGGCATCCATGCTGCATGCTCCTTTAGGACTAGAGATCTAGCTACATAAGCAAATGCAGGAGAATGCCTGCAATTTTTCACTACTGATTTATTGAGTAGGAAGTGGTGTCTCTAATTCAAAATTTCCCCCTAGTACAGATTGATATTCAAAAATCTCCCACTGTTCATTAGTCTGTGATTAATATTTACGAGGCTCTCAACTTCCATGCCTGCTTAGTATAATAAAATCCTCCCCTGGACTAAGCCTAACATAGTTTGTCTAATATTTGTCAGAATATGTATAGGAAGTTGCAGACTGTAAGAAATGAGAGTTAAAACTTACTCTTGGAATCACTTCTTTTACTAGGAAATTAATAAATCTAGGAAAGTGTGACCCCTCAGTACAGCATTGTGTGGGTTTGTTGTTGGACTTGGTGAGGAGAATCAGAGCAATGTTTTTCATTCACAAATCATTTTATTTTTCTGAAGTGTAATCAATCTAGTTCATTATAAAAATAGTTTTTTAAAGAAGTTTTTAAGAAGTCCAACTTTAATTATTGCTTTTGTACTTTAAGGTAAGGTCCTGAAGTGATTCATGCAAAGGAACTTCTTATTTGGGATGCAGTAAAAATTTTCAACCCAGACTGATTTAGTTTCATGATCCAGTTTTTCAATATAATTGATAGCTGAACTTACATAAAGTCCTTGACCTCCATGAGTTTCAATTCCTTCATTAGAAGAAAAAGGACAAAAGTACCATTTTGCTTGGAGGATAGAAGTTAAATGTGTGTTTGTTACTAGGCAAACAGCACATTCTCAATAAATAGAACTTGCCTATGCTTATACCTTAAGTAACATCATTTTCCCATCATGAATCCAATATGATATTTCCTATGGGACTGCAGATTATTACAATTCATCAATGGGAAGAACAAAAACAAATTATCAATTTTTCTGTATAGCCAGTATTCCCTGTTTTTTAAATAAGCACATCGTGTTACTCAAACGTGGCAGGATTTTTCCCCTTGTGAATTCATCAGGTATCACACTTGTAATAGAAATCCTCAGTTTTATTCTTGCTCCCACTACTGCCAACAGGATCTGTGGTTGGTACACCCCTTCCCCAATCACCAAATCTCTCACATTATTAGGAACAAAGGCAGTCTAGCTCACTCCACCTTTAGAGGTGCTGCTTCAGTTCTCACTGAGGGCATGGAGCAGTGAGCCATGGTGTGCTGGGTGATTTTGACCTCTGCACAGATGATGGGATTTGAAATAGATACCTGTTTTACTCAAGAATTTTCACAAAAAAAAAAAAAAAGAATTTTCACTAAAAGTAACAGGAAATTTTGAGAAGACCTTAGTATGTGGATATCTAATGACATGGACACTTGCAGTCGGAGTTTATATCATGGCAATTCAAAAGACTGGCAACGGAAGTTATTTGGCAGAGGAGGGAAAAGAACAGGTATTTAGAGAGAAGCATAGCTGAAATACTATGAAGTCTAATAAAGAGCTGCTCAAAGACCTCCACATCTCACAAGAGCACACTGCATTCCTTGCATCTGAGTAATCACTGATTTCCCCATTATCTCTTGCTTAGTTCCCAAATGGGTCTGGTCACTGAGATTCTCACAGAGCAATTTCCCAGTTATTGTCACCCCATAACATCTGCCATATTATTCTACCCCGATTCTGCTTTCTGAGATGCCACTGAAGGAATCCCATAATGGTAATTAATAACCTGTATTAATTTGCCAAGGTCAGTGCCCAGAGTGTTAATACTCCAAAGCTTCGAGTGAAAGACTCTCATAACATTTGCACAATAACAATTGTTTTATCTCCTGAGTCTTAATATAGTACGGCCTTTCCCCAGGGTCCTCATAACTTCTCACCCGAACAGCTCTCTTTACTGCAGACTTTCAGTATTTACCCACTAAGATCAACCCCCATACTACCAGCTGGGAAGTATTCCTGACGCTCCCTCTCCATCCCTACATGATCTCTTTCCTCAAACCCTATCTTCTACACCTCCCTAAATTTTAAAACAAACATTTCTATGTATATCAATGGATGCAAGTGGGAAGTAGTAAGTGCAGACTAGGTGTATTTGCTGACAAATGCTCTACCACTGAGCTGTGTCCCCACATATAAGGTGTGTTTGAACATGGGATTAGTCAGACAGTCAATCCTGTAATAAAAACAACACTGCTTCAATCCACATCAAAAACAAAAGCATTTCCCAAAACTTTTCTGATGTCTTAATAATAGAAACTATGTTTTTTGAAATAAAATTCTAGAACAGAATAACTTCAACAGCCCTAAGAATTAGTTGTATTCAGATTTTGCTTGTGAAAATCTACATCTAAAACTTATGATCAAGTACTTAGTGCTTCATATAAATAATGAGCAAGATTATTAAGACCTTGTTTTTCTAACTGGATTATAATTACCTTGTTTTTCCAATTGGAAGGTAAGAGAAGCTTAACAGAAAAGAAACTAAAATTATAACCTCCTCTCCATATAATTAATATATAAACTCACACATACAACGTGCTGTTGAAATGATATCTTCCATTGTGTTACAGCTGACAGAGAGTTTTCATGGACGCAAAGCATAAATCTGACATGAGCCATCATTCACTAGTTTATGAATTCCTTTATATTTAGTTGTTTTCTATTATCCCATACTGACCCTTGTAAGAAAAGATTGAATGCAGTTCCTACACAAGTACCAGAGGATTTAGTTTTTATCTGAATTTCACATAAATAGCTCAGTAAAACATACCTGTTCATAAACAGTGGTCACATTCATATTCGGGAGATGGGAGGCACAGAGAAATAGAATTGACACATTTAGTAAAGATTTACAACCAGAGCAAGGGCAATTTCTGAATAGACCTAATGCTTAGATGTGTTTGGGAGATGATACTACTTTGAAGTTCTCTGTTTTCAAAACGTAGGTTGGAAAAGCTAAAATGAGCCACAGGATGCCTCCTACCTTCCTTTTATAAGTATATTATAGAAATTCTATATTAAAAATTTTAACATTACTTTCCCTACGTTTTTAGAAATTTTTTCTTTAAAAGTAGAATGTGTTTCTGAATACTAAATTCCCTATTTCCTCTTTCTCTGGTATCCTACTGTTCAGATCTGTAGGGTGTTTGATTCTTCTAGGCCAAATTGAAACATAAATGCATAATTTAATTATAGTATACCCAGGATGTCTAATTGCTTGACAGAATTAATACAGTACCTAAAAGTATATCACTTTAGTGGCCAAGACATACAAAAAAAAACAGATTTATTAAAAGTTTTGTGCACACCATATATACTATAGACCATATTTCAAAAACCAAAGTCCTCCACCTCTTTTTGAAGAGCTTAAGAGCTTAGGGAAAAAAAAACGACTGACAACTATGCTTTCAGATGGCATTTTAAAAGATTGGTTGCTCTTCTTAACTTGGTTTTGGAAAAACACATGAAAATCTGAAAATAGGAACCTCTTGGATCTTACCCATTTTTCTGATTTGGGTGTGTTTTATGCAGGAGTTGAAAAATGGAACAGGGATGACATTGTAGAAATGGAGATGGTAATTAGAAGAATGGGAAATAATTTGTGAGCACAGAGGTGAAAATACAAAAGGAAGGTAAAACAAAGGCAAGAGCAAAATCTGTGAATCTAAATAAATAAATAAATAGATAGATAGGTAGGTAGATAGATAAATAAATAAATAAACACTACCGAAGTGTCCACTGCATACCTGGCAAACAAAAATGATAGGTGAAAAAAAATTCAATAAGGATCTAAGTCTGTCATGGGTTGGGTTCTAGACACCGTGTGACCCAATTCAGTATTATTCACAAGCTCTTAATGTTCACTACACTTTGTACAACCTTATGAAGGAAATGGAAAGGAAATAGATAGCTCCTATCCTTAAGGTAATTATAGTCAAGCAGTGGGGTGCTTATAATTGGATACCCTGACTTGCAAAAAGTGTTTAGGGAACCTCTTCAAAGATGAGAGAAAGGATGGGTGTAGCTATATCTCTGTTTCAGCTAGTAATTTACATTTCATGTGAAGAGAGAGTTTATATTAGTGTGGATCCCAGAAGGAAAGGAATAAATTTCAATTAGAATAAATCAAGGAGGGTGCAATAAAGAGACTGTTTACAGTGAAATAGAAATCGGTCACAAGGGATAGTGCAGTGATATAGGGAGAGTAACAATGAGGCTGTTGTCACCGCTCTATCTGGGTAGGAGGGAGTTATGTGGAGAGGTGTGTCTTGTGATATTCTGTCGTCTGTGATCTACAGAAACAGCTGGTCACCTACAAAACAGCACACATGGTGGGGAGTGGGGAGATAGAGAGTGGGAAGGTAGGGGGTATTATACACTTTGGTCTCATGTTCCTTCTTCGTGCAATCTCCGGTCAGGCTTTTCATTGGCCCAACAACCAGAAGCCCTATTAGCCAGCCTTCTAGGATAGAAAGCAAGGTAGAGAAGGGTGGAGTGTGTAGCTGGGGATAGAAATGCAAAACATCAACCACAGATTTCCTTGGCCAAAGAATCTTGAAAAACTCAATTCCGGTGAATATACAGAGTTATATGCAGTGATGATTGTGATATATATGTTTAGTTTCTAATTGGGATCATTTGACAATTGATAAAGAAAAATTGTGTAACTTTCCAAGCTGGGAGAAAGCATTCTTGATTTTTTCACCCCTAAAATGATAGCATTCTCTTACTTCTGGTAAAGTTTTAGAAAATGTCTCTTACCTTTAGTCACTGGTAAAATATTTTTAATAATTGCTATGTACTAAATGTTTATGTCCCCATCCCCCCAAGTCCCCAACAAATTCATATGTTGAAGTTCTAATCCCATTGTAATGGCGTTTGGAGGTGGGGCCTTTAGGAAGAAATTAGCTTATGAAGATGAGTCTTCATGGATTAGATTAGTGCCCTTAAAAGAAGAGACATAAGAGAGATGATTTCTCTCTCTCCCCCCACCATGTGATGACAGAGCAAGATGACGTCAGTCTGCAAACTAGAAGGAAGGCTTTCTCCAGAATCTAAACATGTTGACATCCTGATCTCAGACTTCTTAGCCTCCAGAACTGTGATAAATACATTTCTGTTGTTTAAGCCACCTTGTTTGGGATATTTTGTTAAAGTAGTCTGAACTGACTAAAACATCATTGGTTCCAGAAGTGAGGTGCTGTTACAACAGGTTTCTAAAAGTGTCGATGAGGCTTTGAAACTGGGTAAGGCATAGGGACTTGAGGCGTTTTGAAGTGCATGCTAGAAAAACCCAATATTGCTGGGTTGGGGGCACTAAATACTGGTGAGATCTCAGAAATGAAAGAGGAGAGCTGGAAAGGAAGCCTTTATCTTCTTTGAGAGTACATAAATAATCATGAACAGATTGTAGAAATATGGCTGGTAAAGTCCATTCTGATGAGGTCTTAGATACCAATGGGGGATATATTATCAGTAACTGAAGGAAAGACATTTCCTTTACTATAAAGCAATAGAGGATTTAGTTAAACTTTGTTAGTGTTCTAGTGTTTTGTGGAAAGTAGAACTTGAGAATAATGAAATTGGATATTCAGCTGAGAAGATTTATAAGCAAAGTGTTGAAGAAATGATTTGGTTCCTCCTGATTACTTATAGTAAAATGGAAGCAGAAAGAAATAGGTTGAAGGAGGAATTGTTAGGCAAAAGGACCCAGAACATAAAGATTTGGAGAGATCTTAACATGTCTATAATACAAAAGAAAAAAGCCGGGGGAGAATGCATATTCAGAAAAGAACATCAACAGTGTGGAAGACCAGCCATTTGCTAAGGATATTAGCATGTTGTGAACCACAGAACTAATCAGCCACCCAGCAGGGAGACTGCCAGTTTGAACGGGAGGAAATGGAGACTTAATAGAATGAAGGAAGGTTGATGGACTTCTTGAATTTTATAGGATAAGACCACACAGCTCTTTATCTGTAAACATGTGTTATTCTTCAAGATAAAGGAAAAATGATTCCAAAGGTGATTCAGTGATTATTAGGGCTGCTGTCTCAATTTGAAAAGGGCTGAGACATCACCCAGAGCCTTGGAAATGAAACCCTCACCATGCAGAGCTGCAGGGGCAGGACCACCACTGCAGTGGGGCTGAAAGTCAGAACATGAAGTCAAAAAGGATTATTCTCAAGCCTTAAAATCTCATGGAGTTTGCTTTGTAAGATATTAGACTTGTTTCGTACTCATCACCACTTCCTTCTCTCTTATTTCTCCCTTTTGGAATAGAATATCTATCCTCTTCCTGCCCACCATTTTATTTTGGAAACACATAATATATTTGATTTCATACATTCCAGCTAGAAAGGAATTTTGCCTCAGTGTGAATCAGACCTGAGTCTTTCCCATATCTAATTTAGATGACATTTAGGTAAGACTTTGGATGTTCGACTTTAGAATTGATGCTGAAACAAGTTAAGACCTTTGGGACTCATGGATAGAATGAATGCTTTCTTTATGTGAGAAAGATATGAATTTTGAGAGACCAGGGGTGGAATGCTATGACTGAATTATGTCTCCCTCACACCTCAAAGTCTTATGTTGAAGGCTTAATTCCCAAAGTGATGTTATTTGGAGGTGGAAATTTGAGGGAAGGAATTAAGTCATGAGGGTAGAGCCCTTCTGAATGGGAATGGTGCCCTTGAAAGAAGAGACACAAAGGTATGATCTCTCTCTCTCTCTCTCTCTCTTTCTCTCTCTCTCTTTCTGTGCCATGGGAGGACAGAAAGCCTTAACCTGATAGCTTAAGGCAGCTATCAGGCATAATCCAGGAAGAGGGCTTTCATCAGAACCCAAACATGTTGGCACCCTGATCTCTGACTTTCCAACCTCTAGAACCATGAGAAAGAAACTTCTGCTATTTAAACCACCCAGTCCATGGTATTTTGTTAAATTAGCAAAATTAAGTTAGAAATCACATGGTAAAAGTTATGAATATGATTAATACCAGTGGTGGTTTTATTATTTCCCCATTACTTTTGCATTTTCTTCAGGTAAGAGCAAAGCTGCATGAGTAATTGTTACTTAACAGACTAAGGGTTTGTAATATATCTTTGGAAATTTATCTGGATTTGGTAATTTTTTTTACTTTTATTAATCTGGGTGTGTTTTCAGGTATGCAAGAGTAAGGGAAAGGGGAGGATTTTGTTTTGCTTTGTTTGCATTTTTCATTCATTAAAAAAGACAATATGATATGTATCTCATATTGTATCTTTTTTTTCTTTCAACACTGTATTTTAAAGATATATTCATGTTGCTCTGTGCATTTTTACTATATTGCATTATAGTCATTCATTGGAAATCTATAGTATGATCTGCCATGTTTTACTGAATCACCTTCCTTAATATGTGTACTCATGTGGCTTCATTAAGCTGGTGGGTTGGTTGGTGGCTAAGCTCAGCAAGGAAGCCTGGGATGGATGAGCCTTCCTCTCTCCATGTGGTTTTCTCTCCTCAGGGACACTCACAAGATGTCCTTCACAGGTGACTGCAACGTTCTAATAAGGAAAGCTCTTGTCAAGTCTCTGCTTGACTCATGTTTGCTTCTTTTCCATGGACATAAAGAAATCACATGTCCATGGTCAGAGTGCAAAGAAACTACCCAGAGACATTGGTACTGGGAGATAAGATTCATTGGAGATCGTTATTATAACAATCTATCATATAAGGTAATGGTTCAAATGTTTTTTTTCTTATTATTCTTTTTTTTTTTAAGATTTTATTTGAGAGAGAGAGAGAGAAAGTGAGAGAGCACAATAGGGGGAGTGATAGAAGGAGAGGGAGAAGCAGGCTTTCCACTGAACAGAGAGCCAGATCTGCCTTGAGCTCAGGTCATGATCCCAAGACAAACTAAGCCACCCAGGCACCTCCCCCTTTTCTTTTTTTAATTATTCTTAACATAGGTATCTATTAGCACCTGTTTTATTGGATAGTACATCACTTTCCACTGACTTGGAATGTCACTTAGCATTTATTTAGTCTATGTCTGATGTTCTATTTCTTTCATCAGTCTTTCTCTTTCCTCACAGATACATGTTGCAAAATTTTACTCATTGAGCCCATATAATATATATAAATATCCAGAGGAATGAATATAACAATTTTTTTCTCAAAATTTATTGGCTATTGTGTGTGTGTGTGGTGTTCTGTAAACTTTTTAGTTTATCAAGTTAGAATATGATTAGTACTTTTACTTCACATTTTAGAATCAGCTTATCTAATTTTAAAATATTGATATATTTGAGGGGGTTTATTACATTTACATATTAGCCAGGTTCTAACATTTTAACAATAATATGACATATATTTCTACTTATTTGACTCATTTAATTGTTTTACCAAGAAAAATTAATTTCTTCCTGGATATATTCATAGATATTTTACCTTTTACTTGCTAATATTAATAGATTCTTTTTTCCACTATATCTTTTGGGTTTTTTTGTTAGTATGTATAAAGTTATTAATTTCTGAAATTATGTTTGTGCCCTTAATATTTTGAATTATTTCCTAATCGGTTTTTAGCCAACATTCTAGTATTATTTATACTCAATCATATCATCTTTAGAGATGGATAATTTACCTCCCCTTTGCAATTTCTAACCTACTTGTCTTCATATTTATCATTGCAGTGACTAGTACATTCCTCTTATTTTTAAAATACACATTTCAAAACTGGCCTTGATCTAGTGGTGTTTCAGCAATACATGAAATTCTTGCTGGAATAGAACAAAAATTTCAGAAGCAGATTCATATGATATGTGAAAGTTAAAAATATAATAAAATAGTTTTTCAAATCTGTAGAGAAGATATAAGCTATATCATATTTTGAGGTAATCAGCTATGTCATGAGAAAATGTATGTATAACTCACTTTTTACACAAAATAATATCTAAAGAGATGAAAGGGTTGAAATTATGATAATATAATAATATTAAAAGATCAGTATTAAACAACAGTATTATAACAGCATTAAAAGCATCAAGAATTTAAATACTGAAAAAGATGATACCTTTTTAAGCAAGAGCCCATATTCTAGAAGTCTAGAAGTGAAGCTTGATAAAGGTGACTACATTTTTAAAATTAACAAACAATGGTTAATGCAAACTATAAAATAAGCAAAATATAACAGAAAAAGTCAATATTCTGACTATATAAGGAATTACTAAAATCAGAAAAAGCAAAATATTAAAAAGAAAAAAATAGGAAGCAAATAGCTATTCCTCACATGAGGGGAGAATTAATGGCCTTTTAACATCAAAACATTCAAAGCTTCATAAATAATTAAATGAACTAAGTTAAAACCAAGCAGAATGTGATATTTATTTTTACCAATCTGTTGGTAACAATGATAAAGTGTGTTTTAACCCAACACTGGTAAGGATGTGATCAAATATGTTCTCTCACATACTATTGGTGGAAGCATAGTTATCTTAGGTTTTTTGGAGAATAATTTGATATTACCTCTTAAAATTAAAATATGACTCTGCTTTAATGAAGCAATGATGCCTCTCAGTATCTCCTCTTAATAAATGCTCATAAATGACCACATAGTAGCATGCACAAGGATATTCACTGCAACACTGGTTACAATAGGAAATTTAGAAATAATTTAAATGTCAAACAGTAGAGGAATGCTTAAATACACTATGAAGCATCCACAAAATGAAATCTCATACTGCAGCTATAAAAATGATAGGTTATTAGTAATGACATAGTGGTATCTCCAAAACAGTTAATGTTTAAAGAAGTACATACCAGATGTAAAAGAATACTATATATTTTAATGCATTTATATGAAATTGCTAGAAGAAATGGACTGGAAGGTTACACAACAATATGTACGGTCTTCTAAAAAAAGTGCTGAGTGCTTATAAAAGGAGACTTGTACATATTACTATATTAATTTCTTTATGGTTTCAATACAGCATATATGTATCAAAATATATACAGAAAAGATGCAGCCTCATTATTTTTCTACTAAATAAAATTAGAACAGTGAGACATCATGTTCATTTCACAAATTAGGAAAATGTAATGTTAAAGTATTCAATGAAATTGGCACTAAATTTATTAGTAACAGTGTAACTTGCATGCAGAAAATAATTAGTAATTAGAATCAAGGACCTTTCACATATTTCTACCCTTTTTAGCAGGAATCTAGTTTCCAATTGACTATCCTGAGAGAATAATAATAAGTCTGAATAAATCTTTATGTATAAACATATTCATAATATTATTAGGTATAGTAGTAAAGATGTATAAACAACTCAAGAGCCCATACATAAGTGAATATTAAATGGTGATGCAGACACTTGTTGCAATAGAATATGCATGTTAAAAATAAAAAACACTAATTTAGGGTTAATGTTTACTCAGTAAAGTTATATGAAAAGAGCATAATATTGTATGAATGATGTGATTAAACCATTAAAAATAAAATAAACAAAGCCCATGCATTCACTGAAGATAACATGCCCAAAGTTTGACTTTGGTCAAGTTTAGAGACTGAATTTGAGCTCCTTTTCAATGTTTGTTCAATGAGCATAGTGTATTTTTGTAATAAGAAATGTATTTTTTATTCCTATATACTAATACAAATAAAACACTATGTATGAAGTCTAGATAAAGGCTCAGGTAGTCCTCATGAAATTGCTCATTATTTCATTCTTGAATATGCACTTACTAAATGTCTAAACAAAGTACAGACCTCAAACTCACCATTATAGACAGTTAACTAATCTTCAGCAAAAGAGGCAAGAATATTCAATGGGAAAAAGACAGTCTCTTCAACAAATGGTTTTGGGAAGACTGGATAGCTACATGGAAAAGAATGAAACTGGACTATTTTCTTACACCATACACACAAATAAACACAAAATGCATTAAGGACCTAAATGTAAGACCTGAAACCATAGAAATCCTATAAAAGAACATGGGCAGTAATCTTTCTGACATTGGCCATAGCAACATCTTTCCAGATATGTCTCTTGAGGAAAGAGAAACACAAGCAAAAATAAATTTTGGGGACTACATCAAAATAAAAAGCTTCTGTACAGCAATGGAAACTACCAACAAAACTAAAAGACAACCTGTTGAATGGGACAAGATATTTGCAAATGACATATCTGGTAAAAGGTTAGTATCCAAAACATGCAAAGAATTTATACAACTCACCAGCAAAAGAACAAATAATCTAATTAAAAATGGGCAGAAGACATGAACAAACATCTCTCCAAGGAAGACATCCAGATAGCCAACAGACACATGAAAAGACGCTCGACATCAATTGTCATTATCAGGGAAATGTGAATCAAAACTATATTGAGATATCATCTCACGTCTGTCAGAATGGCTAAAATCTCAAGAAACAACAAGGGTTGGTAAGGATGTAGAGGAAAAAGGAATCCTCTTACACTGTTGGTAGGAATGCAAACTGGGGCAGCCACTTTTGAAGACAGTATGGAGGTTCCTCACAAAGTTAAAAACAGAACTACTCCATAGTTCAGTAATTGCAATACTGGGTATTTACCCAAAGACTACAAAATAACATGAATTTGAAGGGATATATGCATTCTTAAACTTATTGAAGCATTATTTACAATAACCTAACTATGGAAGAAACCCAAGTGTCCATCAGCAGGTGAATGGATAAAGAAGATGTGGTGCACGTGTGTGTGTGTGTGTGTGTGATGATTTAGAATATGATTTAGACATAAAAATGAATGAAATCTTGCCATTTACAACAACATGAATAGATCTAGAGAGTGTAATGTCAAGCAAAGTCAATCAGAGAAAGACAAATGCAATATGATTTCCCTTATATGTGGAATTTAAGAAACAAAACAAATGAACCAAGAAAATAAAGAGACACAAACCAAAAAATAGACTCTTAACTACAGAGAACAAACATATGGTTACCAGAGGGGAGGTGGGTGGGGGGTGGGTGAAATAGGTGATGGAGATTAAGAGTACACTAATCTTGATGAGTGCAGAGTAATATATGCAACTGTTGGATCACTATAGTGTACACTTGAAACTAATATAACACTATGTCAAGTACATTGGAATTAAAATAATAAATAAATAGACTGTGCTTCATGCTTCACTAAAAATTCATCTATGTAAAGACTTAATCTACAAAGGAATACAGACATACTGAAACAAACTCTGAAAATACCAGAGTATGTTTTGATGTTAAATTAAATGAAAAACATGTACAAATGCAAAGAATACTTACACAGAATCACACAAGGAGATAATGGAACAATAAATTCATAGTATAAATAATTACATAGTAGGTAAAATATTAGAAGATCAATGGAGGATGTTATAATCTATAATATTAACAAAGAATTTGTATGCTAGAACGAAACTAAAAGTTTGTCTGAAGAAAATGCTTGCAGCTGTGATCTTAACAGAAGATACAGCAGAATACAATTTAATGGAAAAACTAGAAACAGGAAAGCATTCTCCTCTCTAGACATCATTCCACAATGTTAATCAGGGGTTATTTTTTATATTTCTCTAAACAATTCTGTCTTTAAAAGTCTACTTTTAAATTCAACATGGCATAACTATATATTTTTTTACAACTTCTATATTCAAAATAGTACCTATGATAATTATCATCAGTCTCATTTCAATAATACTGGAAGATTTTCCAGTTTTAAGTCTATTATATGTAATTTGGTGACCAAATATCAGAATTTAAAATTGAATGTGATTTTATTGCAAATCTCTGAAAAGACATATTTATTTCAGAGATCGAACCAAGCATACATACTAGAGAAGTGAGGAAAAACAAGTCTGAAGTAGTTGAATTTGTATGACTCCCTCACCAATTTTGCTTGAAATTTTAATCTTATAACTTTAGCCGCCTTTCCCTGGTGACTTCTTTTAATTGGCACAACAATGCTACAGAGAAACATGCAGTAACGTTTTATGAGGAAGAAAGTAGAAATAGAAAAACAAAAGTATGTCTGATACTGTAAGTCTGCCCCAAAACTATAATTTCATTGGTTTTATTTCGGTTTGTACAATGGTGATTATGCTAGTTACTTCCCAGAATACTACAAGAATAAATTAGTTGTAAGAATTATCAGTGTTTTTAAGTCATGAAATTCCTACACAGGAGGCAATGTACATATAACTAGAATGTTTATAATAATAAACAAATGGTGATATTTCACCGGGATAGAAATTAGATGGTTGCTGCCTTTTTAGAAAACTTAACTAATGCCGGCAGGGGGGCAAGATGGCGGAGAAGTAAGAGATCCTGCAGCAACCGGTCCCCAAAAGTGAGCTGGAAATCTACCAGAACATGCTGAACACCCATGAAATCACCCTGAGAAGAAAGATTTCTCACTCCGGGATCTCTCCGAGAGCAGAAGACAGCAGTGGAGAGGTAAAATCAAAGTGGGAACACTCGAGCTGATATCAGAGGATAAGCAAAAGGGGGAGGGAGCCACCAGAAGCTAACCAAGGACAGTAATACCCCAAAGGAAAGTGCCTGGTGGCGGGGG
>CM052800.1:142952966-142992898 GCA_028533885.1 Nasua narica | reverse complement strand
GGGTGGGGAAGAGAAATGAAACAAGATGGGATGGGGAAAGAGACAAACGATAAGAGACTCCTAAACTCACAAAACAAACTAAGGGTTGCTGGGAGGTGGGGGGGTAGGGATATGGACATTGGGGAGGGAATGTGCTATGGCAAATTATGTGAAATGTGTAAACCTGATGATTCACAGACATGTTCCCTGGGGCAAATAATACATTATATGTTAATAAAAAATTAAATAAAAGATTTTATTTATTTATTTTCGGAGGGAGAGAGATCACAAGTAGGCAGAGAGGCAGGCAGAGAGAGAGAGGGGGAAGCAGGTTCCCCGCTGACCAGACAGCCTGGTGTGAGGCTCAATCCCAGGACAAAGAGATCATGACCTGAGCTGAAGGCAGAGGCTTTAACCCACTGAGACACCCAGGTGCCCTGATTGGAAGTAATTTTGACGCGCTGAAAACACCAGAATGTAGCACTACTCAATTATTATAAAGGACACATTCTAAGCAATATAATTTAATTGATTCAATGTCTTATAACATAGTATGCCATTGTTTGTGCATTAACAATGAACATCACTCAAAAAGCGTCCCATAAAACAAATTTCAAAATATATCTGACTGAATAGTAAATTGTGCAAAATCTCCCCACAAAACAAACAAACAAAAGGTGACATTTTAAATGGAGGTAAGTGTGTGTGTATATGTGTTGGGGGAGTGGGTCACTTGGGTTCCCTCAGGAGGAAAGTGTTTAAGAACACTCAAATGCAGGGGCGCCTGGGTGGCTCGGTGGTTAAAGCCTCTGCCTTCGGTTCAGGTCATGATCTCAGGGTCCTGGGATGGAGCCCCAAATCGGGCTCTCTGCTCAGCAGGGAGCCTGCTTCCCCCTCTCTCTCTGCCTGCCTCTCTGCCTACTTGTGATCTCGCTCTGTCAAATAAATAAATAAAATCTTAAAAAAAAAAAAAAAAAAAGAACACTCAAATGCAGTGCTCTAACCAGACTATGCAGGTGTGTGTCCCAGCTCTACCATGTAATAACTTGAGTGACGTTGAGTAAGCCATTTAAATTCTCCTTATGTCTGTTTCTTAATGCATGAAATGGGATTAGTATAGTTGTTCTGATTAAGAATAGCCTAAAATATGCACAAGATAAAACATTCCCTTCACAGATTAAGCATTTGATAAACAGTATTTCTGAAGTGATATTAAAAATATCTGACAACTGATAGGTCATGGACACCAACCAATTGGAATGCATGACAACCTGGTATTCAGCTCATTAATGCAAACCCTGATTATTTAATACACATTCACATGTGCATGTGTAAAATATATGTACATGCAGAGTGATTTGAAACCAACTGACTCTTCTAAGGTGGTATTAGCCAAAAATTAAGTTGTGCATGTAAAAGTTATCAAGATACCCTTAGTGCATCTAAAGATTATCAGAAAGGTTCTCCAAGTAATGGCCAAAATGAGCTGGCTCCGAGAGAGGCATTTATGGAAACTATGGGCTGGCATGTTTTCTATAAGTGATTGAAGATGGATTATTGCCATCTTCAGAAGCTATAGGTCCTGACAGAAATAGACAATGTCAAACAATACAATACCTGCTATTAGAGTCATGGAGAAAATAAGATGACTTTGCAATTCATCTCACAATGACAAGGCTACTTTTGATTTTATTTATTTTTCTTTTCTTAAGCAAAAAAAAAGAATAGACATGATGCTCCTAGGAGGTACTGAAAATAAACATGTTATCACTGAACACATAAGGGATTCATTGACATACAAACCTTTGTTCCACTCTATCATCTATCTGTCTTTCTATCTATCTATATCTACCTATCTACCTGTTATTATCATCTATTTATTGCAGCTAACACAGTGCGAGTAATCACATATCTGGACTTGTTGATGAAGTGTTTTATTTTCTTTCCCGCTGTACCTACAGAAATTCTCTGACAACCTCGTTTTCCGACAGAATGGGGTTTTGTCTTGTTTTCCTCATGCTGTTCTGAGTTTCCTAATGACCACCTACTATGTTGGTGGTTTGTTCATTCTGTTCAAAATACTCATGTGCCTCTGGACCTGCCAGATAGTACATCTCTATGATTTTTTTTTTTTTTGAGGTTCTTGTTTTTACCACATTTTCCTTTTGCCCTTGTAAAAATGAAGGACTCTGTCATGGCTCTGATTTCAACCTTAATAATGTTTTACTTCAAAGGGTTTAAAATGAACTATACTATAGGATTGATATTTATAGTGTCACACACTGGACATAATAAAAATAACTGTGAGTGATTTATTAATTCATTTTGAATATACACTGATACTCCTAGTAAATTGAGTAATAAATTTGAGAGTGTTCAAACATTTACCTGCTTGATGCTCTTTAGGTAATAAACCTACAGGTTTATCATTTGATTACCTTGATATTGACATTTAAAAAAATTCTCCAGCATCCCATTTAACAGGTATTTATTCAGAATTCTTCCATGTCATCTTTATTAAAGGATGATTTTACTTGAAATATTTCCCACCAGAGATAAGGTACTCAATATAGCTACCACAGGAGTTATGTGAATCATCAGTCCTCATGATTGCCAAAAAAACAAAACTATTGGGGTACCTGAGTGGCTCAGTGAGTTAAAGTTTCCGCTTTTGGTCCAGGTCATGATCTCAGGGTCCTGGGATTGAGCCCCACATGGGGCTCTCTGCTCAGCAGGGAGCCTGCTTCCCCCTCTCTCTCTGCCTACCTCTCTGCCTACTTGCGATCTCTCTCTCTCTGTCAAATAAATAAATAAGATATTTAAAAAAAAAAAACTATCCTTGGTTTTGAACTTCTTCCTATATCTTGTTTGCAGAAGAGTATGAATCGCTTTCTCTAGAGCGCCAAAATTAGAACTCCAAATTAAAACGAAGAGAAAACCCAAAGCTTCCTGAGCTTTATAAGGTATTTAACAAATATACTGAACGTTAAGCTCAGATGATATTCTTCTTTGTAGTGTTACAATTTGACAAATTCAATTTTAAAAAAAAGAATTATATTCTTTGGAGGAAATATTAGCCGTGGGGTAGGTAGGATTCTAACTTACTTATAAACCTTACCAATTATTCAATATTATTATAAGCTAGGCTTTTTTTTAAAAGATTTTATTTATTGACAGAGAGAGTGACAGTGAGAGAGGGAACACAGGCAGGAGGAGTGAGAGAGGAAGAAGCAGGCTTCTGGCTGAGCAGGGAGCCCTACATAGGGCTCAATCCCAGAACCCTAGGATCATGACTTGAGCCCAAAGCAGATGCTTAAGAACTGACTCACCCAGTTGCCCCTGTTATAAACTAGGTTCATGCTAAATTAAAACTGAGACACCTACTGAAATATCCATTCCAATACACATTGCTTTGAACTAGGAAAAAAAAATCACTGAGTAAACATCTCTAGAACATCTTTAGAATTTCATGAAAGACATACATTTCAAACAAACATTCTAGGAGATTTATAATGAAATCTACCTGAGAGAGGGGAAAAATAGATTCTTTAAACCTTAGAAGAATTGTCATGTTCCTAGGGTTCAGGTTTTGTTCAATCACAAGTTTCAGTCAAATCTTAAAAGAAATAACAAACTTCCCTTTGAGGAAAGTCCTAGTAAATTTTCTGTTCTTAGCACTTAGAGAAAATGTGGATTTATGCAAGCCATAGATATAGATATAGACACCCAGACTTATAAACAATGGCCCTGTCTATAAATTGTAATTTAAGAGACTCTGAGAAAACCTCTACAGATATAATCCTATAGTTTCAGTGCTACTCTTGAGTTGCCTTCAGTTTTACAAATATCTTCAAACAGAGCCATCTTCTTATAACATTACACAAGTGGTTGATAAACAGCAACTCCCTGTCTCTATAACAATAAAGCCATGGAGAAGTTTTCAGTAAGATACAAACTGGGACTTGACTCATTCCCCTTTTTCTTTTATGCAGAATCACCATGCCACACAGATAATCAGAGAAACATTACTAAGTGTACTACATTTTTTAAAAAGATTTCTTTGTTTGTTTGTTTTGAGGAGGGAGGATCTGAGAAGAAGGGAGAGAGAGTCTTAAGCAGACTCTGCCCTGAGCATGGAGCCCCACATGGGGCTTGATCTCATGATTCTAAGATCACGACCTGAGCTGAAATCAAGAGTCAAATAAATACTCAACTGACTGAGCCACTCAGGTTCCTCTAAATGCACTACTTTTTAACAAATATTAACTGAGTGCTAATTAGTATAACTGCTAAGGTTATAATAACTATACTGGGACAAAAAATTCATCAACCCAAGGGAATAAGAAAATAACATTTGTTAATCACCTATTATGTGTCAGGAATTGCACAAGATCTTGCAATCCACTCAAAATAGTGTGAAGTGGTAATATGTGTATTTTAGACATGAGGAAACCTACTCTCAGACTCTTTCATTTGTAAATAATAGGATATGCAATCAATCTGGACTTTTTAAACCAAAAAATTATGGGGATTCATACAGACGCAAATTCTAGAACCAGCTCAAGCATAGCTGATATTTGGTCTACAGTAATGTAATGCAGATCATATTTTTTCATAGTGTGTTGGCTCTTCCATCTTCTATCTTGATTTCAGCTCTAGGCTTCAGGTGGTGTGAAAGTAACTGCTGTAGCTCTAGATCTCCTAGACTAGTCTACACAAAAAACTAAAGTCTTTTTCCAGAAAGTCCCAGAGAGATGTTCATTATAATATATGAGTTTGGAGTGGGATATATACCATGTCTACACTAATTATTGGGGCCAGAGAGAATTTGGGTTGGGGGAGGAATAAAATAACAAAATTATTTCAGTGAATTAAAGATAAACTAATACTTGAAACAAGCAACGTTTCTGGATGAGACACATCCCTAGCAGACAATTTTTTTTAAAGTGTCCTTTACAAAGTTTAATTTGCTTGAAATCACATTGTAGTAAGTGGTAGCATCTGAATTTGAATCTATATTCTTATCATTCCAAAGTGAGTTCCTTTTAAAAAAATATATTTAGGGCACCTGGGTGGCCCAGTTAGGTAAGCACCCAACTCTTGACTTTGATCATGATCTCAGGGTTGCAAAATGGAGCCCTGTGTCAAGCTCCATGCCTAGCCTGGAGTCTGCTTGAGACTCTCCCTCATTCCCTCTACCCCTCCCCACACTTGTGTCCCCTCTCTCTCTCAAATGAATAAATAAAATCTAAAAAACATGTATATTTTATTTTTTATTAATTGTTGTGATATACTATAGGAAAGTAAGACAGAAGTCTGTATTCAGGTTCCTATTAGAATCTAGAAAAGTGTCTGCCATGTGAACAGTTCAACTGTATTGAATGAATAAATGAAATAAACTAACAACTGGTTGATGCCTTAATGAGAAGTAAATTCTAAGGAGAGTGCTATCATAAATGACAAAATCATAAAGAACACTTTAGACAAAATGAAGGGTTAAGTGGAAACCGGGAAGTAGAAGAGCTACTCCGGTTCACACTGGCTGGACCCTAGGGTGTCTGCAGATCACACAATTGGGAAAAGGGTTCAGCGTAGCTTGACTTTAACTTATATGCGGTAGGAATGTTTTTTTAAAGATTTTATTTATTGTATTTGAGACAGAGAGAGTGAGAGAGAGAGAGAGAGAGCATGAGTGGGTGTGGGCGAGGGATAGAGAAAGAGGGAGAAGCAGACACCCCGCTGAGCGAGGGGCTCCATGTGGGATTCAATCCCAGGCCCCTGAGATCATGATCTGAGCTGAAGGCAAACACTTAACTGAGCCACCCAGGTGCCCCTGCAGTAGGAAATATTTTAATCTTTTTTTCCTTTCCAATGCAGAACTGTAGCACCATAGCTAAAAATTCAAAAGAAGACTGTAGTGGTTCTCTGTTTAGTGAGCTGAGGTATAGAGAAACCAAGTATGGAGAAACAGTGAAGAGCTCATTACATTAGCAAGGTGGGATGTAAGGGAGCTCAGCTTAGGGCTGTGTCATGAGAGCAGAAAGGACCAGATTAATAAATAGACATTATGAAGTTAGACGTGAGCAGACAGCAAAAAATTACTGTAGAGTCTGTAGGGACTGTAGACACCACATCATATTTTTTCTCTAACCCTTCTGAAATCATTTACTTGTGGAAGAGAAAAACCAAACTGATCCAAGCAAAATTAAATACTGTGCTAAAGGCCCCAAAGGATCTGAAGAGCTACTTTCCAACCTAGGTCTGTGTGAGTCTCAACGCAAATGAGAAATAGCAAAAATTCAGAATGCCAAGGGGATTCCAATTAGGGACATTATAACAAATTTTACAAAAGGTGGCTTTGAGATAAGCCCCAAGGGGTTTGTTGGGCAGACCATGAAGAAACAGGGCATTCTGCAAATTAATTCAGATAGGTGAGAAAATATGGTTTAGGTTTGTTGTGAGGAGACAGGTTTTGTTGCAGCAGAGGTAACAGAAAAGTGAGAGAAAGAATGTGTTAAAGGTAAGTGTGAGATAATTTGTAGAGAATATCAGTCATTAGGTTTAATCCTAAAAGTGAGAAAAGGACTTGAACACTAAAATGTATTAAGTGCTAGGAAACTGAATTTAGACAGAATAGAGTTTATAGCTGATTCCAACACTTATTAGTTAAGTGATTCACCATATGTAGAATAGGGATAAAAATTTATGTAACTGCTAGTTTTAAATGAGGCAGTGCATAAAAACTCTGAGCTCACTCTCTGGCAGAGAGTAAGTGCTCAATGTTTCCTCATTACTCTTAACATATTATATAAAAACCATAGTAATAAGAACAAAAACTATAACCAAATACTACAACCAGAGTCTAAGTAAATGCTCAGTAAACTCAGACTTAACTTTAGAAAATCAGGCTATGCTTCTATATTAAAATAAAATTATAGGGAACCACTTTAAATGACTATTATACATAGAACCAGAGGAAAGTTGGAAATTACTCATGAAATTGTTAGACAATATGAATAAGTGGTAGTTTATTTCCTGTATTTCTAATAATTTTCTCATATACCTAGTCCTCTTTTCCTTAACATTTCATTCCTTTAATTCCTGCTAAAATTCAAATTTGTGATTTATTCCTGTGCATAACTTTTAAGAAATCATTATAAGTCTATCATAATTTTTAAAAAGTGACTCCCTTTAAATTATTTACATTAACAACTTACATTTAAATGTATGTTATTGTGTGTATTTCACTGTATAAATACAATAAAAAAAATGCTTCCCTGTTGAATTTGAAATTTTAATAACGACTTCATGAATTGGAAGCATAAATATAATTTATTTGCTTTCTGTAAACCCACATATGGTTGTCCAAAAGTGTTTTCATGCATTTAAAAATTTTTAAAGATGGTAAATGGATGAAGCTGAAATTAGGTAAGTGGTAAAAGTATCAAAGAGATTATTAATGTATCTTTGATGGTGACAAGGCATGGATTGGATTCAGGAAATGAAAAATGTAGCAGATAGGTTAATGTGACCTCTCTTTTCATAAAGCCTCTGATAATGATAGCCATGAAGTATATCTCTTAATGCACAAAACAAAAAATATTAAGTTGTCAAATGTATATCTCAAAGGACTGTTGCTAAATAATTTCTATTCCACCTTAAGTCTATTTTTTAAAAAGTCAGTTGCATCCAACAAAATCTCTTTGAATTAGATTCCATTATATCCTAATGCAAATAATAATTTAGATGGAAGTAGAGGTTTTGATGTCAAAAATTACCAAACAAAATTAAGGGTGCATATAAGGAATCAGGAAAGCATGTTTAGTCAGCATAAAGATATGTGCACCTATGATCGATTAAAAGTATTTCTTAACATCATCTTCTATAAACTAATAATCTATTTTCAAATTATGTTCATGTATTAATTAATTAAATGCGTTTTGTCAAGCTTTTTAATAAAAATTCTTCAGATGTCCAAATATTTTATTACTTTATATTTGTACAGCTAGGTTTTTAAGTAGAATTTAAACAATGTATACTTTAATTAAAAACATAAAAAATGTTTTCTATCACTCAAAATTGATGAATAATCTTCATCTACATTATGAGGGGTAAATCTAGGTTATTTTAGGATTTTCTTGGCTTACTTACATAATCAGCCACTACTTTCATAGCACATGCAAACCCTGATTTCCTTTTGTTTCAAAGAACTAAAAACTATATTTATACATTCAGATTACATAAGCATAAAAATAAGCTTCTACATTATGACCAAAGAATGAATTACTATAATTTCATATTGTTTTCCTTGAAAATCAGTTGTCAGTATAGAAAAAAAATCTATGAATATTCATTACCCCCCAAAATGAAAGAAAAATGGGAAGAAAGGAAAAGTTTCCATAGTATAGAAAAATTCAGCTAATCTCAGTCTAAATCAATACAGAGATTTTAACCATAACCTAACCCAGCTAGCAGTTTTAAAAATCACTTAAGGCAACTGTCATTTTTATTTCCCCTGAAGCTGTCTATTTCAATTCATTTTGTAAGGTTTATGTATCCTACAAAGCGTTAGTGTATACACGAAAGGATAAAACCCTGGCAGTTTGATATTTGTTGCCTAATGTTCTTAAACTACTCAGGTGGTTATGTTGAATAGTTCCACTCATGATTGATGACAGATGAGACCTAATAAGCAGTTTCTCCATATATCTACTAATTTGATGGGTTTTTATGTTATAGTAACTTTTAAAGGCTCTCTGACATCCTGTCATGTACTTCATTTTTGCTTGAACCAAATCTTTAAAACCAAAGAATTTTAGAACCTGAAATTTCATTGCAGGATTTCTTTTTCACAAGGAGACGCAAGAGATAAAACACTGCTACAAAACAAGTGATTGTTAATTTAAATGAAAAAAAGGAATGCATTTGTGTAAATATATTTGATTGGCTTACAATAACCAATTCCTTTTTTTTATATGGATAGCCATAGTGAGGCCAAATCCACAGATCTGCAACTAAATTAAAATGGTACAGGGGCACCTGGGTGGCTTGGTTGGTTAAGCAGCTGACTCTTGATTTCGGTTCAGGTCATGATCTCAGAAGGGGTGGGATTGAGCCCTGCCTTGGGCTCCATGCTCAACATGGAGTCTGCTTGGAATTCTCTCTCTTTGGGATTCTCTCTCCCTCTCTCCCTCTGCCCCTCTACCCCTCCTTCTACTCTGCCACTCTCCCCACTCGCTCATGTAGGTGCTCTAAATAAATAAATAAATAAAATCTTTTAAAAAATGGTACGAAATATCAGCTGGAGTGGATTCACAATTACTGTTTTTTAAAGTCTTAAATTATTGTAAACAGACTATCAGTGCCATCATGTTGCCCATCTAAAGACACCCTCCGCTACTACCACTAATTTTACATTTAAATTAACTGTTTTTATAATTAAACAAAATTGAGAAGTGATGGGTGTACATATATATATATATAAAAGTATTTAGTCACGTTCACAGAAAATTTCAAAAAATGTTCTATTGACCACAGTTCTATTGAGTTTAAACAATTCTCAAAGATAAAATTATTTATTTTCAACTGTATTGCTCTATTGAGCCACAGTAGGAATCTTATTCAGAAAAGAGTTTTTGTTAGTTATAATACTTGTATGTAAACTTTTAGTGTTTTAATAAAAAATTCATTAAAAAATTAATGAACTCATAAAATAGATAATATGGTAAAATATATCACCTTTTAACAGAATAATAACAAAGCCACTTCAGATAGAAAGAATTAGAAACCCCAATATACATTATTCTTTTGTATACACATTTTATGAGAACTAGTTAATGTCTTACACACTTGATTCAAAATACTATAATCTATTAAATATACGTATGATATAGGCCATGTAGTGCACATATTAAATTCACATAAGAAATTAGTTAGGTTCTTAAGATGAGTTCTGCCCCTCTCTTGACATATATTGGATTGTATTTTAACTTTTGGTATTTTTCTTTATTAACCTTAATTGTTACCCAAGTTTGTTTTTTACTACCAAGCAAAAAAGCGAAGTAATCTATACAACCATATCATTTACTCATTTAAGGTAAAATAAGTTTGATTTACAATTTCCAGCAAAACTCAAAATCATATGTGACAAAGGAAAAAGAAAAAAAAAAGACCATACAAATTTGCTATGTATATCCCACACCTGCTTCCTAAGAAGAATCCTGAGTTCTGTCAAATGGACAGCCCTATGTTTTACTGAACACTTTGATGAGTTAGCATAAGGACCTCTGAGAGAAGCAAGAGCTATTTTTCTTTGCATAATAAAACTCATGAGGCAGATTTGCAATGTAGAGTGTTTCTAAATTACATGTTATTAGTGCTCCATTGATTTCTTCAGTAAAAAATGTCGTAGAACGAATCTACTTAGGGGCTTTATTAAATCTTGGAGCTTGGAGTCTACTAATAACACCTGCACAAAACTTTGCCTTTTTAAAAATAATGAGATTCTCATATTTTAAATACAGTTTGCTCTTTAATTCCAACCTCATTTCCCCATACAATAAAAAAAAGATTACATAGCTAATATGGACTACTAATCTGGCTAAGTGTGTATCTGCCAAAAGAGGTGCTGGCCTTCTTGGACACTAGATTCTTTTTTCACAGGACTCAGATAGTGCAGAGACCTGTTAATATAAGGCAGAGACCAAGCAGGGAAGCAGTCAGTGTTCTCTAACTCAAGAAATAATGAAAATAACAAACTGAATACACACACACACACACACACACACGCACACACAGGCACACACACATACGCACCACTTGGCTGTAAGCACACAATGGTTTTCTGTCTAAGCATTTTATACTCAATGTGTTAGCTACACGAATATGCTAAAGAAAGTGGAAAGTAAAAAAGCAAATTCAGTAACCAAATTGAAAAAGAAGAATACCATTACAGATCTAGATTGAAAGTTGTGTTTACTTCTTTAAAATAGTATAGCATGTTTACTTTTTTTTTTTTTTTTATGCGACAGAGAGAGACACAGAGAGACAGGGAACACAAGCAGGGGGAGTGGGAGAGGGAGAATCAGGCCTCCAGCAGAGCAGGGAGCTCGATGTGGGGCTCCATCCCAGGACCCTGAGATCATGACCTGAGCCAAAGGCAGACGCCCAATGACTAAGTCACCCAGGTGACCCATGTTTACTTCTTTAAAAATAAGTATGTTTAGGGGCGCCTGGGTGGCACAGTTGGCTAAGCAGCTGCCTTTGGCTCACGTTGGACTCCCTGCTCAGCAGAGAGCCTGGTTCTCCCTCTCCCTCTGCCTGCCACTCTGCCTCCTTGTGCTCTCTTTCTCTTTGTCAAATAAATAAATAAAATCCTTTTTAAAAAAGTGTATTTACTTCCTTAAAAATAAGATGAAAAAAGTCACAAGTGCTTATGTTGAAGAAACAGTGCACCCATATAAAAAGGCTGAGAAGTTTGCCAACATGATTTGTATATGTATTGCATACACATTCACAAACATATACATATGTCCTGTGCTTAATAAGCAACTTATGAATGTCTTCTGTTTTCCAAATAGTGCACTAGGCTCTGGGAATGTAAGGATCCCCAGATATTGCAGGTCCTGACAATCTAGAATTTGTGTTTGTGTCCCATAGAGAGAGCAATGAAGAACCTCAGAGACGCCAAGGGAAGAGAAGATCGTAGTTTCAGAATTCATAAATGTTTCAGATATTCACTATATGTGAGAATACAGACAGAAAGAGTTCCCACTCCTGGTTTATTTAGAATCCTTATAGTTTGTTAGTTTATTTCTTTATGGGAGGAATTAGCACATAAGGATGATTGGAGTAAAAAAAAAAAACCTCATTGAACTGTGATTTTGTGAGATCTTTATCTAAGAACCATTTTTTAAACAATTTTGATTGTTATCATCCTGAGTTTATATTTTTCTAAAAAGCATTGAACAACAGATATTTTCAATTTCTAATGTGCCAGGATTTCAGTTATCCAGGCAATTTTACTGCTAAAATTGCATCTCCATACACCTGGCCTATCCATGAATCAAGTCACAAGTGTAGAGTTGTCTTGATAAATGGCTAGCCATATATATAATTTTGCTTTAACAGATTTGATAAAATATGAGGAAGAATGATAAACTTTACTTTAACTTTCACTTTCACAGGATGTTTATTTTTCCCTTGGAGAAGCTTCAAGGAAACATAAATCAAACCCAATCCCTTCTTAATCATTTTCTTGCTGTAATTTATAACAGAAAAGGAGTGCTATAGACCTCTCTCCAGACTCCCAGAATGGTGCCTACTACTTGTTATTTCAGTTTTCTTCATCATTTACAGTGAAGTCACAGCCATTGGGTGTATAGGAATTATGACCCATCCGAAATAGGATAAGCCCTGAGCCCCTTATTCCATATTTGTCTGCAACTCTCTTACATTACACTCTTCTCAATCATTTGACTTTGGAGGGTCTTAAAACTGCCTTTCCAGGGGTGCCTAGGTGGCTCAGTTGGTTAGGCAACTGCCTTCGGCTCAGGTCGTGATCCCAGAGTCCTGGGATCGAGTCCCACATCGGGCTCCCAGCTCCACAGGGAGTCTGCTTCTCCCTCTGACTTTCTCCCCTCCCATACTCTCTCTCACTGTTTCTATCTCAAATAAATAAATAAAATTTAAAAAAAAAAAAAAAAAAACTACCTTTCCAGCCCACCAAAACTGAAGAGTAACACTGAGGTCCACTTTCCATGGAATTCTTGAATTACCCAATTTGGGATAATTATTTGACACTGACGTCATCTTGGGGTATGTGGTAGGGAAGGGAGGACTGTTACAAGAAAACTTTTGGGGCACCTGGGTGGCTCAGTTGGTTAAGTACTGCCTTCGGCTCAGGTCATGATCCCGGAGACCTGGGATCGAGTCCCATATCGGGCTCCCGCCTCTGTGGGGAGTCCGCTTCTCCCTCTGACCTTCTTCTCCCCTCTCATGCTTTCTCTCTCTATCTATCTCAAATAAATAAATAAAATCTTTAAAAAAAGGAAAAAAAAAAAAAAAGAAAACTTTTGGAACATTGTTTGTTTGTTTTGTTTAGTAGGTCAAGTCCAGAGGAGAAAAATGTGGGAACTGGCATTCTCAGTTTTTATGTAAATGCTTGTTGCTTTCAAGTTCCCTATTATATACACTCTATTCATCTTATTACTTATCATGTTATCATTGATTGAAATACACACACACACACACACACACACACACATCCTCCCAAGTTCAAACGTTAATCTTAAGACACCACATAATCAACCAACCAACCCTTAAATAAAAATGCCAATAAGAAAGATGTCAAATATCTGAACTGTTCCTTCATTTTCTTTCAAGAAATAGGAGCATTTTAAAAATAGATTTCTAGAGAAATATAACCCAAAGAAACAGGAGTCATTTGAAATTCTAGGCAATATTATCAAATGGTGGTGTTGGAGGTGATATCAAGGGTAGACAAGTCTTTTGAAGCATCTCAAATAGCATCTTCGAAGTTTCCATCTTCCCTTTCTATCACAACTCTACTCCTGAAGTAACACATAAATCAGAAATAACTTCCTTCTTGTATTTACTAAAAGTTTCCTTTGTGCCAGGTGAACTAGATGGGATTAAACTTGTCTGTAGTTGTAGTCAACTTCAGAGAGGACAAGAGATGCAAGGCACATGATTTGTAGATATTATAAGGGTCAGGCTATAAAATATATTTTTTCTTCATGTATTTTATCTATTTTAAATTTTATCAAAGGTATTAGTTTAGTCAGTGAAAATTTGAAGAATTTCTTAGAGCCCTGAAGAACCAGAATATTAGCTATGGCTTTGTAATGTAAGTGAAAATATCTAGTTGTTATCCCCTTCCTTATCTTCCAACTAATTTTATTCATGACAATTCAAAAGCTTTCAGAAAGAATTCTGCTAATTCTTGCATTTGTCATAGCTTGTACTTTCTGGCCTTCTTGATATCTTCCAGTAAGCTTTATCAATTTTCCTTGCTATCAACCACATTGGCCCTTAAGTAATTCTCACTTTCATCACCCCACTACCAAAAATAAATCATTCCTTGGAAGAATTATTGAAATATTTTCTGGGAGGGTCCCATAGAAATGCTTTGTCTTTCATTGTTTGAATATATGTCATCTCATTAGCTTCTCTTCTCATTTTCTCAATTCTCCTCACCCCTCTAATCTTTACAAGGAAATATTTTAAAAATAAACATACGATAATGCAATAAATCACTGCCAAACCTGTGGTTTTCATTTCCTATGCTAATTATAGTAGCACTTGCACAAAAAGTTGTAATCTTTACATATATCACAATAAGAAATTGACATTTAAATTTTTTCTCTTCAAAACAGTACCAAAAATGAAACCCGATCAATTATGTAAATGTCCATTCTTTATGAGATTTAGTTGCTTTGAAGATAATACAACCATTGTAATACAATTTTTCTAAAAAAAAAAAATTGCTTTGAAATTACTTTTTAATCTCTAGCTAATTAAAAAACTGATGCAAAAATCACTAAATCCCCCATGCATTATCCATATCATAAAAAACACAAGAGTAGTAGGACTATATCTTCCAAATATATCTATATGCATATAATGATATTATAATAACTTAGCACTTTGGATACAAGTTATGAGTACAATAATGAAACATTTTGCTTTACATTTGTAGAGTACTTGTGCTTAAAAAAGAAAATGAATTATTATTTCAATTTCTATATATTAAATAGACATAATTGATTCTTCTGAGAATTACACATGCATTTTCATTTTTAATAGTCTCTTTCAATTTTTCCTTTCTGGATATATTTGTATATAGAAGAAGATAAAAATCCAAATTAAAATTCTTCATGTAAGAAATTTATATTTCTCATGTCATTACAAAACACATTCTTTTTGCACTGCATAATCTCTTCAACTTTAGAACTATGATTTATGATTAATTAATTACTTGCTAGAGTTTAAGTTTTTTAAAGAAAATTCTCTATTAACTGCAAGTCTGAAAAAGGAGTGTCTAGTTAATATACATTGCCAGTTAACTGAAATGTGCAATGAATTACTAATATGAAAAGTACATCACTTCTTAAATATTCAATGGAACTGTTTTCATGAAAATTAACAGAATATAAGGTAAAATTTTTTACTCTCACTTTAAAAACAAAAAGAAACATAATTATAGAGTGATTTAAATCAATATATTTCAATAAGCATCAGAATATCATCTGTGTTATTAGCTAAATATCAAGTAATTTAAGTTTTCCCTAAACAATTGGGGAAGTAGATATTAACCAACTCACACTCAATATTAAAAATATATATGCTAGAATTTTAATAACTTTTTATTTTTTAATTTTTAAAGATTTTATTTATTTATTTGACAGAGAGGGAGAGATCACAAGTAGGCAGAGAGGCAGGCAGAGAGAGAGGGGGAAGCAGGCTCCCCGCTGAGCAGAGAGCCCGATGTGGGGCTCGATCCCAGGACCCTGAGATCATGACCTGAGCTGAAGGTAGAGGCTTTAACCCTCTGAGCCACCCAGGTGCCCCTTTTTAATAACCTTTTAAAAGCAAACTTTTAATCAATAAGTATTTAGTCAGTCCCTTTCAGAAACTGAGTAAGTAGCTGGAACTTCGGGGAGACAGGATTGTAATACATCTTCTCTTATTTTCTAGGAAGTTTAGTTTCATTAAACTGAAGTGACTTCACAGTTGGGGCTCACATATGCATATCTTAAAGAATGGCTGTGTGCTGGTCTAGATTTATGATCCCCTGGTAAGCACACGTATTTAAGAGAGTGTAAGGCAGGGATACAACCTGTAGCTGAGTTCAGTAACCAGAACTCAAAGGTTTAAAGACCATTTTGATTTAGATCAAAAGTAGTATGGTATCAGTGTATCTGTTGTCTCCTCAGCTTGGGGGTCATGTACTCTTCTGATTCCTATGGAGAAGGAAGGAATACATAAAACCACAAGGGGATTTTTTTCTTTTACTAATAAAGTCCCTCTCCATAGGATAAAATGGGAATAACTGTATGTGTGCTTGCTTAGGCAATACATATACTAAAAATAAGAATAACTCTATGTGGCCTAGGCTGTGTCTCTCAAGGAGTGGAAAGGAATTCACTGAGGAACTGAATGAGCGCATAGAATAAGGCCTCCCTTCTCAGATGTTTTTTAAATGTAAATGAGCTTCCTGAATTTAAAATTTCTCAGGCCATTCAAGATGGATAAAAAAGATGTGAAACACACGTATACACACACACACAAACGCACAAACACACAATGGAATATTAGCCATTAAAACAAACGAAGTCTTTTATGACAACATGGATGGACTTAGAGGGTATTATGCTAAGTGAAATAAGTCAAACAAGGACAACTATCAAATGATTTCACTTATATGTGGAATCTGAAAAGCAAAACAAATGGACAAACAGAAACAGAATCATAAATACAAAAAGTATATACGATTGCAGAGGAGGGGACAAAGAGGGATGGGAGAAATAGGTGAAAGGGATTAAGAAGTATTAACAGAAAATATAGTCAATATTTATGTATGGTAACAGATGGTAATTATACTTACCATGGCAAGCATTGTATAACTTAGAGAATTGTCAAATCACTATGCTGCACAGTTGAAATTAATATAGCATTGTTTGTCAACTATATTTCAATTAAAAAGTGTGGACATAAATTAAGATCCCAAAATTTTTTAAATGCTGAGAATTTTAAGCTCTCTTAAAAAGTGAACAACTTTCCAAATTTTGTGAAGATCAATTGCTTTTTAAGCTACAAGCTTATTTTTTAATATAGATGGATAAAATTATGTGGATTCTCTTAAATTCCTCAGTCTTGATTTCCTTTACAGACTAGATTAAACAAGCCTGAGAATTATAAACATTGAAACAGGGGAAAAATGCAGAAAAAAATGAGAAGGCAAGCAGGGAAAAATACAAGCTTTTAGCAAAAATTGTCACTGTTCACAGGGAAGCCCCTGCAGCAGTGTGGATTATGAGTAGTATGAACATCAATAATTATGGGCAACTTAATATTTATTTTGATATTTTTAAAAAATTTATTTATCTATTTGACAGAAAAAGAAAGAGAGCACAAACAGGGGGAGGGGCAGAGGGAGAGGGAGAAACAGACTCCACTCAGCAGGGAGCCCCAGCTGGGATTCGATCCCAGGACCCTGGGATCATGACCTAAGCTGAAGGCAGATGCTTAACTGAACGAGCCAAGCAGGCACCCTGCAACTTAATTGAACATCATTTCATTCCAGTCCTCAGAAAGAAATGAAGTAAACCGGCTACATCCACAACAGCCAATGGCAAATGGTGTTGCTGGGACCTTCAGGCTGTAAATCTGTCCGACGGGAGATATAAGTACTTATTACTTGTATTTACTGCTTCCAAATAATTAATGTGCACTTAATGCAGTACTTGTTGCATCCCTGATACTGTGTTAGATGCTGAGAAATTCAGTACATAAGAAATACAGTTCCCTTAATGCTATGTAATCCCCTCCGTCTTATACATAGTGTGGTTTAGGAAATAGCGTAGCACTTTCTTCTTTCTTTCCATTCCTGTGAGAAACATGAGTTAGGAGCCTACCAGTTTTTAGGCACTTAGGATATAAAATCCTGACACTTGTCCAGGAGCTTTTCAGACATTGGAGATATAAATTATTTGAAACCAGAGTGTAGCAATCTGAGCGAAAAGTAGATTAATGTGATGAGGGGTCAGAGGAAGGAAACTCATATTAATTAAATACGTATTATGTGTCAGACCTTCTGCCTGGCCTGGAAATATATACCAAGCACAGCATCAAATTCTGAAAAACACAAGTTACTAAATTCTGAAAAACACAAGTTACTAAAAAGATCAATCTCTGCAACACATATTTAAACACATGCCACATTTGGTTAGAATATGTTACAGAAATTGGTAGGAGAAAAGACTGTATTTGTCCCTCAGATTTTCCAATGTAGAAAAAAAATTTCTCATTACATTAAAAATAATTTATATTTAATGTTTTGATTTTGAAAATGCATGCTAACTTTTACTCTCACTCTTCACTTAGTAATAAGAATAATTACTTTGAAGTGCAGTAGAAAATTTGACCATCATTCACATTCATGAAAATGGGACTTTATATGCAAGCTATGCAAGTAGGATTGCTATAATTTACTTTAGTATATTTTACAAGTATGGCAAAACAGCCCTGCATTTCACTATCCATCCCTAAAAGGAAAAGATGTTTAAAATAATCCTCAAGCATACTTTTCAGTGTTTCTCACAATACAAAGAAATAACTAAAATAAAATTTTGCCTTACATGTGTTCACATTATTTAGATGTTCTTCTACTTACTAGCTCCAACTCTAGCTGTATAGTAATCATTTCAACCCTAAAGAGATATTATGTTCTAACTGTATGTATAGCAATTTTATAATCATGTGATATAATCTTGTATATCAATTATAAATACAAACTGAGAATTACACATAGCACTTACTGCATTTAGACAAAGCTAAATTCTTGACCTGGTAGCTATTTTACCACAGTGATATAATTTACTGGTACCAGGGGGAAAAAAACAGCCTGAACTATACACTATTAACCCTATTAGTATTGTAGATACAAGAAACTTGCCCCAAATAATTCCGTTACTAGTGCATTCGGAAAAAAAAAAGCAAAGTTGATAATAGTATATTGAATACTATGTGTAATGAGAGAATGGGGTAAATAAAAGCAAGTGTTACACAGTAAATTAATGATTAGTAATAATTTATCAGCAACTTGAAATAACAAAGGAATGAATCATAATACTCATTTCCAAATAAATGAAGTTGTATCCTTATTGAGTAAGTATAAAAATGTAAATTTTTTATTTACCATCCCAAGTAATACCATTTTTGGTTCATATGCTAATTTCTTCTGTGTCTGTACTATTATAGCACTTATGGTCAGATATAAAAATTATTACTTCGATACAAATACTTTAAAAATATGCTGCATTTTCAAAATGTTCTACTTACTGTCCATTAAACATGTAGTAATTATAACAGGACATTATGTTTTTTTAATCACTTTATTTATGAGCACATAATAGACATTCTGAAAGTAATGGTCATTTGCTTGAAAAATATACTAACCTCTTTGAAAACATACTTGGCTATGAAAATAGCAGTTTCTATGTAGTGTCTGATGATGAACTACAATTCTGGTTTATTAATCCCTCTTTTTTACTTTTGGAAGCTGAACTTCACACTCTCTCAGAATTCTTAGAACTCCAACTCTTAGATAAGATAATTTCCACTTTAATACAAGAGAAACATATATATACAAGAATCAAATAATGACTCATATAACATATGTGGAGTAGTTCCCCCTCAACATAATTTACTTGAGAAACAGAACGAAATGTTAGCTTGGTTCAAATTCACTAACATTGCTAAGTGATACTTTAAAAGTTATTCAGCGAATTATCAAAATATATAGTAACTAAAATTATGATATATTCAGTTTCCCTCTGTCAAGCATTTAAACCACTTCTATGACACTTTGGAGTGATGTCATTAGAAGTAATTATCTTTTCACCTCTTATAAAAACATCCAAGAATAGAACACACCGTGTTTCCTCAAAGTATAGGCCTCAAACATTTCATTTCAACTTACTATATGCTTCCAATACAGTTTTATATTCATTTCTAAATGGGGAAAACTATGAAAGAATGTCATTATAATATATTGAATGGATTTCTATGAGAATGTTTTTTCCATCGTGCTGAGTTCGAACATCAGCATTTTGCAAATGCCTAATAAGAAAACCCCAATGACAATTTGCCAAAATATTAATTATAAAATTGATTTAAAAATGCAACTGATCTTTTAAAATTCACTTTCTTATGAGGCATAAAAAGAAATACCTGACAGGAAATTCATTACTAATGTTGATAAATAAAAGTTCATCAAGCAGATGAGACAAGGTAAATCACATGCAATTATGTGTGTATCCACGTATAACAGAAATGTGTTTTATTTTTTATGACTTCCCATGGCTTCCTGTCAAAACCAGAGAGAAATCTAAAAGTTGATGATTCATTTAGCACTTACCTTATGTGGGTGATGATGAGTGTTGTAGTAGGAATAAAAAAATCATCCACTCGGTCAAACTGCTTTCCCACTGGCTGGGTGTGAATAGTATGGTGTGGCACATTCCCACTGGCCAGCGTAATTACCTAAACAGAGCATATCATGGTTAGACAACGGCAGTGCATTCCCTCAATAGTACCAGCATTAATTTTATTTAGAGATAAAACAAATCAGGAACTGTTTCATAGACTCTTTATTGCCATCTTCAAAATTAGTATATCATTGAGGAAACTGGACTTATGTAATTGTTTGCTTATTTTCAACATAGAAATTTGTTTTTTAAAGAAATAAAAAATAAAGATTTATCTTGAATAATTTCTGCTTAAATTATAAAATAGGTAGAAACACCTTCTGTATAATAAAAGTATTAACCTTGCTATAATGAGAAAAATAAAAGCAAGCATACATATGATATAAATGAGATTGTTAGCTTGTTTGCTTCTCTTTCTTTTTCTTTCTTTCTTTCTTTCTTTCTTTCTTTCTTTCTTCTTTTCTTTTTTCAGCTTTGGGGAGTTGATAATAGTATATTAAATATAGTAATGTGTGATAGGAGAAGGGGGTTAATAAAAGCAAATGTTACACAGTTTTTTCTTTCTTTCTTCAGCTTTGTGGAGATAGAACTGATAAACAAAAAATACCTAATACAGATCAGAGCTGGAAACAAAACTGCAAACTCCAAAACAAATTGTATGAAATATTTTAGCTCTTAGCAACTTTAGAATAGATGAAATTATATTTAATTTTTTTCCTCCTATAAATTGGAAGTAACGGATTTTAGTAAGTTTTATTTTTTTTTAGAGAAGAGAGAGTGAGAAGGGGGGAAAGGGAGAAGGAGAGAGAGAGAGAATCTTGAGCAGGCTCTCCGCTGAGCATGGAGCCCAACATGGGCAGAGATCCTGACCTGAGCTAAAATCAAGAGTTGGATGCTTAACCAAAATGAGTCACCCAGGTGCCCCAGATTAAAGTTTTAATCAAAGACATTTCTTCTTATTATTCATCATTAATTGGTTTTTAAAACCTTTATAGTCCATTAAAGAAAAGATCGCTACATTTAAATTCTTTTATTCCTTGTATCCCATTATGCGCCACATTCTATTAGTTCTTTCTTCAGATTTTTCACACCTCCCCATTTTTTTCTGTTGTTCCTGCTGGTCAACCATTGTTCTGTGTTATCCATTTAAAGCGGTTTCTGCCTTTATTTCTCCCTTTTTAAATCCTTTCTACATATGGTCGCCAAACTAAACTTCCTAAAAAAATGACTGACTCTCTTAAGTTACAAAACTTCCCTCCCTTAAAAGGCAAGTTTTTGGTTTTTATGACAGAAGTGAGTAGCACTTTGATATTTCTTTTCTGAATGACTAATTTTTCTTCACTCATATGAGTATACTTTCATTGAGTTCCCCTGGAATTTGTCTTTCCAATGAAAATAGCTTATTATGATTATGACAGGATAGGCTCAGTTATGTTGTGGTTAAGCAAAACAAAACAAAATAGAAAAAATACTAAAGTCTTGGAGGCTTGGGAAATTATGATTTAATCTCACACCCATTAATTTCCCAGAGGGTTTTGGTGCAGTATCTACCATTTGACTTATTATCCCATGCTAAACGAGCAGTCAACTACCTTGAATGTTTCCATTTACAACAAATCACATTTGCCAGAACTAATCATAGGGCTCCACCCAACAAAAAGGAGACTATCGTGTTCCCATAGGAAGAGAGAACCAAAGTCTTTGATACAAGCTTGGAAGATACCATACCTATTTTATTAATGAATGTCAGTGAGGAAGTTTCCAGTGGATTTTAGCCATTCATGTCTACAAGATTTTAATAAAGGTCAACAGAAGTAATGGAAAAGAAATTCCTCAAATTTTCTTCCCCATAGTTTGTATAAAAGTGTATAGTTCTAAAATGCATGTACATGTATTTGAAATTAATAGTAATACCGAGACTGATGGCAGCAATAATAATATTTTCTGAGAGCCTGTTACATGTCAATATGTGTTCTCAGTAGTTTACAGGCATCACGTAATTGAATATTCAAACAACACTATAATGTATCCCAATCTTACTGATGCAAAACTATTTTATGCCAATGAAGGTATATTAAGCATCTGAGCAACTCATTTGTGTTTGGTAGTCCTAGGTTGTAAAAAATGCAATGCCACTTCCTTAGTTCTTCTCAGTCTGGACTTTATTCCCTGATGGTTCTAGGTCCTTCTCACTGCTGCAGTTAAACAAGAAGTAGTGGACTGCCAGATTCAGGACTGATCGGACTAACTGCAAGGACAGCATAGGTTGATCTATGATGCACCTTAATCAATAGGCTCAATCTTATGACAATCCTTGGTTTATTCCTAATTGCATCCTGCTGCTGGTTCCTCCATGTGTGATGCCTTCCACAAACCTATAGCTGCCACCTCCCACTGTCACCTCATCTGGCTAGGGCTTGTGTTTCCTGGTCAACAGCAAGATGTAAAGACCTTATTCCAAGTTGTTTCCTGGGGACATTTCTTCTCTAATTATTGTGCATTTGAAAAGATAGTACATATGAATTGTAAAACTGTGCAGATGACAGTCACATGACTTTTAGTGTAGCATTTCTTAAATCTTCATAAGGCATAGATACCTTTTAAAAAGGAAAAAGATAACTCTGATGAACTTTTTGAGAATTCATCTTAGAATACTAATTGGAAAATCACTGTCTTATACACCTAACATGACAGTTTATGGGTTTTTATTAATTATAATATCACAGAAAATAATATATTTTGCTTCCATAATTGACAAAGATGTATAGATTAGACTACAGTAAAATGAAAATACAAGATTCAAAGAACTTTTGAATCTTGAAATGCTTTTGCACCTTCAAGGTTTCAGTGGCCACTATTATAAGACATACTGCAATAGGGCAAAAATTTACTGCCTAACTACCCATCACAACCTAGCATCAATGTCTCTAGTTCTAGTCTGATCTTTCAACATGGCAGAAGGACAATTTAGCAAAAATGGGTCTTTGCCTATATTTTTGGTTTGGTGAATTAGATTTCACCAAAGAAAAGTCTGTTTCTCTTTTCAAATAAATCTTAAATTTCATTTCCTTTTGCAAATGTTTCCTGATAATCTTGTTGGGAGACAATTATCCATTAATATTCTGATATTTCTGCTGAGCCAGGTCTTTCTGAGCAAAGAGCTCTAGCAAAGTTGGGGAAAGGATGATGGCATAGCAAAAATGCCTTGGAAGATAAAGGTGGGGTATTGCTTCTGAGAGAAGTAGAGACTTAACTCCCTTGAGCCTTACTGACATTCCAGGGTACTGACCTGATAAAATTTGCATTCCAGAGTGTAACAGTCTCTGTCATGAGAGAGGATGGATTGATACGCCAACAGTCTAACAAAAACCTCTGAGACACATAATTCCAGGTTCCTTCTCCTGTTAGTGCAACTGAGCTATACATTCGAGGTAACATTAGTCTCTCATCACATCACCCTTGGGATGGGAGCTGGGTAGGGCACCTGGGTGGCTCAGTGGGTTAAGCTTCTGCCTTCAGCTCAGTTCATGATCTCGGGGTCCTGGGATCGAGCCCCACATCGGGCTCTCTCCTCAGCAGGGGAGCCTGCTTCCTCCTCTCTCTGCCTGCCTCTCTGCGTACTTGTGATCTCTCTCTCTCTGTCAAATAAATAAATAAAATCTTTAAAAAAAAAAAAGGATGGAGTCGGGTATAAACACTAGCATGCTCCTGAGTAAGAAATGGTCTGTTCTCTAATCCAGAGACCTTGTATTTCCTGTCAGTGTGTCTATCTATCTATATATTATCTTATTTAATCTGTCACATATACATGTTATGTACTTGTGTATAAATGTTACTTTATGCAAATAAATCTTACTACATGTACTATTTTAAGAGTACTTCTCAATTCTTACATTTTATTTTACATTTTCAGGTGTGATACTCACCATTCCCTCCATCCAGCAAATATTTTAAAAATTCATTAAAGCATATTTTTTATTGGACTTTCAGAGAAAAAGAACTCATTTTTAAATGGCTGAATAATGTGTGGGAAGTTACTTAACACCTTTTCAAAGTCTTTTTCCCCCTTTCTGTATGATATTAAAGGAGTTTGCCTAAAGTGCTTTATGGAAGGTTTGCAGCACTGGGAAAGCTATTAATCTATCAAAGTAGCAAGTACCAAAGGGGAAGAGAAAGATTCAGTTCCAAAGAATACACTATATTGAAAATTCATACAGCTTTAAAAGCAAAAGATATATTTCTTAACTTTTATAAGCTATGTGTATTTTATTTTAAAGGTAATATAATTAAATCTAATTCATAAGTGAATTTAAAAAATAATATATATTGATCTGTTCTATCTTGTCAATATTTAAGTACCAAATGTCAAATAACTAGACAATATTACCATATTGTGATGATAGATGAAGACTATAGTCTTTCCATCAAAAGATGAGCTCTGTTACTTCACCCTCTTGAAAGTAGGCAGTCAGTGTGACTTGCTTTGATCAAGAAGTTGTGGTGGTATTGGCACAAAAACAGACACATAGACCAATACAACAGAATAAAGACTCCAGAAATGGACCCTCAACTCTATGGTCAACTAATTTTTGGCAAATCAGGGAAAAATATCCAATGGAAAAAAGACAGTCTCTTCAACAAGTGGTGCTGGGAAAATTGGGTAGCCACATGCAGAAAAATGAAACTGGATCATTCTCTTATACTATACACAAAGATAAATTCTAAATGGATGAAAGACCTCAATGTGAAACAAAAATCCATCAAAATCCCAGAGAACATAGGCAGTAACTTCTTCCACATCAGACACAGTAACTTCTTTCAAGACACGTTTCCAAAGGCAAACGAAACAAAAGCAAAAATGAGCTTTTGGGACTTCATCAAGATAAAAAGCTTCTCCACAGCAAAGGAAACAGCCAACAAAACAAAGACGCAACCCACAGAATGGGTTGTAAATTATAACATTGACATTACAGATAAATGACATTACAGATAAAGGGCTGGTAGCCAAGATCTAAAAGAACTTCTCAAACTCAACACTCAAAAAACAAATAACCCAGTCAAAAAATGGGCAGAAGACATGAACAGACACTTCTCCAAAGAAGACATACAAATGGCTAACAGATACATTAAAAAATGCTCAACATCACTAGCCATCAGGGAAATACAGGGAAATTTTTGGGTATCATGAGCAGCTGTTTTATTACATTGCCTTAGGCCACTCTCACAAACCCTTGGGAGGTAGGTCGTTAGCTCAAAACCACAATGAGATACTACCTTATACCAGTTAGAATGGCAAAAATTAACAACAACAACAACAACAACAAATTAGCAAAACAGGAAACAACAAATGTTGGCGAGGATGTGGAGAAAGGAGAACCCTCTTATACTGTTGGTGGGAATGCAAGCTGGTGCAGCCACTTTGGAAAATAGTATGGAGGTTCCTCAAGACGTTAAGAAGAGAGCTACCCTATGACCCAGCAATTGCACTACTAGGTGTTTATCCGAAAGATACAGACGTAGTGAAAACAAGGGGTACATGCACCCTAATGTTCATAGCAGCAATGTGTACAATAGCCAAACTGTGAAAGGAGCCAAGATGCCCTTCAACAGATGAATAGATAAAGAAGATGTGGTACATATATACACTGGAATATTACTCAACCATCAGAAAAGATGAATACCCACCATTTGCATTAACATGGACGGTACTGGAGAGGATTATGTAAAGCGAAGTTAAGTCAAGCAGAGAAAGATAATTATCATATGTCCCACTCATATGTGGAACATAACCAGTAGCACAGAGGACCATAGGGAAAGGGAGAGAAATCTGAAGGGGGAGAAATCAGAGAGGGAAAAGAATCATGAGGGACTATGGACCCCAGGAAACAATCTGAGGGTTTCAGAGGGGAGAAGGGTGGGGGGAGAGGGTAACAGGGTGATGGGTCTTGAGGAGGCCATGTGCTATGATGAGCACTGGGTGTTATATGTAACTAATGAATCACTGAACAGTACATCAAAAGCTAATTATGGACTAAACAGTGGATAACTGAACATAATAAAAAAAATAAGTTAAAACAATAACAAGTTGTGGTGGAAGTGACTTAATGAGAATTCTAGTGCCTACATCTTAATTAGTCTTGCCACTTTCACTCTTGTATACCCTGGAACCACCATGCTGAGATGCCAGTCTAAAGGATGAGCAGGCACATGCAGGAGACCACCCAGCTATTCACCACTAACACATAACAGATGTGAAGGTGAGGCTATTTTGAACCACCTAGCTACTGTAATAAGATGAGTACGGTCATCTGAATGTTCCCCAATCATGCCCACGAACCGCCCAGATTGCTGAACCACAGAACTATGGGTAGTAAATCATTCTTTAAATCTGTTTAACACATCAAACTTTGGGGTGATTTAATTCGCCACAATAGATAACCGGAATACTATTATATATTAGATGTTTCAAATGACACACATTTCTAAAGAAATATAAAAGGAACCATCTCTCTGATAGTTCTTTTAGAAGATTTCAATAGACCTGCCTTTTGTAAGTTAAGTATTGCAAAACTAAAAATCCTTCGAAAACATTTAAAGTATTGGCAGTGACAACAGATTAAAATAAAAAACATGGCACTCAATTGACTTACTGAAAACTGGCCAAAGGTTAATGATTTGTAAGAAGAGGAATGTTCACAGCCATGCTATAATCACGAAGTAGTTTGAGACATAAATAAAACATTTTCAGGGACAAATGTTCCTTCTCATTCCCTCTCAGTTTTCTGTTAAACTTTTAACTCCAACAATTGAAACTGTGCCAAAGAAACATTGTCAAAATATATATATTTTTTCCCCTGTCAAGTTTTATATAAACAACTTTAAAACATAAGCAAATTCCACAAAGATTATACCACTTATTTCGCAATTAGAAATGAGCCTTTGCTCAGATAAGAACATACTATCTGTTTGGAGAAAAATGGAGCTCTGCCTAGCGACTGTCTAACTTTCTTGGTCTCTAGCTCACATGTCCCATTTTGAAAAGAGAGATGGAAACAAAATTCTCTTGAAAACTGGAGGGAGGCAGGTAATTGTTGAAATGTAAATTATGATTATTTTTCCCTAATGGCATCGGTTTTCTCATCATTGGTTTTTTTGTTAATAGCCTAACTTTGATAAGTATAACCTGCAATATTTTCCATCAAAACATGTACTTGAGTATAAACTTTTCCCCTTTTTTTGTGCAGATCTAGAAGTGATTAATGTACAGCCCTCAGATGAAGAAGATCACTCTTGAATAGTTATAAATATCCAATGAGATAACTAAAGGTTTAAATATCATTGTTTTCTCAAATATACTGAAATGTGCTTACCTGTAGTGTTGGAGAAGTCTTTTCCGTGGTACCCCAGCTCAGCACCCAGACCTGATCATGTGATTTGTCATAGTGTAATTTAACTGGCACAGGGTCTGTGCTTACTGCCTGTAATAAATGGGAGTTGAAAAAAAATGTTTTCAGACTGAAATATTAGTTTAATACTATGCCAGAAATTATGAAAGAACACAAGAGTTTAGATGTCAGATTAAAAATTTATGTTGCCAATTTTCTGATTTTTCTAAACCTTCATTGGTCTAATTTGGAAATCTGATACTTTATCCAAGCATGCTTTAGTACAATTTTACATAGTCTTATATTCCTTCATTACCTATGCAAATTGGGTGTCATGGAGAAGCTATTTAGAAACAAGAGTTATAAATGATTAATGTGTGTATTTTATTCAATTGTCGAACACAGGTAAGAACTATGTTTATACTATGTTTAGGTTTTTTTCATTCTAATGCTGGGCATGGGATTTGGCCATCTATAATGCTAAAAGGCCTACATCTGATATATAGTGGTAAACCTAATGACAGACTACCTAATTTAATTTCCTTAATGAGAAATCTAAAATCACAGAAAGAAGTAAGCTCATTTTTTTAACCATCCTTGATATGGTAAATGTGTTTTTCTGCTAATATTTATAATATTTAGCATTTACTTAAAACAAAACTTCCAGAAAACAAATTGCTACCAGGAAGTTATTTCACTCACCTTAATTTCAAGCTATTTATATTTCAAGCTAATACTTTTTTCAAGTAATTTCCTGTAGTAGCTCCTTATGTATATTGTTCTAATTTTATAACATGAAACAAATTGTATTCAGTAAAACTACCTTTATTCAATACTGAAAGCATTTCTTTCTGAAGCTTTGTTGAATATCCTTAGAGAATTTCCCAAGTCCTAGTTCATAATGTAATCCTCTTCTCAGTGGGTTAGTTAAAGGTAAACTACAGTTATGGTTGAACATGTGAAGATTCATATTTTAGCTAAATGTTGGCAATTTATTCTTACTAAAGTATTTATTTTCAAAAGCTTTGCCCTGAATTTTATCTGTTTAAAATTCTCAATACTCTTGGATTACTGAATTAATTGATTTTTGAAAATGCTTACTTAAACATGTCTCTATTAATGTCCTCATGACTTTCTTCCTAGCTAACAGAACCATTATATTGTTTTGGGATCAAGTGGCCAACAACTTTCTCAGGGAAGGTAGCTCACTTGAGGAGCATCAGAGATTTAAGCCTATTCCCCTTTCACAGATGCCAAGTTTCCCAGCCTATCTAGAGGTTCCCATGGTCACATGACCTACTCTCATTTATACATGGTAAGGATTAATAGGATGAATGACTTTTGAGAATGATATTGCACCACACCTACTCTTTCCTCCTGCTTTGAATGCTATCATATAAGAACATTAAGCCTTAATTTCCCAAGTCACTTTGAAGCCAGGAAACAAGCTTAAGAAGGAAAAGCCACACAACACTGAGGATTTGGCAGGAGAAAAATGAAAGGAGAATGAATTCTCCATAACAACCTTGAGTTGCTACACAAACCTAGAGTAACTGTATCCAGACAAGGTTATTTGGGATAATTAAGTAATTTTATTGCTTAAGAAATAGTCTGGTATTTTGTTAATTGTAATCCAGTGAATGCCAGATGTTTCATTTGAATTCTTCATGTACTCATCAATAATTTCAATGTGTATTCAGTAAATGTGCCATCATTAATCATTACACTAATAAGAAAGCACTGTTTTGATTTTTAAATCAAAGATTTGATTTGAAAGATTTTCAAAGATTTCTTTGATTTTTCAAATTTCCCTTTTTATATGGAAAATGTTCTCTGTGTGATTATGTTACCCTATTTTGCATGCAGCTTAAAAAGAAATAATCTTTAGGTCCTTAAAATGTTAAAGATAAAATAGTTCAACAACAAAAGCAATAGTAACAAAGACCTCGTTGTTATTCAATTGTTAAGAGACAGTTACACAAAGAACAAAAAGCTTTAGATAACTTTCAATATTAAGGAACAATTTAAATGAAAATTTCCAGCTTGTCAGCTCTTTTAAGGTTCTTTTCTTTCACAGGTCCCTCTCCTAAGTATTAACTTCTAGAGGCATACCACAGTCCATGGTTAAGTTAATATCCACATGAAACAGGAGAAGAAATGGAGACTCAGTCTTAACCAGGAATCATCCAGTAGGTGATCAGCAGAGCTGGGATTTGATAATCCGTTTATCCCCAAAGTGCAACCTCTCTGAACATGAACTACCATCCTTCCTAGTTGATGGTTTAATTCTTGACAAGGTGTGGATATGTTGCCCTCCTATTGTTCCCTCATGTATAAGAAACATTCTTTGGATTTTTCTCTTTTGGAAGATGGAAGGAAATCCACGGGGCCAAATATATGTAGTATCATCTGTATAAGCAATACAGACCTAACCGAGAATCAATGAGCGGCAGAATACACAATGCTTACGAGAGTGCATTCTGAAGCTGACTGTAAATTTTAGGGTCCTCACTTAAGTGAAAAAAAAATAATAATATCTTGGGAAGTTACTAAGCTTTTCTGGGGTGGGCCCTGGAAATACTACCATTACCGTCAGAAAAGCTAATTGAACTAGAAGTATTTTCATGACAATTAGCCTCATAGTGTTTTAAAGTTGGAGATTCAGTACCTTTATTTAGCAAATGAAGAATCTGAGAATTAGAAAGTACATAAACACAAGTCTTTGTCCTTAAAGAGTTATAGGCTAGAGGGTGAAAGAACTTAAAATAACTAGATGCCCAGTCACAAAATAAAAATAAGGACCAAATGCCATGAAAGCGCAGAGGAAGAAGTACAAAGCAGGATGAAGGATAAGGGGAGGAGGTGATGCTTTGATTGAACCTTTAAGTATGAACATTTTTATAAATGGGAAGACAGAGACTATTTTTTAAAGTTAACTGATGAGAATATGTTCCAGGACATGTCAAAAAGCAGTCTAGAAATAACTGCCTTCAAATAATTAAGATATAAGTATTTGAAGGAGAAAAAATATCAATTTTCAAAATAGCTTCCAATTTTGAAAAATATCTGCTCAGTGGTCTCTCAGTATTTCAGAGGTTTGGTATTAAATTCAATATATTTTGGTGTTTGGTTATAATAGCTCACCAGAACTGAAAAAGATCTGCAGATTAAAATGAAGAAAAATACATCTGACATACTTCATGGAAGTGGAAAATGTTTAACTCTTGGGGGGAAAAAAATCTGTTTACAACTTTTCAAGTGTGCAGACATAACACATTTTACTAAGGGAACACTTACATGATTTTCAGCAACAAGATCATGTAATAAAGACAGAAATATTTCCAAACAACCATTTTCAGGATAATCTTGCCATACCCAATCTTCAGCCAGAAAACAGATATTTTCCTACTTATATTGTCAACTTTTGAAAGAAATAAATTGCATGTATTGGATTTCACAAAATACCTGCTAGTACACTCTGGAAATTACTTTAAATGATGAGTAAGTTTAGACCATTAGCTTTTGTAAAAAAGAAAGACACTATATTATACTTAAAATACTATTTTTCTTGCCACAATTAATCCTAAAAGTCTCTGTGTTATAAAATAGTTTAAGTGTTTCTCCACATTTTAGGAAAGGAATTGTAAAGATTCTCTTATCCTTGACTGCCCTCTTTCTCCTGTGCCTCACATTCTCAGGAAACAGGATTCCATCCACCTTCTAAATACTGCCCTCGGCAGCACCTTACCGATACCAAGAACAGAGCCTCTATCCTCCTCTATCCTCTGGACTCTCATCACACGGTTTCTAACTTCTATCTTTATATATACTCACCACATTTCTCAACAGATTTCTTAGGATTTTTTTGGAGGGGTAAGCATTAGACATACCATATACTAATCTGCTCAAAGCACTACAAAGTCTTCTCATTTCCCTCAGAGTAAGGACAGAAGTCCTTAGAATGACTGCTAGTCCCTAGCTGACCTGCCCCTTCGGTCTTCTTTTTCTGTCCCCTTCAACTACTACTCCAGTGGAAGTGCTCTGGGCCTCCTGCTGCTCATCCAGCAAGTCAGCCACACTTCTGCCTTTTGGAGGGCTTTTCCCCTGCATGGTCTTCCCCTAGATAGCCCAGTGTTCGCTTCTTCAACAGGTTGGCTGTTCAGATCTCCCCTTTTCAGCGAGGCCAGTCTGATCACCCTGCTTAATACTGTAAACCACCCTTCACTCGGTGCACATCCCTTCATCCTTAGCTTTCCCAATCCCACCTGGTCTTATACCACTATTTTGCCTTTTCTAAAGCACTTACCACCTGACCATATATTACATAATTTACATTTTTAATATTCCTATTTTTCATTGTCCAACTTCATCCAATGGTTTCTAGATTCCAAGAAAGCAGCTTTTTCCTATTTGTTTAAGTCAATAATAGAATCTATGCACTTAGGACAATACCTAGTAAATAGCAATATTCAACATACATCTAATGGGACTCTAAATCTACATAATTGGGAAAAGCAAATTGCAAAATTAAACAGTGTTTCAAAACTTATTATTATTAAGATTATCATTATTATTTTATTTAAGAAAGACAATTATACTCTGTACCATACTTATTATGAACAGAGGAGTTTTTTTAATGTTTTACAAATACAAATTATTTTAATTTAATCTTCATAACCACTTTTGTGTTGAGGTGTGCTGTATTGTTATCTCCTTTGTAGAGATAAAAGTGAAGTAAAGAACCAATATTGATCCCTTCTTATTCTAAAACTCCCACTTTTGTCTCCAGGTGCCCTCCTGTCCACTGTGCATTACATCACTATTCAACATACAGATGACTGTAGGCTTCCCATGTTGGTGCATTTATTAAGAATTTATAAAATGTAATATGATTTTTTAAAGATAAAAAGACATATAAATGACATCCTAGTATTCCCTTCTCACAACTCAGCATCTTTCATTTCACTTTGGAGACCACTGGTGTATACAGTTCATTTTTTTTTTTTTCTACAGCTACCAGCCACTTATCGAGAAAAAATGATGTAAGTTGAATAACAACATTCAAGAATACGGGATTGTAAGAAAACATTCCATATATACTCATCTTCCACCTCAGAATTAACCGATATAGATTGCTCATTTATTACTTTGTATAGATTTGTATTTAACTACTGATATTATTTTGCTAGGCAAATTGTTTTCAGATTCTGCCTTGAGAAGCCTATGGAAATGAGATTTATTTTTAGTAGGTGATTCAAATCCCGACCATAATAGAACAAAGGGAATCACTTTAGATCTATTGAACAATTCCCATAAGATTTTGTTTAAATTAAAGTTTTTATACTATAGGTTGGAAATTTCTCTCCCGTATCATAAACACTATGGTTTTCTGCACACAGTGGCGTTTGCTTGCCTGGTGATATTCAGATAATTAAGCCACAATCCTACTTTCAAAAATGAATTGATCTTTTAAAGATTTTCAGAAATATCTTTCAAATTACAATGTGTTGTTATTGTAATTAATTAATAGGGATCTACATATTCAGGTCTGAAAATCTATTTCTTAATTTTCCATATAAGTACCATTTTCAGTGTTATATTATCATGTTGAAGGGCGCCTGGGTGGCTCATTGGGTTAAAGCCTCTGCCTTCAGCCCAGGTCTTGATCTCAGGGTCCTGGGATCAAGGCCCACATCAGGCTCTCTTCTCAGTGGGGAGCCTGCTTCCCCCTCTCTCTCTACCTGCCTCTCTGCCTACTTGTGATCTCTCTCCCTCTGTCAAATAAATAAATAAAATCTCTAAAAAAAATTATCATGTTGAACTAACTTCTATTCCTTCATTAAAATGTTTAAAATATACTATATAATGTAATAATAATAAGTTCTTATTTGTAGCTTTATAAAGATACCAATAAAATATTTTTTTTTATATTTTAAAACACTGCTTGGGCATATAATTTACTTACATTATAAGGGGTTTTTTTTCTCTTTTGTCTATCCATAAACCTTAACTCCTTCATAAGCCCTACCAACACAGCATTACACACATTTATCAGTACTTCTTGAAGAGATGAGACAAATATAAAAAACTTAAAGTATATGCTATACTGATCATGGACCAGTTGCCTCAACTTCTATAAAGATGGCCTATTTTGTGAGGGGGAAATACTGATAATAGCAACAAAGATACACAAAACTTGGGATTTGGTCTTGACATGAAGGAACAGTGAAGCACAGCTTGTTTATCAGCCTGACAAGGAGAGTACCAGCTGGCTAATTAAGTGAACCTAATTTAAACTAATGATGTCGATTCTCAAGATAATGTGCTAATGGCTAGAGGAGACTGCTGATGACACTTAAGAATACTCCCGAGGTGTCGCAAGCCACTTTGGCATCCAAGCAGAACCTGATTTTACTCTACAGAAGACAAAATGAGGTCAGTTGTTTACTAGTCAGTCTTTAATGCAGACAAATATCACCTGCCTGCCACTCTGACAAAAATTCCACAGTAAGAAAGGCAATACCCATTTGATGGTTAAACCAATAGCAACCTTACCGATTCCATTAAAAAATTGCGACCTTTTACTTTGTAAGCTGCAGATAAAAATATAAAAATGATACTGTTGCATCCACTGAAAATAAACTGTGATGTCAATATTTTATCACGAATTTTATAAAATCTTGTGTTGTTCAGAAAATATTTGTCATTTTAATAATAAAATGTAACAAAGCTGTTCCAAATTTTTAAATTTTTAATCCTGAATACACATTTACTGCCAATCCGCACAGTCTTTTGCATGTATTCTTTTGCATGTATTTGCATGAAAAAGAAGTCAGAAATATGATTTCTTAGGTAAGGTCAGTATAAAACACTAGGGTTCTACTTTAATTAGATTGATAAATAAAGCTTGAAAGAGCAAAGTTAAATAAGAGTACTGTTCTCTTTGTCTCTTTTCTTTTTTTCTCAAGATTGATTTTGGACTTCACTGTTCCTTTTTTTTCTGTATCCACACCAGAGAAAATTCCATGGCATTTTCTATCATGTTTGGGAGACGGTTAACTAAATTTCTGTTATAGTTAATATTATTACTATAGTTAATATTATTGTTTCTGTATAATATACTCAGGTTTGAAAGAAATAAACACCTACAGCACACAATCAGGAAATATAACTTCACTTGGATGCAAAAATGATTGACTTAAATCTAGCCTCAGTTGAGAAAAGTGGTTAAGGTTGGGAAAGAATGCCTAACTTTTTACAAAATTAACTTCTTACTTGGCAGTTGACTTTGAGTGTGCTCTGTCCTTGGAGATAAATACAGCTTTAAATCACAAAGTTATTGTTGTTGTTTCAGTATAGTCTTTTAAGTAGCTAGAAATGTTCTTTCTTTAAATAGTTTTAAAACTTGAACTACTTGGATTGTTAATTTATAAAACAGAGGTTTCAATATCTGAGTTGCAAAATCTATCATGCTGTTTTTAAATTGGGAAAACCCTGAGGGAATTTATAATTCTAAGAAATGAAATATTTTCAAGTATGAAAATAGAACCACTAGGATATTTATAATTCACCTTTAAGCATGTACTTTTGAGGAATAAAATTTACATACTCTAAGGTAACATTAAGACAAATACAAGGCAGTGTTCTTTCACCCAGCAGGTAGTAGACATATGGAATTCATTATCTAAAGAGCTCACAGACTGAAATTAAACATGGTTTTGAAAGTGAAAACTTAGACAAATTAAAACCCAGAAAACTTTAGTTTTTTAAAAAGACAATCTTTTGTGGTATAGATCTAAAATTTTAGGTTGATATTTACAGTCAACAATAGATTTCAAGAACTAGTATTCCTATCAGTAAGAATACAGACCCAGACCGACTCTACTCTACCCAGTATGGAAATTTTCATTTTATAAACAATGGTGATCTCTGCATTTCTATAGAACAGATTATTGCAGAATGGCCCAAATCATTGCAGCTGCACTTTCACTTCCCTTCTTTCCAGTGTGGTATTCAGTAGCCCCTATAATTTAAAACCTTTTATTGACGGAAGGGTAATTCTCAACTCCATCACACATCTCACCAGAGCTGTGTGGGCAGCCCCATGGCACTCTGCCTTTTTGTGCCAAGGTTTAAGTTCTCACATTTTTCTGGCAATAGGAACATATCTAGTACATTATTCTTGGTTCCCACTGTTCTCCAAATAGAAGGTAGCCATAGGAAATGAGGCAATAAGGCTGATAAATAGTGGTGTGGGGCAAGATGCATGGAGAGAAGCTCAAGATTTGTCTTTGGTAATAGAAAATCTGAGAATATACAGAGGCTTTACCCAGAGCAGCTACAGTGAGTAAAGTAGGAAATCAGTACCAAGTCAGCTTTCACCTCTAAAATAATATGGGGCAGAATTTTGTTGTTGTTGTTTTCTTTTAGAACTCTCAAATCAAGATTCCTTTTTTATTCCTATTTGGGTTGCATGATATTAACATACCTTCCCTTTAATTTGTTCTTTCCCATTTTGTTTTTAAAATTCAATACCATGACTTTTACCTTAATACTATTTAGTTTCTTTTACTTTCTGCTAGGAGTGTGGTTATATATTCTTTTACTCAATTCTAATAGTGTTAATCATGACTATTGTCCTTGTTTTTGCAAAAAATTCCCAGTTGCCTTTTGATTAGTTTTTTCAATAACTTAATTTTTACCTTTTATACATTAATTCCTTTGTGTCTTTATATATATATATACTTATACTTTCCTTCTTGCATTCAGATTAGTCTGATTTTCTTCAGCTAAATTCTACAATTATCTGGTTTAATTAATGTATTACTGATTTTTTAAATTAAGGAGCAAAATTCCCTATAAACACAGCCTTATTTGGATTCAACATATGTAATTATGATTATCAATGTTACTTGATACTGATATTAATATTTTACATTTATATGGGTGCTATTAATAATTAGTTTAACATTGTATCAGAGAATCAGTATGAAATAATTTTCTTTTTTTAAATAATTTTCATTACTATGTCTTGTGACTTAATTTATAGCCTATTATTTATTATTAATAGTTGTTTCTATAAAGTAACCACTAACACTGAATTTCTGAATACTGACCCATTGCTCCTGGGGGAAATATGTACTTAGGTTCCTTTGAGGCTCTGGTTGCAAGATTTTCATCAAATGATCAATAGATAACTTTATTTCATATGTGTTTCTGTTCAAAGACACTTTATTTAGTATATATTGTTCATTAATAAACATTGAATTCATGGCCAAAGAACACTAGGACTCATGGCTGAATGAAACTTACCATTAGGCACATCACAGCTTTCTTGCACAGGTATTTCAACACTGTGCTTAGGAGCCATTTTAAGCAGCAAAGTTGCCAACAAAAGCAGAAAAATGCAAAACACATGGTACTAAATAGACCATGAAAAAGACACTTGTTTACAGTATAAAAACTGACACAAGAAGGCAGAGTATCTTCTTATTCAACCTTTGCTAGAAACGTGCATGTTGGGTGACAAATTTTTAACCACTCTGTTCATGTCCTTGCATGACCACAAAAGCCCCATGAGTATTGATTTTATGGCCTTAAATAAATTTAGGTGAATTTTCAAATGCAGAATCGACAAATAATGTTAATTAAGTGTAATCAATTTCTCTCTAGCAAAAGAAGAAAGAATAACACTACAGCTACATTTAAGCAAAATGATCTTATGATTATAATGTAGAGCAAAGTAGGCAGATACAAATAGTGAATGCTATATATTTCCACTGATATTCAAAATCAGTCAATGTTTATGGTGGCATCAATATACATAATGATTATCTTTGAACAGTTAATGAAGGCGTAATAAAACATTATTATTATTTTAATAATAAGATCATGAGGAAAACTCATTTGGACTGAAGCCCAATTTTCTAACCTATAAAAAAGTAAATGTTAGATTCTGTGTAAAAAACTGCATAATCATGATTATGTCGTAATATGATTTTTAAAATATTTTAGCATTATATATTATCTTTTACAGTCTCCTGGTATTTCATAGCAATTACAGGCACTTTGAAAAATAATATAATTTATGTGACTTTTACCATTGCATGAGCATTTCATTATTGATATTTTCTATTAATTTTAATTTTACACTGTTGTCTGAAGATGGAAATGATATGAAGATAAGTGATGGTAGTTTTTCTCACTTTTGACTATTTAGTAGGTAATACATAATTAGACCCAATTTGATTATTTCTGAAATATACTTCTAATTTTAACCTGCTGGCTATAGAGTCTAAATAATTCCAAACTGAATGCCTATAATTTGATGGCCTATGTTACACCTGAAATCAAGATAAAATTAACCTAGTCAATGTCCATCAGCCTCAAAGACATAAGTGGTGAAACATACAGAAAAAAATATATATTCTCATGGTAGATATTGAATCATCAGATTGGATATATATAAGAATCATGTAATCCTGGAGGCTTTAGATAAGTTTTCTAGTAGAACAGGTATTGATCCTTTTCCTCATGATTATACCAGTCACTTTCTTATTAGAAATTGAACTATTAGACTAATTGTCCACTGTAAATTTGTAAAACTAGAAACACTTTTCATTCTTTTTATTTGTAATACCAAACATATCCATAGTAGGCAATCAATAAATGTACATAGAGTGGATGGATAGATGGATGGATCATTGGATGATATCACGTGAGGCTGTGAAGGACTCTTAGAGTGAAAAGCCCTAACTTTGAACCTATTGCCACTTTTTGTAGTTCCAGTCAGGAATCATTAGAGGGGCTACTTCAATATTCGATTTCAAATCAATACTAATGCAAAAAAGGTCTTGGTAAATATAAGGAATGGTTAGCTACCTTGTGTCTCAGAAACTTTGATAATAAGTAGATGTAAATCACTTCTACATGCCAAGATCTGCTATAAATGTTTCATATGTATTGAGTTAATTCTAAATATAATTTTATGAGATATGTGTAATTATTAATCCCATTTAGTGGACTACGCATATCTAATAAATCTGTTTTAAGTTTGTTTCCTCTGAGTAGAGAAACAGAGATTATAGTAAGAGTCCAGGGCCCAGTTACCATAGCTGGACCGACTAGAAGCAAATCCCATACTACCCTTGGTTGTTGTGCAATGGAGTACAAATAGACTACCCAAGTTAAACAACTTTGGAGAGAACAGGGAATGAAACATTGGGAACTCAAACCAGAATGTTTTCTTATAATCATGACCATGACAATGTTTATAAGGATTTTTTGCTCTGTCATTGACCTATGTACATATTCCTTGTTTTACTACTATAGTAAAACCTACTAAATTATTATTATCTAACAGTCTATTATTATCTCGACTTTTGCTAAGAATCAAGTAAGAAATAAATAGAAAGAAATAATACTGTTTCTGGAATGGTAACTAGGAATACCTGAATTAGTGTCTGACTGGAACTCTCCTGGCTGTAAACAGAATAAGCAAATCTGAGATTGATTTTCGTGGAACTAATCATCTTAATATTATGACATGTTTATGGAATCTCATTTTTGAAAATAAGAAAAACTAAATTATTTTTTTAATTCATTAAGCTGAAGAAACAGACTGAGAGGAAAGTTTGCAGAAAAATGCATACGTTTTCCAGTTATCCAAGTAATGAAACAAGTTACCAATGACAATCAGATGGCAATGTACAAGTTACCTGGTAAAGAATTACAAAAAATTAAATATTTAAAAAAAATCATCCTTAAAAGCAGGAATTGTTCATACCTGAACAACTTTTTGGGACTGCACATCAACAACGAGGACTCTGTCCAGAGTTGGTTGTGCAACATAAATGAACTTGTCTTTGACATTAACAGCTGAGGCCCACACACACCTCTGAACTTCATCTTCTTCAGCTTTGGGACAGACTTCATCCTATAATTTAGAAAATAGGGGGAAAAGTGAATATCTAAAATTATAACTTGGGTATGGTATATTAGAAGCAAAATTAATTTTTGATGCTTTACTACTTTCAGCATCAAAAGTTAAACATATATATATACACAGATAGTGTGTGTGTTGAATCAAATAAAATAAGCTCATTAAATGTACATATAATTCAATGGAAATAACCCTTTGATATAAATTTCCTTAGGCTCTTAATTACTTATTTCTAATAGGATATAGCCTTTTCATATGTTACTGTTCATAACTCAGTAACTTCAGATATAGATAATAAATTCGATGTTTTCTCTCAAATCCTCCAAACTCAAGTTTCTTTGCCAGACATTAAATGTCACACTAGAGTATATTTAGAGGTTATCACATCAGTGGCTG
>CM052800.1:142915673-142952466 GCA_028533885.1 Nasua narica | reverse complement strand
ATCACTGATTACTGATGTCTAACTTACTGAGTTGTGCACTCCAGTTAGTAACTCTTAGGTTAGAATACTCTCCTTCCCTAATTCAAATAAAAATATTTTTTTCAGCAGTGATTCCATTCACCATTTGTATTTAATAATCACAAACCACAATTAACGAAGTTTACGTTATCAACACGACTAAGCATTTCTTTTAAAGATAATACTGACAGCAAATAAACCACATTTGACATATAGTAATTAAAATGGATATACCATAATAACACCTTCGGAGGGAGCACAAACATAGTAGGTGGTTTTTCTCTTAGCATAAAATTTAGAAAATAATGTAAAAACCAGAGCACTTTGGAACTCAGTGTGTGGTCTGCTGTTTTTGTTCTCCAAATTTCAGATCTGATTCAGAGAGAACCTGGAACATCCACTGATTTTTAAGATTCAGTCCAGAGGTTGCCAAGTACAGTCAAAACACCGGAAAACATACAATGATAGTGTTTTCCTTTAAACAGTACATGTTGTTTCCAGACTTCCAGAACATAAACAAATTAAAAACTAAATATCTAATGCATGCTTCTGGTACTTCTGGAGAAAGGAAATTAACTCCATTACATAGTATGTACCACAATCGTTCTAAAATGATTATCAGTGAGGTCATCCTGAGTCACGTCCACAGCACCCTCAAGCAGGCGGCACAAACCTGAACTCTGTCCTCAGCACATGCGCAGAACAGTTTCACTCATCAATTCACTGAAACATTATTTTCTGTGCCAAATATATTGCTTCTGAAGTAAATTAAATATCTTTGACAAAAGCCTATTTTGTGAGAATCCAGCTCTATATAAAATATGTACTTGAGAGGCATGAAGATGTGAGGAAAAAAACGGGATCTAAGGTTGATGAAAGGCTCTGAACATAGGGAAATTATTTATAAATTCTTTGCTGTTGTGTAAAAGCAACCAACAAAATCTGCCAAAATAATAGGAAGTGTGAGTGACCTGACACATAACTGTCAGCGAAACAACTGCTGAACCAGGACCAATTTCCACCCCTTTGTTTGCTACAAAACTATTCAACAGTAAAATAAACTGCTCTGCTGGGAATTATTTCCTATTTGTATGCCGTCTCCATAAGATGTCCCTGATCAGCCTCACAATCGTTTTTACAAAGCCATTAAAAGTTTCCTGACAGCCACCCTGAGTTTTCTTTGCTTCACTTTATGCCATTATTTCTGATTATAATCTATTAGGTTCCATTTTACAATGGCACTCTTATTTTTTCAGATCACATAGATTAATATTTATTTCTGTGGATAGGAATTTTAGAGGAATGTTTTTCAAATGCATTAGGCATTTAATGAGATAAAAGACAAACTCAAAAAAACCAAAGATGCAAAATAAAATTAATATAATACATACTGATGAGGAAAATGGTCAGGAATTATATCAAGAAGTTTAATTAAATCACTTTTTATAGAAATGTATACCATCATCTAGAGTAAAAGGAATTAATAAAATATTAGAACTAATAAGGGTGAGAGTCAATAAGAAAAAGAAAATTCTAGTTCATACTTACAAATTATCTATCTCACTTTAGGCAATTTCCATATTTAATTACATCCTGTGTATACATTATCTCTTTACAAAATTTTAAAGGCAAACAAGATGTTTCTAGTGATGATATAAGTTTGGATTTAACATTTAAAATAATGATGATACCTGATTGCTGAAAATAAGTAGGTCAGTTAGGTGGATATATGCATTCATCTTTTATAGGACTTTGCCATTTTTACTTATTGTATTGATTTGACTATTAAAAACACATTTCTCAGGGCACTTGGGTGGCTCAGTCCATTGAGCCTCCAACTCTTGGTTTCAGCTCAGGTCATGATCTCTGGGTGTTTGGACTGAGCTCCAAGTCGGGCTCACACTTAATAGGGAGTCTGCTTGAGAAGATTCCCTCTGCCCTTCCCCTCACTCAATCGGTCTCTCTCTCTCTCCCCCAAATAAAGAAATAAATAAAATCTTTCAAAAAAACGCATTTCCCTCAAATCTCCAAATTCCATCTCTCTGTCCTCTTCTTCCTCATAGTCTCCCTTTCAGCACATATTCTATCATTAATGTCGGGGACAAATGTTATTTGTCACAAGCACCTCCATTTTCCTTGCATCCAACTCAGTAAGTTTCTATCATTATCTCCTCCTCTCAACCTTCTCTCTAACCATAGATTTGTCCACTGTTCTTTGCCTTCAGAAAGATCTGTCCTATATTTAACTTGTCATTGTAATTATGTCTCCAAGTATTCAAACGTGAACATTCCCTTGCAATTTAAGAAGAAAGAATAAGAAAACATTACTTAGATTTTATCTTCTTTCCCTTCCAATCATCCAATTCTCTTCAGACACTAAACAAGCTGTCTAGAAATTTATTTCCATTCTCTGACCTTACAGTCTAAATTGTTCATACTTCAAACTGGTTTTCATCATCCTCTCTCTTTCAAAACAGGAAAGATCGCCATAGGCTTCAGAATTTCTAATCATTAGTCTTTACTTCTTGTTGGGAATCACTTACTGAGTACTTACTACGTGAAAGATAGTGTGCAAAACTATATTTGGAAATAAAACCATGAATATATGAGAATGCCCACTCTCAAGTTGCTTATAATTTCTGATGAATTTGGCAATTCAGACATTGATTCTTCCTAAAATACTGTTTCATTCTTGCAAGGCAAAAATCAGCAAACAATGGCCCCAGGCCAAATTCATACCATTGCTTTTTCTGGTATGTGGCCCAACAACTGAGAATGTTTTTTGCATTTTTTAATGTTCAAAAAAAAATTGAAAGAAGAATACTACTTTGTGACATGTAAACATTATATTGAATTCAAATTTACATAAAGGTTTATTGGAACAAAGCCAAATCCGTTGATTTAAATATTGTCTATGACTGTAGTCATGCTATAATAACAGACAAAGATAGTGTGGACTGTAAAGTCTAAGATATTTACTATCTGAATCTTTGCAGAATAAAATGTTGTTGATCTCATTCTTGAATATATCCCTATCCTAGTTATGATTTAAATCCCATTAATGAAATTCTGTCATAGTGGCTTATGTTATGTTCCTTAATTATGATTCAGGAAAGGTAAGCCTCAGATTTTGGTTTTCTACTCTATTTCCTTTACATTAAATTCCTGTGAGAGTGCACTTACTTTTATTTACTGATTTATTTTAGAGAAGGAGTTGGGAGGGGCGGAGGGAGAGGGAGGGAGAGAATCTTAAGCAAGCTCCATGTCCAACACAGAGCCCGAGGCAGGGCTCACGCTCAGGATCCTGAGATCATGACCTTCACTGAAATCAAGAGTCAGACACAACGGACTGAGCCACCCAGGTGAGTCAAGAGTACATTCACTCTTACTGCCTTATTGTAATCACTGTCAAATGCTACAAAGAGATTAATCTGTGACCTGTCAATAACCAGGACTTCCTTCCTCTATCAGTCTCTTCATAGAAAAAAATCTGTTAAATGAACAATTTGAAATAAACATAAAGTAAAAAAAAACATACTATATTAAAGGCAATTCAAAACTAAATAGAAAATAAAAAAGGGTGAAATACACACAGACATATGTGAACACACATAAATATAGATAGATGATAGATGATAGAGAGGGAGGGATACACAGATGATATAAGATAGACATTATCTATGTAGAAATATATAAGGTTTGGTTTATATTAGGAAGCTTTAAAAAGCTAAGCAATTCTATAAAATAAAGACTTGAGTAATAAAATAACAGAGTAAAATTAATAATAATATTCATGTATAAGCCTATATACAGAAGATAAGTATGGTTGATATATAAAATATCTTGTTTAGAGTAGACAATCGGGGGGCACCTGGGTTGCTCAGTGGGTTAAAGACTTTGCCTTTGGCTCGGGTCATGATCTCGGGGTCCTGGGATGGAGCCCCGTATCAGGCTCTCTGCTCAGTGGGGAGCCTGCTTCCCCCTCTCTCTCTGCCTGTCTCTCTGCCTACTTGTGATCTCTCTATCTCTGTCAAATAAATTAAAAAAAATTTTAAAAAAATGGAAGTAGACAATTAGGGCACCCAGGTGTCTCAGTGGGTTAAAGCCTCTGCCTTCCGCTCAGGTCATGATTTCAGGGTCCTGGGATCAAGCCCCACAATCAGGCTCTCTGCTCAGCGGGCAGCCTGCTTCCCCCTCTCTCTGCCTGCCTCTCTGCTTACTTGTGAGCTCTCTCTGTCAAATAAATAAATAAAATCTTTAAAAAAAAAGTAGACAATCTAAGGAATGCTAGGCCTATGAGCATAGGAAATGAAAGCACTAAAAAGCAAGCTAATTAAATACAAATAGTTTATAGTTCTCTAAGATATACAGAAAAGTAAATATCTGATCTTTTGCATAACTTGGATTACAAATACATTAAGTAACACAGAGCTTGAATAAAAATAAACTGGCATTAGTATTATTTAAAAAGGCAGAAATAAATATGTAACATATTAGGTATTCTAACATGTAATCACCCAGTTTGGCATTGATTTTGGCAGCATTGTGGATTCACCCAAGGTGGTAGACAGACACACCTTGGTAAGTACTAACTACTAGACGTGTAGATTGAGTCAAAGAAGGAGAGAAAGACAGTTTGATGTTTTGATCAATATGTAGCACTTAAGTTTGAAAATTTGTAGGTATATTGTAGACCTGGATGCCTTACTGATCTGGTTACTAATTACTGAAAATAAATTGATTTTAGTAGTTCTGCATTGATTAATTTTTCTGCTTCTCTACCAGTCATGTTCGTTCTTAAGACTGTCGTGATAGTTCCCTTCTTTGGCAGTAATTGAGAGTTGGTGAGAGTAGAGGGACTTTGGGGGGGAAAAAAAGGAATTTTAAAAATCTTATTCAAAATGTATACCACAATCTTCATTGTTTTCCAAAAAATAGTCTTTTCTTCTAGCTAGAATATTCTCATCAAAATTTCATAAAAACCAATGATTTTCCACAGCTATTAAAGAGCACACTACACATTTTATTAATCAAATTCTTTTCAATCTACATTTGGCCGTCATATTTCCAATACCTGAGACTCATCTCTAACTACTTCCAGTCTTCCTGATTTTCTTCTTGTCTAAACTTCCATCGCATTTACATTTTATACCACACAACTTGACATATAACCCTGTACTATATCATCTTCAGTTAAAATGTTATCCTTTACACCTCCCATATTTTTACATTTTCCAAACACAATAGTGAAGGTACAATATTTCCTCAGTAAATGCTTTTTTAAATGTCACTTATTGTAGTAAAAAAAAAAAGAGTCAAAAGTGTATATTCTGTCATGCCATGTCATCCAGAATGATTGAAAAACTGAATTTTAGAACAGCACTATTCAAAATGTTGTCTGCAAACAGCTGCCAATTGGCATATCATTTGTTACTAAGCTGAGAATAGTATAGAAATGGAAAATAAACATTTAGAATCTTTTATAGTAATTTGACATTGCCATAATAGCCATGTGCTCCTATGATCAGTTGACTTATATTTGTGAACAGGATTTAGATCAGATTGGGTGGTGTCAAAAGTGCCTGAAAGGTTTCTTGGAATGAAAAATACTTACTGATTAAAAAAAAAAAATGAATTAAGCAAAAACCAAAGTGATTCTTACCCCCCAAATAGTTTAAGAAACACTGATTTTGGGCTTTATTTTCTGTCTCTGTCTCTCTTTTTAAAATCCAAGCATCATAATCCGAGTCTACTGAGATATATAGAAAAGTAAAGAAACACTTTAAAAAATAGTGTTCACTTTATCAATAGAATGCAAATAATTATTCTCAATAAGATTTTGTTCAGTTTATCATGAATCAAGACAAATGGAACAAAAGTTCTTTTGTACTGTATGGAATGTCTAAGTTGGGATTCTTAGGATATTTTTCATAGCCGTCTAGAAATATATAAAATCAAGGTTAAGCTTTTTTGAATATACCAAATATAGTATACTCTGCTGATCCTGCTTTACAATATTAAAAAAAATGAGATTTTATAATAATGTATAATTAATTTAATATCAGTGGTTGTTTACCTAATGGACCATTTTTTAAAAAAGAAAGATCTGAAGTTGAAATACTTTCATCAATTTTTAATTGAGATTACTGCTTATAACCTGAGCAATACAACTGATTTTTTCTATAATTACATAATTCTATTTATCTAATTCTATTTGCCATTTCATTATTAAAGTGTATAAATAGTCTAGCTCATATTAGTCAAAGCATAGGTAGTCATGGAAATGCAGGAGGTGATTTGCCTTAATTTGGTCTATCTTAGAAAACCATCATACAGCATCATTTTGATTCTACGATATCAAAAGTACAAAGACAACATTACAGAAATTTCATTTCTTTTAACATAAAAAGATTGTACTTATGTCTTTTAGTGTTATAATAAAAATGGAACTTATAACATTACACTGTCATAAATTGAGAACCAGTGTCTGTAGGGACAGTGTATTAGAGAGGTTATGAAAACAGGCCTTGAAGTCAACTAGACCTAGACATCGTGTCCAGTTTTACACTCACATTAGCTGTGTAAACACTCCTTTTGACCCTCATTTACCCATATACCCCCATATACCCAGTGGTATAACAATATTACCTATCACATAGGATTATTAGGAACATTAAATAAAATCATTTTTGAAAAGGTCAAGTGATCAATAATGTTACTTTTTATTTCCTTTTTTAAAAGATTTTATTTATTTATTAATTAATTTATTTGAGAGAGAGAGAGAGCATGACAGGGTGGAGGGACAGAGGGAGAGGGAAAAACAGATGTCTCCCCCAATCCCCACCAATCAGGGAGCCCGATGCAGGGCTCTATCTCATGACTCTAAGATGATGACCTGAGCTGAAGGCAGATGATTAACCTACTGAGCCATCCAGGTGCTCCATACCTGTTATTTTTCATATGGAAAATTTTCTAGGGGCTATAGTTCATGAAGCTATAATAGTGTATATATTTTTATAACTTTTTTTCAGTTTTTCATAATGTTTTGGAGAAAAGTTCACTGTGAATATTTAAAAAGTTCACTGAGAGGTTCTTGAAGTATGGAATAATTGTTGCATTGAGAGAATTAAAGAGAATTTTTTTTTCCCATCTGTCATTTGGTAGTTCTGTGACATTAGGCAAATCACTTGAGCTTTCTCATTTCATCTGGAAGTTGAGGGGATGGAATTAGGATTTTGTCAATTGTTTTCAAAAAAGAAAAAAAAAAGCCCAAAACTCTCTGAATTACTTCTACCCAGCTTAAAAGGAAAATGTTTTACCCAATTTATAAAAATATTACATTAGGTAAGAATAGCAATTAAAAAACAAATTTTTAGAGGGTTAAATTTCAAATGTCTACATAATATAAGAGAAAAAAAACTGTAGAACTTCTATAAATGTAGGACTAGATGGTTTGTATCTTGGTTCTCATGGTTCTTGTAAAGGTGCTGAAATTCTATCTCAGGCTTGGTACAGGGGCCAATAGACACTGAGAATCCCTGGGGCAGAAACTTAATGTCTGTTGGGAAAGGTGTACATTTGAATATGGGAAGACCAAATTAAATATCAAAACCAAAGTTGTCAAGTTAGGTTGAAAAACCAGTAAATAATGTTTGGCAAAAACTGTTCGTATTAAAAGCTAGTAGCAGGACCTAAAACAATTGTACAATTACGGTAGATATCAGAGAGTATAAATTAAAATAAATTATATGGACCAATTTGGTTCATGGTGGATAACTTAATTAAATAGTAGTGGGGATAGTTGAAACTGAAGCATTAGTTGTGTTTAATTTTGTTCCCCAACATAATGAAAATTAGATTTGTATAGAATCAATAATCGTCTTTCCTGACTTTGTTTTTACAAAGTGCAATTAGTAAGTTGGTTAGCTAGAGGGAAAAAAAACAAGATTAACAAATTTTTTCCTTATCAGATAACACATGAAGTTAACTGACCAGAAAAAAAAGAAAAGAAAAAAAAAAAGAGGGAAAGAAAAAGTAAAGAAAAAAAGACAAAAAGAATGAATGAGAGCAACCAAGCTGAGCTGTAGTATGTAAACTTTTCTTTAAAATAATGAAAAACTCATTAAAATCATGACATCATTATGAATACTAATGAATATCATGGGAAGATGGGGCTTATTTCTTTCAAATATGTTCTATACTCTAGTTATCTTTAAGTAGCAGCAGAAAATACTTGTTCAAATGGTCCCTTCCAACTACTGACTAGAAGACTCATCAATAAAAAGATCAATAAAATATTTGTTTAAATGCCAAATGTACATATTCTCTTGCACAGTTTTTCTGACAGCTGGATACCTAGTCTTTTTTTTTTTCCTAAATTTCAAGAAGAGGGAGATTTCTTTGTAATACAGACTTTTTAGTTTTAACTAAAGAGCATATATTTCTCCTTAATAGCTTCCCATCATTCAATTTGGTTCTTCTGTTTAAAGCAATACATTTTATTCTAAATTTGACATAAAAGTCCCTCAAATGTTAAAGATAGTTTATTAACGTGGCTTTAAAACATGGCTCTCAAAACTGAACTTGAGTTTTTTAACTCCAGATCAACTTGTGAAACTCATTTTCTTTGCCTTACTGATTATCCACTTTATAGATATTATTTATTTCAAAATCTATAATTGCCTTAAGTAATATAATCAGAGCACAAAGAAATGAAATCTGTCAAAATACAATTGCTTGTTTTTAGAAGACATTGTAAATGAATCTTTTTGGAGTAATTTACATTGATGCTTTGAAATTCTTATATTAAAATGGAGTACATTAAATCATTTCTTATCATTATAAGTACATAGAATAAGGAGGAAACAAAGTTAAACTTTTAAGGAAAAGGATTGAGTAGTTGTAATGAGATAGAATATCAAAAAAAATATATAATGCCTCTTTTCCTTCTTTAAATAGTCATCTCTTTTTTAGTAGTGATGCATGAGATTTCATAATGTGCATTTTACTAATTTTTCTTTTTGGAGACATTGCTTGAGGAGTGACACAGGTTTTACTGATTACCTTTTAAAGAATGCATATGTAATCTCTTCCTGTGAATACCTTACTTTGTCTTGTAACTATTTAAGAAATGTTGACCTAGGGGCACCTGGGTGGCTCAGTGGGTTAAGCCTCTGCCTTCAGCTCAGGTCATGATCTCAGGGTCCTGGAATCCAGCCCTGCATCAGGCTCTCAGCTCAGCGGGGAGCCTGCTTCTCTTTTCCCTCTGCCTGCCTCTCAGCCTATTTGTGATCTCTTTCTCTTTGTCAAATAAATAAATAAAATCTTAAAAAAAAAAAAAAAGAAATGTTGACCTAAAAGCATAAATTGAGTTAATTTTACCGTTGTTGGAGTATCTACATTTGGTTAAATACTGTGTAATATCATTTAGAAATTGAACTTTTTTCTGTAGCACATAATCTCACAATGCAGATGGTGACATGTCATTTTGATCGAGTTCTTCCATCTACCATATTGTCCAGCACATAAGTGCCTTATGTGGAAGACAGGCTTAATAGTATTTGCAAGACTACTATTTACTGAAACGAATTATTCTGAAGAGTGATAGATTTATCTTCACAAAGTATAAAGCTGTTTATAGGATAACTATATGCATTTCTGTTTTTAAACCTTATTGTAACACACACATAAATTTGTTCCACATCAGAATGTCTATATTGAATAACATTACACTTTACCTTCTAGGTCAATATTCTTTTAAAAATTATTTTAGCATGATTTATATTATTTACTGTTTAATTATTATTGCAAATGACCTTATAGTCTATTTCTTACTGTGAAAAGTGAAAAGTTACTGACCAAATAATTTGTACACTTAATGCATTTTATGTTTGTATCAGTTAAATAAAAACTATGAAAACACACTCATTTTAAAGCATATTTTGCAAATGTTTAGAAATAAATGTTATATTAAAAAATAACAATTTAGTTCTGCACCTACTTTCTTTATAGGTAAGAAGATACAAATTAAAGGCATATTTTCTTTGTCCTTGCACTTTAAAACTAAATGTTTACTTATATTGCCCACAGAATTGTATTTTGTGCTGTCTCTTTCTTATTGAATTAGTAAGGAGTTAGATGAATTAGATAGGAGTTCTGCACACTATCCGGCTCGGAAACATTCTTGAGTAATAACATGAAAACCATATTGAGAATTCACCAGAAATGCCTCTGTAATTTAGTTCAATGCAAATCCCTTAACATGTATACAGCTTATTTAAGTATATTTGCTATTATTTCATTTTACCTTTAATTTTTCCAAATATTTTCATAAGTGAGCTATCAGTAATAAAATACATTTTTAAGAAATTACATTAGTAGATAACTATATGCTAAACATTACACATTAAAGAGTTATTTCTTTTTAACTGAAGTCCAGTTGATACACAGTGTTACACTAGTATCAGTTGTGCAATGAGGTGACTTGAAATGTCCCACATTATGCTGTGTTCACCACAAGCGTAGCTACCATCTGTCACCTACAACACTCTTCCAATACCATTGACTGTGTTCCCTGTGCTGCACCTTTTATCCCTGTGCAGATAAATGTGACTTTCTCATTAAAAGTTACTATTTTTCAATGAAAATGATACTAGTGTATAGATTTTTAAATACACTAAGCTCATTTTCTTCTGCCCTTATCACAGGGAGTACATTTTTCATCTCAAAATTGAGGTGAGGTAGGAGTGACTCTTATGGTCTTTTTTTAGGATGGAAGAAAGAACACTGAAGACAGAGTATAAATGGATCCAGTTCCTGAAACAAGAAACACTTTAGTGGTGATTTCGTGTGGCTTAGACTGCTAGTAGTTGTGCCACTGGATAGTGGCTCATGTTCCATTTTCTTTAGCACTGCACAGATGAGATTTCAAAAAGGAATGGAATGATTGCTGTGTTGTATGGCAAGTCCTAGATGAACTTTAGGTTTTGTCTTTAATTTACTGACCAATCCAAATGGCGTCCTCTAAAAATGCTTAAATAAAATTTTGAAGACAAATTACTAAAATACAAAAAAAGGAGTTTTAATAGATAATGAATTAGTAGCTTAAATAGTTAGAGATAAACTATAATTTTGAAGTTTAAGTTTTGTTTTCTTTTTAATTCTTATTATATAGTTGTATTTCTAATTTTCATCATTATATGAGGAGTATATGGAAAAATGCAAAGTCGTCATTTTATTTTTTAATTTCATTTATTTATTTTTAAGGATTTTATTTATTTATTTGACAGAGAGAGATCACAAGTAGGCAGAGAGGCAGGCAGAGAGAGGGGGGGAAAGCAGGCTCCCTGCTGAGCAGAGAGCCCAATGTGGGGCTTGATCCCAGGACCCTGAGATCATGACCTGAGCCGAAGGCAGAGGCTTAACCCACTGGGCCACCCAGGCACCCCCAAAGTTGTCGTTTTAAATGCTTTCAGCAAGATAATTTTTTTTAGCAGTTCAAACATTTAATAAAGCAAACTTGAGGGAATTAATTTGCTCTGTTGTTTTTCTTTCTACACCACCTCTTAAATTGTTCAAACTGAGATTTATGACCTATCTGAAATAAGAAACTGATATTAAAGAAATGACCAGCCTTTGGTGTTAAACTGCAATTTTGACCACTATGTTTGAAATATAAAGTATAAACAATAAGAAAAAAAACAAAGCTTGGAAAATTAAAGTTATATAGAAATTTTAGGAAATTTCAAAAAAAATAAGGACTAAGATTTAAATGAATCATTAAAATTATAAATCTAATCCCCCAAAGCATTAAAACAATTACATAATGTTAAGACCTGCTTAGCCTAAGTGATTCCATCTTGTCTAAACAACCATTTTGTTGTGAAAACAAGCTGACCTTGCCTTGAGGGAAAAAAGTCAGCCTGGAGGAACTTACTTAGAAAGATAAGCCCAGGACACCACATGGAATGTGGTCTGTTGGCTCCTGATGACAGTCCCCCAGAAGAACAAGGTCGAGTCAGGCCAGGTGGGGATGTCCAATCAGTAAAGGACACATATGCCACCTCCCTTAACCCCACTGCTACTGAAGTCAGGTCAGGTGGAGACGTCCAATCAGTAAAGAATGCATACGTAAACCCCCTGACCCCATTGCTTCTGACCAATAAGGATAAGCTCACAGTCGGTTTGCAGTTTTGCCCTATAAAAGATAGCTTGTAAGACTAGGCGGGGTCGCTCTCTGCATAGAGACGACCCTGACTGGCCAGTATGATTCTCGATGCTTGGTGCAAAATAAAGCTCTGCTTGACCTTCGCTTTGTATCAGTCTTGTTCCTTTGATCATGGACCCTAACACATAATCGTCAACATATTTAGAAAGAGGAAAAGTTAGGAAATGTGTAAGCAAAATTATTATTGTCCACAAAGAACACCAATAGAAAATATCTAATTGATAATTCAAGAGCTATCACTACTAAGCATACTTCTTAAAGTGAGTAAATGTAATTGATTGCTTACAGTGGGACTGGGAACAGGGAGACATGACTAAAGAAACTACTACTTTTTACCTATGCTTTTTTACATTATCTTATTTTAGCATGCATATCTATTACTTTGGAAAAAGATAGATACTTTTGTTGTGAATAAAACTAAATCTTAGACCGGAATTGTAGTGTAAGATCTATATAAGATAGATTTATGTGATTTTATAAATCTCAAGTAAAAAGTTTTCATGTGTAAAGACATTTGAATGAATGATTTTTATAGGTTAAACTCTTCAATATTATCCTTAAGAAATTTTCATTGAAAATTCTAAATTACTATAAACACGTTTCTTTCTGAAGTGCATTGAATGTACTTGTATGTGTTGGGGCGCCTGGGTGGCTCAGTGGGTTGAGCCTCTGCCTTTGGCTCAGGTCATGATCTCAGGGTCCTGGGATAGAGCCCCACATCGGGCTCTCTGCTAGGCAGGGAGCCTGCTTCCCCCTCTCTCTCTGCCTGCCTCTCTGCCTACTTGTGATCTCTCTCTCTCTGTGTCAAATAAATAAAATCTTTAAAAAAAAAAAAAGAATGTACTTGTATGTGCATAATGAGTCCTTATTTCTCATGTACAAAAAAGTGTTTCAAAATGACGGCAAAAGATTTCAAAATGATGGCAAAAGATACATGTATCATTCTGGTCATGATTATCTAAATCACTTGGCTGGTTATTAATAATTCTTGAATACGACTTCATCTGTTTTCTTAAATAAAATCATCTGCTATTCAAATCAACTAACACGCTGTTGCACAATTTATGTGTTGCCCTCTGTTCTCCCAACGTTAGGATTATATACGTACAATCTACAGGAAGCACGGTGTAAGAATTATAAAACACTGATTATTAATCAGCAATCAGAAGGCCTCTTTAGGTTTAGGGCTTCAAAGAACAATTGCATACATTTTATTTCTCTTAACACCTACAGACTAATCTACTAAGAAACAAGATAGTTTACATTACTCTATTTAGGAAGCTTTTTGCAGGACATCACTGCAACCACAAAGAGACACAAGCTTAAATCTTTATCATTCTAAATTCTTTTTAAGATAAACCATGTTTGAATAAAGGTCCATTGAGAAAAGAGTAAGGGCGGAAACACTCCTCTCTGAAATATATAGTGGAATTGAATTCAAAAGCTTGCTCAATGGCTTCATGGGGAAATGAATGGTCTGTATCATTTGAAGGGACTGAGTTTTATTTTTTTTAAGATTTTATTTATTTATTTGACAGAGAGAGAGAGATCACAAGTAGGCAGAGAGGCAGGCAGAGAGAGAGGCGGAAGCAGGCTCCCTGCTGAGCAGAGAGCCCGATGTGGGGCTCGATCCTACGACCCTGAGATCATGACCTGAGCTGAAGGCAGAGGCTTTAACCCACTGAGCCACCCAGGTGCCTCTATTTTGATTTTTTAAAAGATTTTATTTATTCATTTGACAGAGAAAGAGAGAGAACACAAGCAGGGAAGGGGCAAAGGGAGAGGGAGAGGGGGAAGCAGACTCCCTACTCCACAGGGGTCCCCAGCTGGGACTTGATCCCAAGACCTGAGCCAAAGGCAGAGGCTTTAACCCACTGAGCAGGCCAGGCACCCCCAGGAATGGGGTTTTAACCAATATTTTTTTGGACAGAGTTTGGAGGAGTAGTAACTGGATAAGAAACGAAATAAAATGCTGAAAGAAGAAATGTGGAGGGGTAAGTAAGGAATGGATGAATGCCCAGAAAGCTGCAGTGCTTGAGGTAAGGGAGATAGCCAAGAGAGAAAGAAAAGTGCACTGTTTTGTTTCTCTATTTCTAATTTCAGCTTTAATTTCTTGGTATCTAAGTATTCTGAACAATTTGTTCCTAAGGACCCATTCTATCCTAATAGAGTTTTTGTAGTATTTATTTACAAAAGTAAAATAATTTTCATATGTGGGGATTCCAAACTTAGAAAACAGAAATTTTAGAGGGGATTCACATCAGACTTCCTATACAGAGTATGTTCCCCTGCAGTTCAGCACCATTTAAATTACCTTTAAAACCAGTAATAAAACTTTCATATCTCCAAATATAAGACCTGTGCACAATAAGATACATGAGATTTTCATTTATGCTCTTCTAGTACCCATGGAAAAATAGAGAACACCATAGTGTATGTGAAGAATAGCAGCTAGAACTCTAATAAGCAAACACAGAAGGAATAGAATTAAAAAGTATTAAAAAATAAAAGAATGGTAGGTAAAGATGACAGAACAGGTGAAAACCAGAGGAGTAGAAAAGAGTCATCTTGGAAAAGCCCATCATCGTTGAGTCTGTAATTTAAACATTTTTTTCAACCCATTTCAGTTTGCATTCTGAATTCATAAGTCTGGGAAAGAATTCTATTTGCTTGAAGTTCATACTGTAGGGGACAAGATGAAATCATGTCTACAATTGGGATAAATATAGCACGAGTCTTATCTAGTAAGGCTATATAACAAAAAAGAAAAAAAAAGGAGACGAAAGTATAACTAAACCACGTTGCATGAATCCTCACCAACTCACTATCAAAAGCTGAAACCCGATGTAATCTGACATTGCACCAAAATTGAATTTTTATTTAAAGCAAGCAAATAGCATCTTCTGAGAGATTTGATGGAAAATTCTATATTCTAAATATTTTAGTTTTTATATAAATGTTACTAACTAATGAGTTATATTGGAAATTGCATTGCCATTCTCTTAATATCAACAATGACTTTGAAAAATATTGTTTAATCTTTTCATGGGAAAAAATAATTCCAAAAGACTCATTTCCACTACTCTCACTGAAGAAATTTATCTTCTAAAATCACAAGGAAGTAGTTTTTTTTTTCTCCTGTAATAGAACTCCAAACTATCTTATACAGTATATTTGCACAGTATATTTTGACTATGTGATCCTGAATTAAATAGACCTATGAGGTTATATTCACCCTGAAACAATTTATTGATAAATTATTCCATGAAAAAAATATTCTATGAAATGTATTTCATAAACACATTAGAGGAGCACTGTTTTGTGGGAATTGTAAAGTAAGAAACAATATTAAGGTGAGGAAGAAATTAGACATATACATGTTTAAACTTAGAGAATGCATAAAATAATGAAGGCACTAAGCAATGGAATTTTTATTAAATTCATTTAACAAACGTTGTTTGACTTATCTGCCATGTGTAAGCCACTGTACTCAACATGTTGGGAATACAAACATGAATTAAATAGGCCCTTGACTAAAAGAGATAGTAAGAAGTGATGGTTAACTTTGTATGTTAACTGGGCTATAACTAGGCTATGGTGCCCAATTGTTTGGGCAAGCACCAGTCTAGATGTTGCTGTAAAGTTGTTTAGAGGTGAGTAACACAATCGTTCTTTACAAAACAGATCATCTTCCATAATGTGAGTGGGCCTCATCCAATTGATTAAAGGCCTTAACATTTAAGAATAAGTTTTCCCAAAGATGAAGGAATTCTGCCTCAAGATTTCCACACAGAAATCTGCTTGAGTTTCCAGTCTGCCTACAGATTGCTGACTCAAGGCTTCAATATCAGCTTGTGTCTGAATTTCTGGTCTACTGGTCTTATCTGTGAATTTCAGAACTCCAGACTACAGCATCCACTCTTACCTGAATTTCCTGCTGCCTGTCCTGCCCTAGGGGTTTCAGAGTTACCACCCCACCCACCATCACCTGAGACAATTTCTTGAAATAAAAAAGTAGAGATAGAGGGGCGCCTGGGTGGCTCAGTGGGTTAAAGCCTCTGCCTTCTGCTCAGGTCATGATCTCAGGGTCCTGGGATCGAGCCCCGCATCGGGCTCTCCGCTCAGCACGGAGCCTGCTTCCCCCTCTCTCTCTGCCTGCCTCTCTGCCTACTTGTGATCTCTCTGTCAAATAAATAAATAATATATATTAAAAAAAAAGTAGAGATAGCGACAGAGATAGATGAAGATGTGGATAAAGATAGAGTCAGAGATAGATATAGATACAGGTCTTAATTCTCTTGGTTCTGTTTCTCTGGAGAAAAGTTTTCTCTTTTCATAATACTCAACAATTTCCCCAGGACAGCATTTTATAATTAGAAATATAAATCTAGAAATGTGACACCAGATAGCTTACACACTCTGAAATTGGTATCTCTCTCGTGTTTAAACAAAAAATAAAATAGCTTCTCATAAGAAATAATTATTTAGAAATAAAAAATAACAAAGCAATATGAAATCAAAACTTATTTGCTGTAGTCTTTATTTCATAAATATGGACTATGTTAATTACATAGGAAATATGTCTTTCTTTTTTGGTATTCATGGAATGTTTCTGTAGTCTGCACTTAACAGTTATAAGCAGGACATAGTTTTAGTTAAGTCAAAATTTTCAATATTATTCCTAATGCTGAAAAAAATATATTGGTCTGCTGAAATGTATTTGTGTTTTAATTTCAACATCCAAAGCAATAGAAACTTATAGAACATAAAGAACCATAAACTTAAAGAACATACATTTGGGGCACCCAGTTGGTTGAAGGGGCCGACTTTTGATTTTGGCCAGGTCACAATCTCAGTGTCATGAGATCCAGACCCATGTTGGACTCTGCCCTCACTGGGGAGTCTGCTTGAAGATTCTCTCCTTTTCCCTCTGCCCCTCCCACCATACATGTTCTCTCGCTCTCTCTCTAAAATAAATAAACTTTTTAAGAAATAAAAAAACACATTGATAGCTGTTCTCAAAAGCACAAATCTGACATTTCTTACTCTTTTTGCTTATTCTTCCATTAGAGTATTAAAATTTTTGTAAATTTTTGTTTTATATAATATAGGTAGGCTAACATATTTTCTTTCATTTTTGCATTATGCATTCTTAGCATAAACTCATATGTAGGTTGAATATAAGATTTCCATAGACTGTGATTTGGAAAATCTGATGCAATAAATTAGTTCTTTGTAACTATCCTTGCTTTGACACTCACTGTTGATGTATGCTTGCAGATAAGGGTTCTCAAGTTGAAGGAAATGACTGAAAGCTGTCATCATGGGGTTTGGTTTTCACTTCTTCAATTTTTATTTTTTTATAGAAAATTATATATAATTTATATATGTATGTATGTAATTTCTCACTATATATAGCCAGATACATAGAGATAGATAGATATACATAATCCTATATAGTTTCTACTTTAGTTGTTTTTGGAGAAGCCTATGTATTCAAAAGCATTAAAGAGAGAGGAATTCAGGTAAGTAAAATCACATCCCTATTGTCCAGATATCTCACAAGGTGTCACATCAAGTTTTTGCTTGCTTTTTCAGCTTTAGATTCCAAATAGTTAAATTAACTCATCCAGAGCCATCAAGAAATGTTCTGATAAAGCACATTCTTCAAGATTTGCATTGAACCAATTACATTAAACTATTAACCAGCACTCTGGAATTGCACACTTGTGATGTAGAAAGAAAATTTTTTGTCTTTAAATTTGCAAATCAAATTCATGAGGTGACCGTTTTGTGATGAAAAGTATGGATTTCACAGATTATTTTATTAGTGTTAGTAACTGAAGTTTCAAATTCTGTGATATAACCAACACATCCGTGTCAGCTACAAAACTGCTGCTCCTGTAGGACTCAGAGATATACTCTCCTACAAAATTCTTTTGCTTTGATTTAAGTCATTTTGATGCTATATTTCCTATATCTGTGAATTAGCCCAGATTTTTCATCCATAATGCCTTTATGAAAATACAAATGTGGTATAAAATTGCATGATTTGCTTTATCACAAGCAAATATTTATATTTTCATATATGCATTTATTTACATACACATATGTACTTTATTCAAGATGGTCTTAGTTGTATGATTATAAAACAAAACAAAATTGTATGTGCAATTTAAAATGTCTGACTTGCTAAACCATAGCTTAGCTAAAATGATAATAATTCCATTTAACAATTTATCTTATAACTGAAATATTTTTAAATTAAAAATGGTTTCATTTGTTTTATTTTATTTTATTTTATTTAGAGATTTATTTATTTAAGAGAGAGAAAGTGGCACGCATGAGGGTACATCAGTGGGGGGAGGGGCAGAGGGCATGAACCTTCAAGCAAATGCCTTCCTAAGCAAAGAACTCAACGTGGGGCTCCATCTCATGGCCCATGAGATCATGACCTGAGCAGAAAATAAGAGTTGGATGCTTAACTGACTAAACCACCCATACACCCCAAAATGGTTTCATTTCTTTTAATAATCATAGACATATTGAGTTAAATTATTTTCTTTATTTAAAGTAAGAGGTCTTTTTCCTATAGAATATCTGGATGGAAGCTGGACTATCTTATCTCACCCATACTTTTTTCTTTTCTTCTTATTTTATGGCATGGATTTAAGGTGTAGATTGTTGTCTCCATATATTAATATACTGTGGCTAGGCTGAAAACATGACTTCAAAGTAAAACATCTAAACAATGGCATTAAATATTTATTTTACTCGTATCTCATGAATAAAAACTTAAAAATGACTATCAAGAGAGGTTCCATGATGAGGTCTACCAATACCTTACCTTATTTTGAGTGTTTGGGACATGTCCAAATATATGTGGGAACACATAAATAACATAGATACTTTAATATTACATATTTTGGTGTATATGTGTTTATATGGAGAGATACATATAGTTATGGCAATATAAAAATAATTATAACTTATTGTCTTATTAAAATATAATCTTTCTATATATAATCTATATAATCAATACCCATTTTGTTAGATATTATTTTATTTTTTGAATGCTGTATCAATATTTTATAGAAAAAATCTTTCTGGGATGGGTAAGGTACACATAAATAAATAAAATTATTAATATTTCTGTATATAAATCTAAAGAATTCATTCCATTGAGACCTCATCAATATGAGATGAAAAATAAAAGGGAATCAATCTTTACAAAGCAGCTAATAGATCTTAATTTTCCATCAGACTATTTGTGTGCTATTTTCTTTCATTTTGTTAAAGTAAACATTGCCTACCAAAATGTAAAACATTCCAAACTAAGGAGTAGGTAAAGTTATTACACTGTGTTCATACTACATATTTCACTTCTATTGCCTTTATTTTAATTGGAACAAGTAATTGGGAATCCACAACAGGTCATTTTTCTTCCTCAAATATTAAACCTGCATAGAATAACAGCCAGTATCACAGTTTTAATATTTTCCTCCTCAAACATCTCACATATGCATGGATTTCATTGTTTCCAAAATATAATTCTACATAACAAAACTGCCACATAAAACTGCAAACAAAGTTTTTAAATACTTGCCTGAAATCCAAGGAGCTTTTCACTAGGCTTAATGTGCCTCTGAAATTCACATTCTATGGGTTGTATCACTTTGATTCCATCTTCATAAAAAACATAGAACATGTTCCCAATTCCCAGACCTTAGGAATAAAAACACATTCAAAAGTTCAAAATAAAATTATCAGAAATCTTTACAACCCAAACTCAGTGTTCCTCATAATACCACCAGGAGATTGATTTGTAAAGGCGTGTAATGTTAATAAAGCAAACCATATGAAGCTTTTATCATACACCAAAGCAACTTTCTGATATGTAGACATTCTACTTTATTCTCCCTAATATGCAATTCAGTGATTTCTTTAATATAATTCAACAAATGTTTCAGATAAAAATGAAAATAATAACCTCTTTGATACATAAACTATGTCTGAGACCATCCCCTATTTAATTCAGGTATTGATTAAGGAATAAGAATATTTTTGAAGAATTATATTTATTATATATTTTATTAGATTTCCCTAGGGAAAATAGAATTTCATTCTTTGTAGAAATATAGTTTATGTAAAGACTGTTAAAAACAAAAAGACCAAGTCCTCTAGATTTTGGAGAATATATATTTTCCTAAAATAACTTTTATAAATGTAATCCTAAATAGAGGTCTTAGATTTCGGTTTTATACAGACAAATTTGGGATCTGTTTCTATACTTCATAACTTGAATTAATTTACGGTCTTAGAAAAATCTGAATGAATGACTTAAGTCATACTTCTAATTTTGTTCACACTACAGATCTGGGTGTATGATATCTCAGAAATTCATCTCACTTACTTTTACAAGCCACATGTAATGGGCGCGGGATGCTATAAATTTTACAAATGCTACAAATTTGACCAGTCTATATCATAATTTCCCCATCTTAAGTTTGGAGATAATAACTATACTTAGATCGTATAAATATTGTAAGAATCAAATGCAGTTGGTGTTAACTGATGCCTGCACCTAGGGAATTTCCATGTATCCCACCTGTTCTCTTTGTCTCCTCTGCTTCTGCTTTGTTCCAACATGGCCAGACCTCAGCACATACAGCCTTTTCTTTTTATGATCCTCACCCAATCCCATGCTCAGTTGAACTACTTTGTACAGTCATATTTGTTCAGTCTAACTATAGCATACACAACTGAATGATAGCATGTGTTCATTCAAAGGTAAGTAATAATATTCGAAGTTTGAAAAGCCAAACCATTGCTGCTGAAAAGGTTTAAATTCTGAAAATAGTAATAAAAAGGAACAAGTTATTTAAGTACAAAAAATTCCCCAAGCATCATTTTCATTTTGATTGATAATACCTACCAGGTTTGTTAAGTCAAGCCTGAGGACCACGATAAAGGCTTACTGATTGATAAAAATATTTGTTTATTCAACTTAAAACATATCTACTCTGATTAAATATGTTCCTAGTAAATATAAAAAGTCTCCAATTTTGTCCATTGAGCCATATATATCCATCTATTCTTGTGATTTCGAGGAAAATGTATTTAAGCATACTTATGACTTTGTTGGTGTTTATATATAGTGGTTATAATTTTCTTTTAGCACATGAAATTATATCCATCTAATATCCTTATGCATTTTAAGTGACTCCAGATTGTTTTGACACATCTTATTGTTATATAAATATTTGATAGCACTCATAGTTTAAAACATGCAATCTTTATCAGTTAATTACATATTATAATTCCAGGAAGCACGACATTATGATGGAATATTCCTGAACGATGAAGTGGCAAAAACTAAATTCAAGTCATATTTTTCATAAAATAAATTCAGTAGTTGTCAGCTCTTATTTATAATTATAGTTATGCATAAAGGAATATAAGTTCTATGCCTAAAGTATAAATTAAAAAGTCAGTTTTTACTCAAAAACAATTGATTCTTATCAGCAAGCTTCCATGTCTACATTAACATAGGACTGACATGTGCTACATGTCAATGACTCTCAGTTTAACATTATTGGTTGTTGAAACTTGGGATGACCAGGTCTCAATGTGCTAGTTTTCAGCTGTGTCAGTTACACACTATGTTTGATGATTATTACAAAGTTCCTAAAATTTTTAATGAACCTGACTCTCCCTCTCTTCAGTTGCTGCAAAATTCTGCTCCCCAATTAAGAATTTGAATGTGTTTGAATCTGACAAATATTCTAGGTCCAGACTGTAGTTTTGTGAAATATTTCTGCCCTTACTCAAATGGATACTTTAATTATGTTATTTACCATAATATGTACAAAATACAGTCAGTGGGATTCCACTGCATGGTTGCACTGATGAAATTTCTGAGCTATACTTTCCTCTAAAACCCAGTTAATTTACCCAAATCACTTGTTCAAATCTGGAATATGTTTTCTTACTTTTTATATGAGTTACACATTTAGCATTTTTACAAAGCATGAACTACTTTCCAGGTTACAAGTTGTTGAAGAAATACAGATTTCATTATGTAAGATTTACCTTTGAACCTTATTATTTTCAGTGGAAATATAGCTTTTCAGTGTTGATGAATAGTAATGACAACAAAATATCGTATATAAATATATTAGCTAATATAGTAATTATAAAACAAGAACTAAAAAAATAAGAACTATTTTTAATCAATCTGCTATGAATTAAAATTTATATGTATACCCTTAGAGCCATCTATGAGTTCCTCCTCTCTCTACCCACAGGAGGTATGTTTACTCTTTTTTTTTTTTAGGAAGATATTTTTTTTATTTTATTTATTCATTTGAGAAAGAGAGAACAAAGGAGCATGAACAGGGGGAAAGGGAAGGGCAGAGAGAGAAGCAGACTCCCCACTGAGCAAGAAGCCCATAAGGGGGGGTTGGGCTGGATGTCAGGACCCTGGGATCATGACCTGAGCCAAAGGCAGATACTTAACTGACTAGGCCACACAGGTGCCCTTTGGCTAGAGAGATTTTTTGAATCAAGTTTTCCATAGGTTTTAGCAGCAGAATTTATGATCTAAATATATGCTACAGATGTGTTTCTTTTTAAATTTATGCTATAATATTATATATATATTTATTATTATTACACTGGGCACAGAATAATATAAATAATGAAAATGTTGGAAATTAAAGACACATGCAGATTTTCATTTGGAGCATTCATTAGCTTTATTTATCAACAAAATAATAATGTCTTTGTGTATGTTCGCTATAACTGTTAAATTTCCATGTCTAAACTTTTTTTTTTTGGCTGGGAGAATGTTACATAGAGATAAACTACATTTTCTGGGTTTGAACAACTTAGAAGCCAATCATGGTTCTAGAAGTCAGTGTTGTACCTGGGAAAGTTATTCAGTTATTAAGTTTGGAGATAATAATTATATTTAGATCGTATAAATATTGTAAGAACCAAATTTGATGGAGAAAATAAAACATTTAGCAGAGTGACTGGCATACAGTAAAACTTCAAAAAATGGTACAGTCACTATTTTAATGACTGACATTTTCTCTTTTAAACATTAGTAGAAAAAAATGGTGAAATGGTATATAATCAGATTTTGGTTTCTATTTCCATGTTTTCCTCAAATCTATACTGCGAGATATATTGCTACATTTCTGTTCCCTATGATATCAAATTCTATAAATTTATGAGCCTCCTAAAAGATCAACTTCATTTCCTAGGAGGCAATTCTTATAGTTGATCCTTTTGGGAGTCTGCAAAGTCAAAACAATTTTCATGATGATACTAAGGTGTCACTTGCATTTTTCTCTCTCATTCTAACAAATTAGGTTCTTCCAAAAGTAGATTGTACTTTTTGACAGGCCACATGACATATGAGGTAATGAGTGATATCACAACAATTCATTGAAGAAGAAGATATAAGCATCCAGCATCTTCTATTCAGTCAAACATTAAAAAGATTTTCAAAATATAAAACAATGTGAATCTTTTCGTTTTTTAAAAATATAGCTTTAAAACTGTGTTATTTATGGGTACATATAAATGAATTTGTTATGGTTATTTTCAATAAATTAATAAATAAATAAATATCTTCAATGTTTTTCAGTTTTATTTTTAATATGGTAAATATAGGTGGATAGGAGTAACCCACATAAACAAAAACCTCCCGAGTTCTCAGTAATTTTGAAGAATGCAAAGGGGTTCTGAGTTCCAAAAAGTTTAATAACCATGTAGGTTTCAATTACAGTTCTCTCTTCATTCATGCACTGTATTGCAGAATATTACAAAAGTTCCTGGCTTCAGTTAAAAGCTTCACCACTCTCATGACAGTAAGGATCAGCAATACGTGCTGCCTCTAGTTTCTTTTTTCATCCCTCGGTGAAGACAGACACATACTTTGTCTTTTCTGGGTCGATTGTTAATCTAATGGAATACAGTGGCTCCAGAAAGTGATCCATAATTTGTTTGTTCCTTATGAGCTTTCGTTTTGCTTTGTTTTTCTTTCTCTATAGAGAGAGGATGCAAGCAAGAATTACTTGAAGTCATGTAAAAGAGAAGTATGTCCCAGAGGATTTTCTAAACCATACTGCTCCTTTAAATATGCGAAATGGTCTGAGAAAAAAATGGATGTAATGCACGTGCCTGTCTCAATCCTTTAGGATAGCTGTTCATGAATAACAGCATATCGTGATAATACAATGATGTTATTTCTTATATATAGCACATATATTACATAATTTATATCAGTGATAAAATTCAGTTAATTTCTAATTACTGGACAACAATAACAAAAGATAGTCGATAATATATTTTGTGGTGATGTTTGTCTTCCTCTTATCTAAATTGCCATTGCTTTAGGTTTTAAGTTATGGTCAAGAGCGAATTATAGGGGCGCCTGGGTGGCTCAGTGGGTTGCAGCCTCTGCCTTTGGCTCTGGTCCTGATCTCAGGGTCCTGGGATCCGGCCTCAAATCAGGCTCTCTGCTCCGCGCGGGGATCCTGCTTCCCCCTCCCTCTCTGCCTGTCTCTCTGCCTACTTGCCATCTCTCTGTCAGATAAATAAATAAAACCTTTTAAAAAAATAAATAAAGAATAAAAAAGAGCGAATTATAATCATACGATGTGATTTGGTTACCAAAGATAATTCAATAAATTTTAGTGCTATAAAGATCTTCATTAGTTGATTTTATTCTTTTCCCTTTTAAGTGATCCTAAACTCATCTTTTTCTTTTTTTTTGAAATCTAGAAAAAAATGTTTTTTTTTTAGCTTAAGAAAAATATAGGCAAGAGTAGATAGACTATCCATGTTGCATTTCTCATCTTGAATAATTTAGCAGAGAAAGATTGTTCGTTCATAAATATTCCCATATTTTGTATCTTTGTCTTTGGAGCTAAAAACTTCTTTACAAACAAAGTAGCATCATTCCACTGCACCTCAATAAGATCTTTATAATATATTCAACTAAAATAAAACTGTTTCATTCTTGCTAGAAAGTGAGTAGCTGTATCAAGTCTTTACTAGCCACTATTAATCCAGCAATTAGGTACTGTGTGCCTGGTCAGAGTGAAATTATCTAAAACTAATCCTTTTGAGTCAGTATATCATTTCCTGAACTTCCAAAGATATGCTGAAAAAGCTGAATGCAAATCTGCATTGTTAATTTCACATTTAATGAGTAACATTGCAAAGGTTATCACAGAGTATTTGTGCTATATAAGTAATATTAGATGGAATCATATATAAAATTATATATGTACCCATATGTGTATGTATGTATGTATAGATCTCACATATATATACATATTTATGTGTATGTATATACACATGTATCTGCAAATGGGTATCTCTCATCAGATCACAATTTGATTTGAAAACCATTTTAATGAAAGAATATAAAACACTAAAACTTAGGTTGATGTTATTATTTAAAGCAATGATAACAGACTGACTAATGAAAATGATTTAATGATTTCATTGGCATCATGTACTGACTTGACCATTAGAAAGCATGGTTTCTACCTCTCCACAATGCTATGACTTTCCAAGTTTGATGCATTCAGAAGCTTATGCTCTAAAAATTTCTTTTTCATTTTAAATAATTCATCAATATTATTGTGAAGCAGTAATCTGGTTCTGAGAACCTCAGCTTTTTTTTTCTCTAAAAATAAATTTATGAGAAACTTATGGAACTCACAAAATTGGTATATAGTAGTCTCTATTTCCTAACCTCCCTTGCAATGTATACTAGTCTGATCAATGAAATGTGAATAATTTCAGGCTGAAGAAGGTAAAAGTTGACCTGCTTGCTATATCCCCTTTCCCCCACTTTGGTGACATTATAGACCACAAAGCTAATCAAATTATAGTTTAACAGGTAAGCCTTGTTGTAAGATTTCCCTGCAATTTCATCGCTTCTCGGCCTTTTGGCTAAGATCAAGTGTAGATTTCCCTGCAATTTCTACTTGCATTTTGTACTGGTAGGTGTTAATGAGCCTGACTTATATAGTGATTTATTTCAATTGTTTCTATATTTTCATGTGACTAGATTCATAAATATTCACAAGGATTGGAAGGGGCATTCAATTTCTATAAAAATAGAAATTACTTTTTTGGTTTTCAAATCATTAGATGTCATATCCATCCAGTTTTTCCCAAAGTAGTCTTTATTCAATATTGATCCTACAGATATTCATCAAAATAATTCCATGTTATAACAAATTTAGGAAATGCTATGCTATATAGTGAACCACCTTACATCTCTCCTTGGAACTTGAAATTAGCATATTTAAAAGTTAAGATTAATTCATCAGTGAGTAAAATGGCTTAAAGTTCTTTAATTTGGTGTTTATCCAAATCAAAACATGTATTATCGAGACCATATAACATATTCCTAAGTTGTTGTCCATTAAAGAAACTTAAAAATGTACTTCAATAGATTATATTTTGTTACAAAATTATAAAAAATATTATAGAAGGAAACTAAACGGTGGCTATTTTAATGTGTATTTTCAACTCATATAGTAAAATTAGTTATCAATAAAAATGATTAAGACTTTAACTTAATAGATCAAAATTTTCTTTGGGGAAGATATTCCTATCATTATATATCCAGTATTTTCAAAGTGCTTTGCATTTAATAGGCTTTTTAAATATTTGTCAATAAATGAATGACATGTTTCCTCTCTTAACAATGTCTTTCCACACAACTGCAAACCACAGTAATGACTTGAAAAGAACTGGAAGAACCCAGAGAAGTATAGGACATTGTGCTGCAAACTTAAATATCCATGTGATTCCTAAGATAATACATGTTAAATTCAGTAAAATCGATTTAGATTACAGAGTCCTTGCTAAGCTAAAGTCTGATGTTCATGTTTAAAAAATAATTTTTCAGTTAAACAAAATTTTATGGTTTTAATAATTGCATATAGGTACAATGACATTATAAGAGGTTTATAATTTTTAACTCTCTTTCCAGTATTTATCTTAGAATGCCTGAAATTGGGATTCCACAGTTGGGATAAATTTTTCTTGGTCATGGTAAAAGGGCAAATAGGCAAACAGAAAATGTTATTCCGGTGGAGATAAAAATATATCGTGGAATCATGCAGTTCATCCTTGTTATTATTCTATCTTTTAAAAATAAAGGTAGAAAAATTTTGGAAACTTCAGTTAGCTATTATTTTAATTACTTATATGAAATAATTGTATACACTGTTAGGATTCGATGATTCCTCAAGCGGGTCTATTATCTCCGGCCATGATTACTATTATTACAAGCAATCATTTCTAATTGTAATCCCTTGTCAATAACTGTGGCATTGTAAAAAATAATTTACAGATGCCTCTGAATCTAAATCATACGTATTGTTTTCTCAAGTATATTATGTTAAATCTTGTTTATTCTAAGAAACAACAAAGGACCCTGATGATAATTGCACATGAAATAAAAGATTTAAAAACTTTACCCAAAGACATTTATTATATATCTCTTAAAATTATCTGCAAAATATACTAAATAACGATTATTTCTCAAGGACATAGTCTCTGTGAAACAAGGTTATGAAGAATAAGCAAATAATTAATCAATAGAGATGATGGAGAATAATTTTTGAGAGTATACATGTTGAAAAAACTAACAGAAGAAAATTTTAAATAGATAAAAATGGTTTCATATAATGAATCTCAGAGTGATTTTAATTAATTTGGAGGTCTCATATTTTTTAAAGGTATCCTGAATAATATCATATTATTATTACATGTAAAATTGTAAAATAATAATGTTCATGGTTGTGATCAGTCAAATTACAAAAAAGCATTGTTTTATGTGCTTTAAGAACATATCACAATTTTATAGGCAGAGTGCCAGCTGTATTTCAAGCAAAGTATTAGAAAATTCTGGCTCAGAGAGGTAAAATAGCACATCCAATTTTTACCAGCATTTAACCAGCAAAGCCAGGTCTGTGCTACCTGATCTCTGACTTTTTAGGTTTTGTTCCTTCTATTATGATGATAACATGAAATCAATTTTTAAATTGTGCAGAGATATATTTATTTGATCTCAAGAAGGAAGAGAGTATAAAGAAATGTTGTTTAACAGATACATTAATATTAGTTTTCGCAATGACTACATCCGTATGTTCAAATGTGAAATATCCAAGTGGAATAAAATGAGAAAGCATAGTCACATCAGAATGTCTTTAGTAAACCAGACTTTAAAGAAGCCTATATGAAAGATTTCAGAAGCAACAAATACCAAGAGGAAAAATGGTGGTGTGCTTCATCATTGACAACAAAACTGAGATGCTTCAATTCTCAAATTACTTAAAGCTTATGAGACAGGGCCCTCACAGGTGGCAGTGACTACAGCTGGTAATGGAAATTATAATTAGGAAAGATTTAGTTTATCTAGGATGGATTATGGGTAATATTTTGATCATTGCTTACCAAAATGGTAATGATGACTTATTACCTTTTACTCCTAAAAATTTATCTAAAGCACCGTGAGTACCTGGTCAAACACATTCTCCCCAGTCTTTACAAATAAGAAAAATAATAACAATAATAAATGAAAATGGATACTGTTTATAGAATGTAGCCTGTATTTAAGGAACTGGTTGCAGCCCTACTGAGTATTAACAGCTATCCTTATTTTTAAGATAAGAAAATTGGGACATAGGGAGGTCCTTGGTTCTGTAGTGGTGGAGACTAGATTTGAAACTAAGGCCTTCAAGTTTACAACCTATTTTCTTAAATAATTTATTACATTCTTTTGACAAGGCAATGGTTTTTATAGATTTTTTTCTAATCTAAATCAGGGTTTATTATGGAAGTTATGTTTAAGTTTGCTTTTATTTCTTTGACTTAATTTTAAATTCTTAAAAGCATTTCAATATATTATAATGTACTTCACTGGTTATACACCAATAATAAATCAAACTGATAAAGAGTAGCAAATATTTTTAATGGTATCATGTTTAAAAAAGAATATCAATTTATAATCAAACAAAAATATTGAGTCAACATAAAAATGAATAAGGTAATTATTAAAACTGATAGTCAACAAATCCACTAAAAATTAAGCAAAATAATCACGATATAAAAACAATGGAATTTAGTACCTTCTTCTCTCCATAATATGTTAGCTACTGCAGCATGTTAAAGGAAAAAGGAGAGAAAGAAAAATGAGTAAATAGAGCTTCAATTGCATAATAATATAAATAACTATTAAAGAGGTCACAATCTCTAAGGGAGAACATGTACATAAAAGTCGTGATAGTGAATTCAACAAACACTTTGAATTAACAAAACAGTAAAATGCTGGTACTAACTAATAATCCTCTTTTCAATTCTTGAAATTGCCAATTCTTCTTAGGAATAAAGATTTTGTTAATAAACAAGAACATTTTATGAATCACTGGAAAGAATGGGATATTTAGGTTATGTTATTGAAATACATCTTTAAAACAAACACTGGTAGTTAAAGCTATTTATTCAAGACAGTATAGTTAAAAGTTGTTAACTGAAAAAAATATATTTTAAAAATTCTCAGTAATCACAGTATGTAATATACCTGTATAATATGCAGTATTCTGGAGCAAGAAGAGTGTTTAAATAAAGAATTTTGAACACAGACATAACTTATTTTTAAGTAATATATGTTTTCACTTTTTAAACCAGACTATGAAATATACCTAAATATACCTTCGTTAGTTCAATGACAATAATGATTCATATTAAATTATTTCGGGACAATGGGAATATTAAATACTATATAGGGATTAAATCAATAGAGTTAAAATATTGAGATAGAAATAAAGAAAAAAATACCAATTAGAAGTATTCTCAGAGAAATGTCTGCCTCCATTACTAATTCAAATTTGCCCAAATTCTATGTTTTCAAAGCAAAATAATAAGTCACAAGAAAATGTAACGGATGCAAAATCTCATCTAAGTATACCTGAATATTTTAACCATATTAAGGCATAATCACTTTTTTTTAAAACTGAACTTCAGATGAATGAAGCTGAGCCAAGACTATAATCCAAGGTTCCTACTTGGAGGCTGAAGGCCCAAGTCATCCAGTTTCAAAACCTGCTAACCATTTGAAAAATAATTTTTTTGTAAAGTAACATTCATGCCTTCAAAACATTTTGTGGTCCTGTTCTTGCTGTCGACAGTGTTCTTGAAATGAATATGAAAATGATAGATCCTTTTTGCAAGGAGACCACAGACCTCAGTTATCAGCGGTTAACCTCGGTCTGAAAGTAGATGATCCTGCTCCTAAAGTTTCATCAGAATGTCAGTAGTAGTCACAGCGCCTATCTCCTTCACTCCATCTCATCACAGGGGCATTTTATCATCGCACATCATCACAAGAAGAAAGATAAGTACAGTGCAATGAGAAAGAAACTATATTCACGTAACTTTAGTATAGTATATTATTATAATTATTTTTCTTTAGTTATTATTGCCAACTTTTACTGTGCCTAGTTTATAAAATAAATTTTATCATAGGTATGTATGTATAAGAAAAAAAACAGCGTATATGGAGTGTAGTACTATAAGCAGTTTCATGCATCAACTGGGGGTCTTAGAACATATTTCCTGCATGAGTGGGTACTAATGTAGTCAGAAAAATTCAGATAATTGAGTATATTTGAAAAGCAAAACTGATAGAAGATGGGTTCAGAGAAATTTTCCATGAGTAGATCAAGAAAGTCTTTTGTACACAATGCAGAGGAAATTAAATTTTCTTCTGTAGGTTCAGGAAAGGCTAAGCCATAATTAGACTTATCTTTTTTTTTTCCTGGTTTATTAAAAAAAAGGTAACAGATATATGTTTCCTCATATCTCCATTCATTTGCTTAGGGAGTACTGACTGAGTGGATAGTATGTGTCAGACATTGCATTCAGTGATAAAGTACACAGATTATCCAGACCCATTCTCCTGTTAATAGAGTTTATATTCTAAGTGAGGGAAAAAAATAGTATTCACCACATGACAGAGAAAAATCTTTAAATTACACATTTAATGGGTTATGAAAGAGAGGAACAGTACTGAGAATGCTTTTAGCAGGTGGATTAAACATAGGGAAGTACTGAAGGTGAAGGATGCAAGATGAATAAGAGTGAACCAAGTGAGGATTTTAAGGATAAGGTTTCTACAGAGAAGAAAAAACCTGCACAAACCCTAGTGGTATACCAAAGCCCTGCCAGTTTAAAGGAGTTAAAGACAGAGATATTTTTAAGACAGGCAATCATTTATGAGAAAGTACCAAAAAATACATAGTTTGTGATATTAAAATCAAACGAGGTAAAATTCAAAGCACTTCATATTGAAATTAATATTATATAAACTAAAACCACAATATTAGAATATGAAGCAAAAGCTCTTAGGACTGGAAACAAAAATGATAAATCCACAATCGTATTCTATTTTGTTACCTCATCACTCTCAGTATTTGAAAAATTAAGAGAAAGAAGACAAAGTTTGAATAATATAATTATTAGACTGAATTAGTAGTTTCATAATGAATGTTGAACTACACAAACAGAATGTTGAACTATAAAAACACAAGTGTCTTTTTCAGATTTTCCGGAAAATTTTCAAGAGTGGTCACAAAGTAAACTAGAATATGAAAAGTCTTTCTCTCTTTTGTAGGTATATTGCAATTAGCATAGTTTAAACATTTTCAGACAACAATAATATAAATAAAAAGTCCATGAAAAGTGTTTAAACACACAAAATTCTTCCACAAATTTTATGTATCTTTAAAAAATCAAATATGGGGGGTGCCTGGATGGTGCAGTAGGTTAATGTCTAACTCTTGGTTTTGGCTCTGATCTTGGGGTTGTGAGATGGAGCCCCACATCAGGTTCCCCACAGTGCAATCTGCTTAAGATTCTCTCCCTCTCCTTCTGCTCCTCCCCACTGATATCTCTCTTTCTCTCTCTCTCTCTTTACCTAAAATAAATAAATAAAATCTTTAAAAATAAGGAAATAATAAAATATGATTACAATTCATGTAAGATGACAAAAACCAGTATTCAATATGTAGACCCAAAAAGTTTTGGCCAAGAGATAATACAGAGACTTAATTGATTTGTTATTGACCAAAATAGAAAGAAGGAAAAACACAGAAGAAGCAGAATGGAAGCAGACCAGGAGGAAGAAAAAAAGAAAAAAAATGAGGAGATAAGGAAGATAGAAGGAGTGACTGTAGCTATGATTTTAAATTAATGTAGATTTTTTTGTAATTTCAAGTTTTTATTTAAATTACAGTTAGTCAACATATAGTGTAATATTAGTTTCAGGAGTAAAATTTAGTGATTCATCACTTTAATATAGAATTTTTGCTAATAAATTTTATAATCTGTATTTCACTCAAAACAATCTAAGAAAATATAAATATCCAAACTGAAATGAAGAAAAAATTGAATAAAAGTAACCGTGGTACTGATTGAAACTCTTTTTATTTAAATTCAGTACATTAACATATAGCGTATTCTTAGTTTCAGAGTTGGAGTTCAGTGATTCATCGGTCTTATATAATACCCGATGCTCATTATATCATGTGCCCTCCTTAATGTCCATCGCCAGTTACCCTATTCCCCCACTGCCCTCTCCTCCAGCAACCATTAGGTTTTTTTTTTCCTATGATTAAAAGTCTTTTATGATTTGTCTCCCTTTCTGATTGTGTCTTGTTTTATTTCTTCCTCCCTTCCCTTATGACCCTGTTTTATTTCTTAAATTCCACATATGAGTGAGATCATATAATTGTCTTTCTTTGACTGACTTATTTCTCTAGCATAATACCCTCTAATTCCATCCATGTTATTGAAAATGGAATTCTTTTTTGATGGCTAAGTAATATTCCATTGTGTATGTATATATATATTCCACTTCTTCATTATCCATTCATCTGTCGATGGACATCTCTGCTTTTTCCACAGTTTGGCTATTGTGAACATTGATCCTATAAGCCTTGGGGTGCATGTGCCCCTCTGGATCACTTCAATTGTATTTTTGGGGTAAATATTTCATAGTGCAATTGCTGGGTTGTAGGGTAACTTTATTTTCAACTTTTTGAGGAAGGTCTATACTGTTTTCTAGAGTGGCTATATCAGCTTGCATTCCCATCAACAGCGTAAAAGTGTTCCCTTTCTCTGCATCCTCACCAACACTTGCTGTTTCCTGTCTTGTTAATTTTGGCCATTCTAACTGGTGTAAGGTGGTATCTTATTGTAGTTTGGGTTTGTACTTCCCTGATGCCAAGTGATACTGAACATTTTTTCATGTATCTGTTGGCCATTTGTATGTTTTCTTTGAAAAAATGTCTGTCCATGCCTTCTACCCATTTCTTGATTGGATTATTTGTTCTTTGAGTCTTGAATTTGAAAAGTTCTTTATAGATTTTGGACACCAGTCTTTTATTTGATATGTCATTTGCAAATATCTTCTTCCATTCTGCCAATTGTCTTGGTTTTGTCGACTCTTTCCTTTGCTGTGCAAAAGCATTTTATCTTGATGAAGTCCCAATAGTTCATTTTTGCTTTTGTTCCCCTTGCCTTTAGAAACATGTCTAGCAAGAAGTTCCTGTAGCTGAGGTCACATAGATTGCTGCCTTTCTTCTCCTTTAGAATTTTGATGGAATCCTGTCTCACATTTAGGTCTTTCATCCATTTTGAGTCTATTTTGTGTGTGGTGTAAGGATATGGTCCAATTTCATTCTTCTTCATGTGGCTGTCCAATTTTCCTAGGACCATTTGTTGAAGAAACTCTTTTTTCTATTGAATATTCTTGATATTCTTTCCTGCTTTGTCAAAGATTAGTTGACTATGGAGTTGAGGGTCCACTTTGGGTTCTCTATTCTGTTTCATTGATCTCTGTGTCTGATTTTGTGCCAGTACCATACCATCTTCATGATTATAGCTTTGTAATAGATCTTGAAGTCTGGGATTGTAATGTCACCAGCTTTAGTTTTCTTTTTCAATATTCCTTTAGCTGTCCAAGGTATTTTCTGGTTCCATACAAATTTTAAAATTATTTGTTCTAGCTCTGTGAAAAAAGTTGATGGTATTTTGATAGGGTTTGCATGAATGTAGAGATTGCTCTACATTGGACATTTTAGCATGGACATTTTATCAATATTTGTTCTTTCAATCTATGAGCGTGGAACATTTTTCCATTTCTCTGTGTCTTCCTCAATTTCTTTCAGGAGTATATAGTTTTCTAAGGGCAGTACTTTTGCTTCTTTGATTAGGTTTATTCCTAAGTATCTTATGGGTTTTGATGCAGTTGTAAATGGGATCGGCTCCTCAATTTTTTTCTTTTGTCTCATCATCAGTGTATAGAAACGCAACTGATTTCTGTGCATTGATTTTATATCCTATCACTTTGGTGAATTATTGAATGAGTTCTAACAATTTTGGGATGGAGTATCTTGGGTTTTCCACATAGAGTTTTATGTCGTCCCTGAAGAGAGTTTGATTTCTTCTTTGTTGATTTGGATGCCTTTTTGTTGTTATTGTTGTCTGATTATTGAGGCTAGGATTTCTAGTACTATGTTGAAAAACAGTGGTAAGAATGGACATCCCTGTCCGTAGGGAAAAAGCTCTCAGTTTTTCCCCTTTGAAAATAATATTATTTGCTGTGGGCTTTTCATAGATGGCTTTTATGATATTGAGGTATGTTCCCTCTATCCCTGCACAGTGAAGAGTTTTAATCAAGAAATGATGCCATACTTTGTCAAATGCTTTTTTTTCATCTATTGAGAAGATCATAAGGTTCTTAACCTTTCTTTATTAATATAGTGTATCACATTGATTGATTTGTGGATGTTAAACATCCTTGCAGCCCAGGAATAAATACTGCTGGGTTGTGGTGAATAATCTTTTTAATGTACTATTGGATCCTATTGGGTAGTATCTTGGTGAGAATTTTTGTGTCCATGTTCATCAGGGATACTAGTCTCTAATTTTCCTTTTTGGTGAGGTCTTTGAATGGTTTGGGGATCAAAAGAATGCTGGCCTCATAGAATGGGTTTCTATTTTTTGAAACAGCTTCATAAGAATAGGTATCAGTTCTTCTTTAAATGTTGGGTAGAATTCCCCTAGGAAGCCATCCAGCCCAGCCTGGGTTCTTCTTGTTTGTTGGGAGATTTTTTACTATTGCCTCAATTTTCTTGCTGATTATGGGTCTGTTAAGATTTTCTGTTTCTTCCTGGTTCAGTTTTGGTAGTTTATGAGTTTCTAGGAATGCATCCATTTCTTCCAGATTGCCTAATTTGTTGGCATATATTTGCTCATATTATGTTCTTAAAATTATTCGTATTTCCTGGATGTTGGTCAAGATCTCTCCTCTTTTATTCACTATTTTATTAATTTGACTCTTGTTTCTTTTTGATAAGTCTGGCTAGTGGCTGATCGATTTTATTACTTTTTTCCAAGAATCAGCTTCTAGTTTTATTGATCTATTCTACTGTTCTTTCGGTTTCTGTTTCATTGATTTCTGCTCTAACCTTTATTATTTCTCTTCTCCTGCTTGGTTTAGGCTTTCTTTGCTGTTCTTTCTCCAGTTCCTTTAGGTATATGGTTGGCTTGTGTATTTGAGACCTTTCTTGTTTCTTGAGAAAGGCTTATATTGCTATGTACTTCCCTCAGAACTGCTTTTGCTGCACCCCAAAGATTTTGAAGAGTTGTGTTTTCATTTTCAATTGTTTCCATGAAATTTTTAATTTTTCTTTAATTTCCTGGTTGACTTATTCATTCTTTAGTAGGATGCTCTGTAACCTTGAAGTATTTGAGTTTCTTCCAAATTTCCTCTTGTGATTAAGTTTTCATTTCAAAGCACCATGGTCTGAAAATATGCATCTAGTTCAGTGTTATTCAAAGCCCTTATCTCCTTGTTGATCTTCTGCTTAGATAATCTGTCCATTGCAGTGAGTGGAGTGTGAATGCCCCTACTATTATTGTATTACTATCAGTGTGGGTTTTTCTTTTTTTCTTTTGTTATTAATTGGTTTTTAAAAGTCATTGCTCCCATGTTAGGGGCATAAATATTTACAACTGTTAGATCTTCTTGTTGGATAGACCTTTTAGTTATGATATAGTGTCCTTTCTCTTCTCTTACTACAGTCTGTTTCTTAAAACCTAATTTGCTTGATATAAGGATGGCCACCCCAGCTTTCTCTTGATGTTCATTAACATGATACACTTGATCTTAGCCAAAAGGCAGAGAAGCGATGTTCATTAACATGATAAATTGTTTCTCACTCCCTCACTCTCAACCTAGAGATGTCTTTGGTTCTAAAATAAGTCTCTTACAGACAACATAACCATGGATCTTACTTTTTTATCCATTCTGATACCTGTGTCTTTTTTTTTCTCCCCAAATTTGTTTATTTTAATTTTTCAGTGTTACAAGATTGATTGTTCATGCACCACGCCCAGTACTCCATGCAGTAAGTGCCCTTCTCGATACCCACCACCAGGCTC
>CM052800.1:142889337-142915173 GCA_028533885.1 Nasua narica | reverse complement strand
ATCTCAGTGTGGTTTTGATTTGAATCTCTCTGATGGCTAAAGATGATGAACATTTTTTATGTGTCTGTTAGCCATTGGTATGTCTTCTTTGGAGAAGTGTCTGTTCATGTCTTCTGCCCATTTTTGGATATAATTATCTGTTTTGGGAGTGTTGAGTTTGAGGAGTTCTTTATAGATCTTAGATATCAGACCTTTGTTTGTAGTGTCATTTGCGAATATCTTCTCCCATTCTGTGGGTTGCCTGTTTGTCTTGTTGACTGTTTCCTTTGCTGTGCAGAAGCTTTTTATCTTGATGAAGTCCCAAAAGTTCATTTTCGCTTGTGTTTCCTTTGCCTTTAGAGACATGTCCTGAAAGAAGTCTTTTGATTGAGGCATTTAGCCCATTTGCAAAGTAACTATTGAAAGATATGAATTTAGTGCCATTGTATTACCTGTAAAGTCACTGTTTCTATATACTGTCTCTATTCCTTTCTAGTCTTTGTTCCTTTTGGGCTCTTTCTTTGCTTAAAGAATTCCCTTTAATATTTCTTGCCAAGCTAGTTTAATGATCACAAATTCTTTTATTTTCTGTTTGTCCTGGAAGCTTTTCATCTCTCCAATTTAAATGACACCTTTGCTATATAAAGTATTCTTGGCTGCATATTTTTCTCATGTAGCACCCTGAATATCTCATGCCAGTCTTTTCTGGCCTGCCAGATCTCTGTAGATAGGCCTGCTGCCAGTCTGTATACCCCTGTAGGTTATGGACCTCTTGTCCTGAGCTGCTTTCAGGATTTTCTCTTTGTTTTTGAGATTTACAAGCCTCACTGTTATGTGTTAGTGTTGACCTATTTTTAGTGATTTTGAGGGGGTTCTCTCCCTCCTGGACTTGAATATCTGTTTCCTTCCCCGGATTCGGGAAGTTTCTTAACTATACTTTGCTCCAGTATACCTTCTGCCCCTCCTTTTCCTTTTCTTCTGGCATCCCAATTATTCTAACATTGATTCACTTTATGGTATAACTTATCTCAATTCTCTCCTCATGATCCAGAAGCTATTTATCTCTTTTTTCCTCAGCTTCTTTATTCTCCATCGTTTTGTCTTCTATATCACTAATTCTCTCTTCTGCCTCATTTATCCTAGCAATTAGAGCCTCCATTTTTTATTGCATCTCATTAATAGCCTTTTTGATTTTGACTTGATTAGATTTGGTTCTTTTATTTCTCCAGAAAGGGATTCTTTAGTGTCTTGTATGCTTTTTTCCACCCCAGCTAGTGTCTTTATAATCATGATTCTGAACTCTAGTTCTGATATCTTATATCCATACTGATTAGGTCCCTGGCAGTAGGTGCTTTTTTGAGGTGAGTTTTTCCAGCTTGTCATTCTTGCAGAAAGTGGTTGTTTTTCTATTCACAGAATGGTAGCAATTGTTTTCTTCAATCTCCAGTTGAGTTCACAGGTGTTCAGAGTGATTTGATGGCTATCCAGCTGAATTCCTGGGACCAGACAAAACTAAAGTCTCCTACTCCTTTACCACCTTGGAAAGTCCCTGATTGAAACATTTTTAATAACAGTTTTTTCCCAACACAATCTCAGGGTCTGAGGTTTTGTAATGAATATTTACTAACTTTTAGGGATTGTACAATTCCAGTTCTGTTAAATATTTTTAGGCTATGGAAACATTTCTATTTATTTTATAAAGTCAGCAAAAGTGAAAAAAGAGCACGAACGGAGGGAGGAGCAGAGGGAGAAGTAGACTTTCCCCTGAGCAGGGAACCCAACACAGGTGCTTGATCCCAGGACCCTGGGATCATGACCTGAGGTGAAGGTAGACACTTAACTGAGCCATCAAGGTCTATTCTTTTTATATTTTAACAGCTACTTACATATAGGAATGGCTTTACCATGTTGAGTTATATTTCACATAATAGAAACAGCTACCTATATTGAATACAGACTTAATCATGACACTTATTTGCTTAAAAACATAACACATATTCATGTATGTAAATATACTCTCAAAGTTCTTAGCATAGCGCATACAATCTTCCATGACATGCCCGTGTCATATTAAATTCACATTCTGAACATCAAGACATTTTGAATTTCTTCATCTTTACCCATATGTTAGATCTAACAGTAATACCCTTACCAGAATTCTTCACTTAATTTCCCCCTAATTCTCCTTTAAACCAGCTTACTTTTTTTTAATCTATAGTTATCCTGTAGAACCAAGAGGCTGAGCTAAATAAGTTGTTTTTTAATACTTATTCATAGCTTAATTGAAATGCAAAATTCTTTCTGAAGATAACATGTGCCTTACACTGAAAATGTGGTTCAACAAAACAGATATCTGGACACCAGTAACAGAAACTTCTATGATTGCCTTTTTTAACAAAGTGCCTTATTTAATATATCAGGGACGTGCAATTACATTCACAGTGATGGATCTCTTATTAAATAGCCTATCTGTATGTGGAATATATGTGGAGAGTTGAATGTTATATAAGTAACAGCAAAAGATGATTAACTACATAGTAGCATGCTATAGTACTGAACAGCTATTTTACTCACTCACATGGAAACTGGTTGACTTTGCAATTAAATAAGTTTTTGCTTGTCCTTGTCTTTGAAAGTGCAAGGTTTTCACTAGTGGAAAACATTTTTTTATAAACTGCATTTATGTAAGGATAACATTTTAGTTAGATGTCTTATTGACTGCTTCTCCTTTTGGATTTAAGAAATTGACTTAACTTCAGAAGGCAAATGGAAAAGGGCAACATTAAAAGAAAATGTAGATAAAAATTTAATGTATCTAAAAAATGTATGGTTAGTATTATGGTAGCTGAAATTTCTTTGAATGTGCATATGGAGAATGAAACGAGACATTTAAAATACACTATTTTTAGGATGGAAAGCTATGTAAGATATGTCAAGTACATTGCCTGCCATGTGCCAAATTCAAAGCCACTTTCAAGTAAAACTGTCATTTGTTGGGCACTGATTGAAGATGATTCTCCCCTCTGACTACACAGATTCCCAACCTAGTGTTTAACATTTGTCCAGCTTATATTAGAGAATACAATTCAGAAACTGGCCAGGAATCTGTGGCCTTAATTTCTATAAACTGATGAAATGGGATAATCAGATTCTTTTCAGGGATAATTTGAGTCAAGAAATCATGTTAAAAAATGAAGAGCACAGAGGACCAGAATTGTAGGAATGCATAGCAAATGACACCATGACATAGAGTCAGGGCCCCTGATGGCTTGTGACAACGAAGAGAACTCAAAAGTGTGAAAGGACTCCTCCATGGACAGAGAGAGAGAGTCAGAAGTTATCTATGGAAGGTTAGTTTCTGGGTTCTGAATGTGGATACATCCCAGAATGCTTCACATTGCCAGTTTAACAATCACATAAATTTAAAAATAACCTATACTTAACCAAATAGGGAACTTACTTCTGGCAACCAAATAGTCTGAGTGAAACCAAGACAATGTAAGAACTATTGCCATGTCAAAGGATTAAAGCCATAACACAAAACAAATAAAAGCCATATCCATCTTTCCAGGGTACCTGGCTGGTTCAGTAGGAAGAGCAACTGACTCTTGATCTCAGTGTCATGAGCTCAAGTCCCACACTGGGTGTAGTGATTACTCAAAGAAACAAACAAACAAATAAATAAATAAAAACTTAAAAAAATATAATATCCATCTTTCCTTCCAGTGGCAAATCAAGTAAGCCAATATTTGCAGTAGTTATTGCCTGAAGCAAAAAACATTATCCCAGACTTAGCAGCTTAAAATGACAAAAAACATTTATGGTAGTTGTGGTGGTGGCTTGATTGGGAGGGTTCTGATTTGGGGTACTTCATGAGGCTCAAGTCATCTGAGGGCTTAACTTGGGCTGAAAGATCCACTTCTAGGTGGCCCACTTACATGGCTGGCAATTGGTGCTGGCTGTTGGCAGGAAGCCCCAGTTCCTTGCCTATGGGACTCTCTCCAAGGCTGCTTACATGTTCTCACATACTTAGAGTTGGCTACCGGCAGAATGAGTGATCCATGACAACAAGGAAGAAGCCATAATGCCCTTTTTGACCTGGCTTCAGAAGTCAAAAATCTTTACCTCCAGCCTACTGTATGTGTGATAGAAAACTGATCTGTTTCAATGTGGGAAAATAATACAAGTGTGTGTATGACAGAAAAAGGAAGATTATTAGGACCATCTTGGACACCAGGGAATGTTAGTGTAACAGACTGCTTACTAAGCAAACATAACATCAAGAAAAATTTTCTAGCTAACATCTTCCTAGGTACACTGCCAACACCTGAGATTGTCTTAATAGAAAGTCTAAGCCCATCACTGTCAGGAAGTGACTTGATTTTGATAATTTTTCACACACATGATTGATTGTCATTTTTATGTGATAAACAATAAACAATGATATTATTAAACAATTGTAGTGATTAGCTGCAGATACACAGGAAAATCTTTGCCTTCTAACTTGCTCATATATACTACCGTTTTAAGCAGATGGCAAGCAAAGTTACTTCCTCTTTTGCTTTAACTTTCTCAGCTAGAAAATACACCAAATGGTTGATTAGAGAATTACAAAATAAAATGATTATTAAATATTTTAAATAGTATGTGGCACATAATTGCTTAATAGATCTTGGCTATGTAGTTATGTATGCATATCTCTTAAGTAAAACTCAAGATAATCATACCTATAGAAATTAAAGTAATGGAAATGTTGCCAAAACAAAACCCTGCATAAAAGTATATCCTAACCTATCATTAGGGCTATCAGAGGATTCTCCTTATTATTATTTGAGAGAACAAGGTAGTTAGAGAAATAGAAGACTACTTGGATATTAATTGGCATTTTGTGTAAGGAAACAATGAAAAATGGCAGGCTTTAAAGCTGTTTAGTGCCGCCTAATTTTTATAAAAGGGTATTATTTCTAATACTTTTTAAAGATTTATTTATCTGTTTTATAGAGAGGGATGAAAAGGGAGAAAGCGAGCGCTAGAATAGGGGGAGGGGCAGAGGGAGAGAATCTTCAAGCAGAATCCCCACTGAGCATCGAGCAAGATCTCAAAACCCATGAGACTGTGACCTGAGTCAAAACCAAGAGTCGGATGCTTAACCAACTGAGCCACCCAGGAGCCTTGTTATTAATTTTCATTACTCTTCTCACTCACTACTTAGTATTTAAATATCTACTTAATGGGGCACCTGAGTGGCTCAATGGTTTAAAGGCTCTGCCTTTGGCTCTGCCTTTCTGCTCAGCAGGGAGCCTGCTTCCCCCTCTCTCTCTGCCTGCCTCTCTGCCTACTTGTGATCTTTCTCCCTCTGTCAAATGAATAAATAAAATATTTATAAATAAATAAATAAATAAATAAATATCTACTTAATATATTTATGTTACATATAATGTTAACATATAAATAAAATTATATTTAAATATAGAATAAGATAGGAGATATGACATTTTTGAAGGAAATTGACTACTTTAAAACATCATTTATTATTAAGATAAAGGTTGTTAGGTAAATATTTCATGAGGGAAATTACAAATTATAATTACAAATCTCAAGTACATTAAATATCTTGATAGTTAAGAATTCTGGATAAATGCATAGTTTATAATTCAGTTAAAATTGTTCATCTTTAAAGATATTATAAAAGAGATTAGTAGCAATGCAATAAAAGGCATCAGACACCCAAACAAATAACCACTACAGTCAGCTATAAACTTAGCATCTGAAATTTCTAGCAGTCACAAGATAAAAAGAAAAAAAAAATTGGGCTTTACACTGTCTGAGAAAATGTTCATGCAGAAAATGAAATAATGTCTCATAAAACAAGCTTATTATAAGTTAACAGAGGTTAACTTCTTTGAACAGATTTCTAAAGAAATTGCATGATATATACAGACAAATTAGACAGTATATTAGACATAAGGCTTTTATGAGAATTCCATGAGCTAAAAATTTTAAATTGCTTAGAACAGTGACTGGCACATACTCAGACACACTCATGTATGCACACACACAACACACATGTTTGTATGCATATGGACACATATCTTTTTGGAAAACAGAAACATGTTTTTCCTAAACATATCTTCAAAGGTAAGAACTTGATATTGTGACTCAAATATGAAGCAACTTACAGCAATAATGACCTATATATATCTTGTTTTCTAATTAAGAGAAATAAAATAATGTTTATGTGTACATAATGTTGCGGAAAACGTATTTAACATTGTCCTTGAAACATTCTTTGTCAATTATCAGGTCTTAAAAGCCTTAGCAGGCCAATGACAAGTTCTGAGATAAATTCGAATTTGTCTCTTATAATTGCTTAAACTATTTACATCACATTGATTAAAGTGAATTTCCTATTGCTCTTGATTTGCTTTTAGATGCAATAAGCACCAGACTTGGCAACCTGTTACAAAAGTGTAAAATGTGATATTCTCAATCTGCTGCATTCCCATTCTATAAAAATAAGGTCACATGTAGAGACGCCTAGGAATCCTGAAGGTTCCAAGATGAATTCCCTGAACACAGCGTGTCCACTTTGTTGGCCGAGTCCCATCCTGTCAAATAGGACTGATTTGCCCTGGCCAATTCAACTGTAGCCTGACGTCTCTCCAAGCATTTTGTTTGTTTGTTTGTTTTGTTTTGGTTTTTTTTTTTTGTCATTCTGGGATATTTTTCCTTTCCTTTGACTTAATTGTGAATGGGATACCTGCTCAAAAAAATTAGTCTTTTATTTTGCTTGCATTAGTGGAAAAGGAATGGCAGTTTCTGCCTAAAATGACATCATAAACTCTCGATTTTGTTCCCCGCTCTTTATGGTACTGTCACTTACCAGTCTATGTTTTCCTAAAATTCTCAATAGAAACACTTCTGACTATTGGAATTTACTCACGTGTCTTTAAAATATCATTCAGATGAACTAAGTGAAACATGGTGTTTTTAATAAGATAAATTAAGAATCAGTTTGATAGTTTAAATTATTTAAAGAAGAAAATATAATGAAACCAGAAAAATGTCTCCAGTCATTCCCAGTTTTTTTCCCTAAATTGACTAACATGCTTCTTACATTGTTCCTTTAAAAACCCTGATCATAATCCTATCTGATTTTAAAACTCTAATCTTCCAGAAACCTAATTTCTTCTCCATGTAGATACTGTCATAACCGTTTTAAATGCCTGTAAAGAACCTTGAGAACCACAATTCTCTTTCATCACATGAGAAGGAGAAATTAAAGCATGAAGACTGAGTAAAGAAAGCAAGAATGTACTACACCACTACAAAGATTAGGAATTTTTAATTATCGCCCATATTATTCTAACACATACTGTCTTCTCTATTTGAAAGATCACTCCTACCTCCGGGATCAGGATCACTGCTTAACGACTGTTAAAACAGAGAAACAAAGGCTGGAGAATCCTAAAAGGAACAAAGTGGTCTGTTCTTCACTCCTATCTTTCCTCTCTCCTCTTCTTTCCCATCTCCACCCCTAAGCCATAAAGATTCTGTATTAGAAAGAGAGAACGCCTCCCGCTGCCGTCTTCCTTCCATTGTCAACACTGAAGAAGGGCAGAACACACACCAGACAGCAGCTGCAATTACTGGCACAGAGAAAAGGGAAAGAGGTCACAGATGCTCAGCAGAGAAGTGACAGCGAAAAAAAAAAAAAAAACTAGGCCAAGGAGCGGCAGTGTAGCCACCCGTGGCTGTGGTAAGAATAAATGTTGGTAACGAAACGTGAAAGCATTGTCAGCTGAAACCTCCTGATATCACAGTGACTCCGCACACGTGTAACCTTTAATTATTGCTCACTCTTAAAAATAAAATGTTGTGAGGCATGACTTATAGAATACTATATAATAACAAATACATATATATTTAGTTTTATTACTAATATTCCCTGTGAAACTTATCTTTCTTTCCATACTCTCCAAGAAGCAGCAGCAAGGATAATTATCAGATTTGAATGAAACTCTGAAATCTTATGTTCTACGGACATTTTTGAAACTCGAAGATAATAGGTTTGGATGGGAACCAAAAACAGAATTTAGTTTCACAGAAAGGTGATAGAATATATAAGATCCAAGAGTAAACGAGTAGTTGCCACACCTGTCAATAAAAATGTAAGCAATATCTAATTTATATGAACTTCAAAGTATTTTGCTACTAAATATAAATCTAAGATATCTGGTTTGGAACTCTTTCTTGAATGGACCCAAATCTAGCTTATGGCATTATCACTTTTACCCATTTTTTTAACCCATTTTCATAATTTTTATCAATTGTTCAATGTACTTAAGAAAAACTTAAACCTAACAATCATTGACCCCTAAGAACAAATACTTTTTGAGCCCTCATTATGTGCTAGACACTGTGCTGAGTATTTTATAGCATTGGATCCATTAAAATATTATTTCTATGAATGTCTCCGATTGAGTTAATTTCTATAATAGCTTAATCTAAAAAGGCAAAATAAAGCAAGCACTTGTTAAAAATATAAGAGGCTAATCACATAGTCTGGGGCAAAATAATGATATTTGAAAAATAAATTGAGGAACAGAACAACCACTTTTTAAAGTATCACATAAAATGATTTCATATTAAGCTCATATTAGCCAGAGTTGTTTATCTGGCCAATATCCTACCAACCGTATTTATATCAGTATGAAGTACAGATTGTTCGAGGGGTCACAAAAGCATTAAGTTGATGGTAGGTTATCTTCTACCTATTATCATAATAGAATATTTCTGGTGTCAATTTTGCTGTAATTTAATGGTTATAAATTAATAGGCATAAGCCACCTAAGGCATAATTTTAGTCCTTGACTATTTTAATATAATTATTTATTATGAAAAATAATACTTTATGAATGCAGTGATTTTCTTCTTAGAAGTTCACATAGGCTGATGAACCATGTAACACTACTTTTGGGAAATGCTATTATTCCAAATACTCTTCAAAAGACAAATAAAGGGAGATAATTCAACCTCACATCGAATGCTCACATTAATTGTTCCACCAGCGTGCTGTAATGAGTTTTCACAACACACATTCTGTCTTGAGATTAAATACAAGACTGTTTGTCTTCTAAACTATGCTGGGAATTAGAATTTTTGTTAATTCTACCCAGCCAAAAAAAAAACAAGGTCAAATGTCCACTATATGTTAATAATAAAACGTAGCAAAAAATGCTTATTGTGATCTCTTTGAATAATGGATATGTAGAGAATATTTCCCTTTGCAGAAACATAGCATGTAAATCACTCTTAATTTGACTTTTTCCACTAATGCAATTCAAGGCCTTCTTTAGTCTGGTTCTACCCAATGATTTGTTCTCGCTATGTATTGTAAATTCCCAGCAAGCATTTTTATGATGATATATTACACATAGTTCATGAAACCTGCCATGTAGTTTATGATGATTCCCTGAGCTGACATACTTTTAAGTGTCCAGCTATGGAAGTATGGTGATAGCCACCAAATATCGGCTCAAATGTCATCACCTCAATAAAGAAAGGCTACACTATGCACCTCAATTGAAATGTGTTGTTTCTGGGTCTGCAATCCTATCCTACTTGGCTTACATGCTTAGTGCAGCAACTATTTTATTCTGCCATGCATTACAGCTTCTACTTGCATTAAACTGTAGCCTTTTTTTTTTTTAAAGATTTTATTTATTTATTTGAGAGAGAGAGAATGAGAAGGGAGAAGGTCAGAGGGAGAAGCAGACTTCCCGCAGAGCCGGGAGCCGGGAGCCTGATGTGGGACTCGATCCCGAAACTCCAGGATCATGACCTGAGCCGAAGGCAGTCGCCCAACCAACTGAGCCACCCAGGTGCCCCAAAACTATAGCTGTTCTGAAAGTAGAGAACTATTAACCGCATGCTAGCAGCGTGTTTGTTTTTGAACTTGTTCTTACTTCAGTAAATACTTAATAAGTGAAAGCAGGAATGAACAAACTATTGTTCCCTATAGATTTCTTTGTTCTCCTTACAATGAAACCTTTTATTCACTATAAATTTTGTAAATGTCCATTTTCTAATAGAAAATTAAGAAAGGAGTAGCTAAGTTTGAAGTAATACTGATAGTCATGCACATGGGAAGATAACCAGCTTCACGCACATTTAAATTATAGCCACTGGAAAAAAGTACTTAAATCAAATTTAGTTCAGTTGCCATGGAAATATGGATGGAATTAAAAGGCAGATAAAAAAGAAATTACAAACTGTAGCAAAATATTAAGTATATGGCAGGTTCTTCCTAAATAACTTCTGAACGAATGGCAATTCAATGTTTCTTTAATTCATGCGATTGCTGGCTCCCAAGCTACGTGCAAAATCAACTCTAATAGATAATGATGCCAAAGTGCTTTCCAAAGGGTGTAAAGCTGATGCTGGTATTAACAATGTGTAATGATTCCTATTTTTCCAAATCTCACCAAGTCTTGTTATCATGCAGCTTTTTGACTTTCGGTATTCTAGTGCATGCAAAATGACATTTCTCTCTGGTTATAAGATATTTTTTCCTTGACACCTAATGAGGAGTAACATCTTTTCATGATATATATTGCCATTTTATTTTTTTCTCATCTCTGACAATTCTTTTTAAAATTATGCTCTAGTTTTCTTTTGGGTTATTTTATTAACAGCTACCTACCTGTCCATGATACTGAAGTCTCATCAATTATTTGTATTGACAATATCTTGGGGGTAAATTTTTATGATTAGAACTTCTTAATTTTAACATAACCGTACAGTTTCCTCAAATGTTTAGTCTGCTTTTGAAATACACCCCTAAAATTACATTTGATATTAACATTAGTATAATTATAATTTGTACAATATTCGTTGTAATATATAGAGATAGTGTGTATATATGCATATATATACAGTCTTTAAATTTCATTATAATAATTAAATTGTAAAAGAGATCATTTTTGTTTAACTATAGTACTCTCAGTCATCTGAATCCAAAATGTCTCTAGAAACATTTGACGTCCTGTTGAAAAACATTTGAAAAAATTGTTTAAAAAGTTTGAAATAAAAACAGAAATGTTTTATTCACTAGTAATTTATTTTCTATTAAAATTTTACTATTGCTAGAATGGTTCCAAAAATTTTATTATTGTTTATCACAGAGTTTAGTATAAAAATATGTATTAGATAGATTAATTTAGGGCAAAGATATTCATATTGACACACAAGTTTACTGCATGAAATAGAAAATGGCTTTTTAAGGACTTTCAAATTTAATAACATTTCATATGTAGTGTTACATTTCATATGTAACACAGGTATGGAAATGTGCACTAAGTTGAAAAATAAAGCAAATAAAGAGGCAGAACAAATAACAAAACAGACCCACTTTTCCTGGCACATTCATCTCACAATCAGAATTCAGAGATCTGGACCAACCAAGGACAACAGGACACACAAATGTGTGATGTGGTTCTGCAGACAGTTGATAAAAATGTGTGGTATAAATTAGATTTTATAAAACTTGAAGAAGGTAACTCACTGCAGCCCCTCACCCCAGTGCATTTGAAGGGCACATTTATTTTAGTACTGCTTCACACATTTACACTGTTTTCCAACTGAATTCCTATAGCAGAGAATTCTAAGAAAATCAGAGTGATGATAATTCTAACTTCTTTTTGAAACTAGTACCCAATTATTTTGCAAAAGAATCATGAAGTTTAAGGCCTCTGGAATTATATAATTATTTTTAAAAGATTTTATTTATTTGTCCGGCAGAGGGGTGGGGGGAGAGATCACAGATAGGCAGAGAGGCCGGCAGAGAGAAAGGGAGAAGCAAGCTCCATGCTGAGCAGAGAGTCCGATGCGGGGCTCGATCCCAGAACCCTGATATCATGACCTGTGCCCAAGGCAGAGGCTTTAACCCACTGAGCCACCCAGGCGCCCCTGGAATTATAGAATTTTAAAGTGAGTTCTAGCATTCTTACCTGAGCACCACCAACAATATATTAATATGTAGACTTCCTAAGAGTGTCATAGAGATTTTATACATAGCACTGTCACTCTATAGAAGCTTATTTAATCTGCATGTCTGAAGTAATATAAATAAGATGTCATCACATGCCTAATTTATCGCCAAATAAATTAGGCAAATTGGCATCGTGTGATATGAGATGAGATGAGAATATTCCAGTGAAGGTGTACAATGCCTTGCAGACAAAATGTGCACAATAAATCAAACTAAGAAAGCTTTGAGTGTTACTTTGTTTTGTAGGCAAAAGAGATGCCCGATGCTTAGGGTTGTTGTAAACCTGTCAATCTGATGACATTCAGATCACGTAGCATCTTGTTAGATAACAAGTCTCTACTGTTGTGCAAAAATGGCAATGTGTTAGACAGATCTATTTAATGACATTGAAAAGGATTTTATTTTAAAAATACAGCCTTCAGATATGGAAATCACGAGGCAGATAAATTCAGTGTGTTCTGGGTCACCAGATGAAAAGATTTATGAACAAGTTACTCCACAGTATGTGACAATGTCATTGGCCAAATTGAGACTATGAATATTAGAATTTATGATAAATAATAAAAGCTCATAAAATAATAAATGCTTATCAAGCACAGTTAACCTTGACATGAGTCTGATTATCCTAAGTGCATTTTATTTCACACTAAGCTTACTGATATGTAAAGGTCTGTGACAAATATTAAATAAATAGGCTTAGAGACTTTTCAAAAGATTATGAATTGTTCATTCTGCTTTAAATGTTTGTAGTATAGCTTCTCTATTGAATAATATTCAGTGAATGTTAAATTTTTAAAAATGATCTTTTTTCACTTATTGATTTATTTCATTCTTCCTGAAATATTTGTTTTTATTTGATTCTTTTTGATTCAAGCACTCAGCTTATAACTAGCAGGATTAAAATTTCTTTCTGGTTATCATAGGCACACCTTATCTTTTACTATGTACTTTTCTTATTCCTAATTATTCTACCTATCTCACATTGGTTGAGTATAGAAATTATAATTAATTGATGACCACCCCATATGACTTCACCTATAACTGTTTACAGACTATGCTCATCTATTTATATTATCTTCCTAGCCTCTAGAGACATTAATAAGATTCTGCTTAAATGATCTCATTAAATCTGTCCTGGGGCGCCTGGGTGGCTCAATCAGCTAAACCAGCTCTTGATTTCGGCTCAGGTCACCATCTCAGGTTCCTGAGAACTAGACCACATTGGCTCTGTGCTCAGCTGCGAGTCTGCTTGAGGACTCTCTCCCTCCCTCTCTTTTTGCTCCTCTCCCCACTCACACACACACTTTCTCTCTCAAATATACAAATATTTAAAACAAAAAAAATCTATATGACTGCCCTTTTGAAATAGGTATTCTCCATTCTTTAAAAATGGGAAATAAAAGGCTTCCTGGCTGGCCCAGTCAGTACAGCATGGACTCTTAATCTCAGGGTCTTGAGTTCAAGGCCTATGTTGGGGGTGGATTCTACTTAAAATTAAAAAAAAAAATAAAGTAATAAAAATAGGAAGTAAATGAAATCTAGAGAGTTAATTATTTTTCTATATTATCGGAATATGTTCTATTTAAAAGTTTGCAATACCGTACTCAAATTGTTTATATATAAAAAGACCAGGTTTTAACCTATTTTACGAACCTTTCCTCAACTTTTTTTAGTTTCTTTTGATTGTTTGAACATGTTTTTATTTAAATTTTACTTAGTTAATATACAGTGTACTATTAGTTTCAGGTGTAGGCCATCTGGCTGGCTGTCACCCCATTGATCTCCGGGGTTGACTCGGCTGATCTGACTGGCTAGGCGCATGTCCCTTTCCTCCCTGTCTGCTGCATGTGCTTCCTTCCTAAGCTGCATACTCAGTGGAAAAGGACAAACTTATTAATAGAAGATTGTTCTTCAGTCAAGGGTATAGGAGTAGCTGCACTCCCCTTAGAACATCCAAACAAGTTCTCAAAGTCTCTTTCCTCCACTTCCAAAACAGACAAACATTATTAAGGCAAACATCTTAAGGCATTTACATTATCTTTTGAAATATTTAGGTACAAATGGCTACATTTTACCATATTTCTAAAATCCGTGTATTGTTAATTACAGCCATTGTATTTTGTAATATTATTGATTTACATTAGCATTATATACTTATATAACTTGTTCATCCAAGTAATCTTGTTGTTGAGCTTAACATATTGAAAATATTGTTTTAGAGAATCTTATAATTAATTTCATAATTGTCAACGAATATTAATTTACTGAAGTTAATTCTAAAATAAGAATGGTTGTAAAGGTTCCATATTTCCAAATATAATGCTGACTGTGACAACGATAAAAAGTAAAGTTGTATATACTATTATAATACATTAAGAAATTCTATTCTAATATTTACAAGAAGCTAGATTAATCATATTCTTTACTACAATCCTAGCAAGGTGTGATATAATCTGTACTCAGTGCTTAATGCAGCCAGTAGCTTAAAAGCTTTCAATAGCAGACTACATTCACACTGCTTTTCATTTACCTTAATCCTGAAGATGAATTATTATCATCTGGGAATTGAACTCCCCTTGGGAAAGGAAATGTATCAAGTGCTTATGCCACTTGCAAGCTGTTTTCAAATGAATAACATTTACCTCTGCCTAAAGCCCTCTCATATATTTCATATCATCTCCTACTCCCTCTTACATTCCCCCATGGCCCATTTCTACTCTTCTTTACATTTAAGTCCTCCCTGTATATCACCCCATTAAATCTTAGCTCTCAAACCCTATCCCTAATGTACCTGTAGATGAGATTACTCTGAAGCACTTTTTTGTAGTTCAATTTGTCACATGAGAAAACTTCGTGAGGTTTGTTGACAAAGTTGGGCACTGTAACTTAAGGTTTTCCAATTCAAAGATTAAGTTACAAGCAAAACATAAACTCCTTAGCCATATGATGCTTTGCATGAATTGTTCACTCAACGATACCATCCTGCTAGGAAATGTAGTATAAGAAAAAAAATGTGATTGATACTACTAGGACCGCTCTATTATGTAGAAAATAACAGACGATTGCTCTGAAGCTGTAGCTAAACAAAGTAAAACTGTATTGTGTCATTTAGTCCAAAAGTTGTAAGCCTTTCCCCACATTTATTGCTGTCTATATGGGATTCAATACCTCTCTTCTCTGCATCTTTCAAAAAAGAAAATGGAAGAAGAGCACATTACAGAAGAATTTTAAAAATGTAATAGGAATATAAATTGTCTGATGCAAAGGGAAGTAGAGTGTAGCTTTTGCTTTCATTCTGTGACAAAAGTGGACCCTGGTGACAAGATATTATTTAAAATATCTTAATAGCTACATTAAAGGGAAAAATGTATTCTCTAATCCCTTGAGTCAAGTTGTTTAAATGTAAAATGAAATAATGATTTTTATATTTGGATATATAATTATATATTTGTCCATATATATTTCTCTCTCTCTCTGCCTCTTATCTCTACATCTATCTTAATATCTCTATCGATCTCTATTTGTTTCTATATATCATTCATTTTAGAAACTCTAATTTCTAACAATTACTAGATTCTCCAAAGTTTTTAAAAAATAACTTTTGTCAATGTTTTTAGCAAGGAATAAATAATTACATTCAGAAAATAAGCATAAAGTGGAGGAAGAGCTACTTTATGTCTAGCACTATGGAGAGTGCTTTATAATAACTACACAGAAATCCCTTAGTGAGTTAATATTCATTCCAGATCATTACAGATAAAGAAATTAGAGTTCAGAGAGGTTGTGTAATAGCTCCAAATCATAGAACTATTATGTGGTAGAACAATGACTTTAACGCATATCTAATGCCAAAGTTCTTGCTCTTCTGCTATAGCAATCGGCTTGTTGGGATACATGTTGTATCCCATCACTACTGAAAGGAAAAATGACCCGTGAATTTATTTTTCATGATGTAGACAGGTCAGTAATTTTTTAATATGTGCAAATAAGAAAAGTAAAGTCATCATGATGACTCTGTGACTGTTTCCTTTGGCTTTTTTGAAAATATCTACCTATCCAAATGTACTTTGTATAACCAATATTGGTCTTTGTCCATGGAATTACTAGAAGAGAACCCAGAGCAATCCTTAAGAAGTAAGTTACAAAAGGTCACAGCTTTCTCTAATGCGATCCCTATTTGATTTTTTTTTTTTCTATTTGATTTTGGTTTTGGTTTTGTTACATAGGATCCTGACTGTTTATTGAGTACTAGGAAACACCCCAAGGAAAACTGCCTGCTACAACATAAACATTATTATATTTCAATTTCTTTTTTTCTGTAGCTCCTAATATTCTGCTGTTTATTCATTTAGTATTATTCAGATGTTAATTATGTACATATAATTCTAAAGTGGTTGTGTGCATATAATTCTAAAGTGGATGTGTTCATATCATGCATATATATATGATATGTTCTTAATATATATATATGTATATATATGATATGTTCTCAATAACCAGTATAGCAAGTTTATGGAAAATAGTCTTAAAAAAAATAAAGATGTTTATTTAAATGAGAGGTAAATTTATTATGCCAAAGAAACTGGATTTGCATGCCTGTGAAAGAGTAGAATATAAACATAAATTAGTTATAGTTATTAGTTATATATACTAGTTAGAATATAAACATGAATTATAAACATGAATTAATGTTTGAGACTTTGGGGTTACACCTAAATTCCATTAGTTTCATTGTCAAGATCAATGTCATGAAACATTACTATTTATTTTCACATAGGAGTTTTATATCTTCAGGTCTTGTGTTTAAGACTTTAATCCATTTTGAGTTGATTTTTATTTATGGTGTAAATCAGGGTCCAATTTTACGTGTGGATATTCAGTTTCCCAGAACCATTTTTTGAAAAGACTGTCCTTCTCCAATATATATTCTGATGCTCTTGTTTAAAATCAGTTATCTGGAGCGCCTGGGTGGCTCAGTTGGTTGGGTGACTGCCTTTGGCTCAGGTCATGATCCTGGAGTCCCAGGATCGAGTCCCATATCGGACTCCCGGCTCTGCGGGAAGTCTGCTTCTCCCTCTGACCTTCTCCCCTCTCGTTCTCAGTCTCTGTCTCTAATAAATAAATAAAAAAATCTTAAAAAAAAAAAGAAAATTATTTAAAAAATAAATAAATAAAATAAAATCAGTTATCTGTACATTCATGGATTTATTTCTGGGCTCTCTGTTTTATTCCATTTGTCTATATAGCTATCTTTATACAAGTACCATATTCCTTTACTTACTATAGCTTTATATATATATATTATTTGAAATCAGGAAGTATGATGTCTCCAGATTTGTTCTTTCTCAAGATGGCTTTGAGTTTTCTGGATCTTTTATTGTTCTATATGAATTCTATTTCCATAGAATTTCCATAGATATAGAAATTTTCAAAAAATCCAAGAAATTTCTATTTTCATTTTGTTTTTTTGGTAGAAATAGCATTGAATCATAGATTGCTTTGGATAGTACAAGCATTTTTAACAATATTTATTCTTCTAAATCATAACATGAAATGTCTTTTCATTTATTCATATCTTTAATTTCTTTCATTAACATATAACTATAGTTTTCTGTGTATAAGTCTTTCACCTCCCTGGTTAAGTTTATTCTTTTTGATGGTATTATAAATGGGATTGCTTATAAATGGGATATTCTTTTTGATGCTATTATAAATGGGATGCCTTTCAGATATCTCATTTTAAAGATTTTTTATTTATTTATTTGTTTGACAGAGAAAGAGATCACAAGTAGGCAGAGTCAGGCAGAGAGAGAGGGGGAAGCAGGCTCCCTGCTGAGCAGAGAGCCCGATATGGGGCTTAATCCCAGGACCCTGAGATCATGACCTGAGCCAAAGGCAGAGACTTTAACCCACTGAGCCACATAGGTGCCCAAGATATCTCATTTTAATTTATAGAAGCAGAACGGATTTTTATATGTTGATTTGATACATTGAAACTTTACTTAATGTTTATTACCTCTCACAGTTTATTGGTGTAAACTTTGTAGGTCTTTTTATTTATACATTCATGTCATCAGCAAAACAGACCACTTTACTTCTTCCTTTCTGATTTGAATGCCCCTCTTTTTTTTAAATTTTTCTTAGGTAATTGCTATGGCTAGGACTTTCAAGGATCTGTTGAATTGAAATGGTGAGACTGGGCATCTTGTCTTGTTCTTGATCTGGGAAGGAAAGATTTCCATTGTTTTACCATTAAGTATGATGTTAGCTGTGGGCTTGTTTATATGACCTTTATTATGTTGGAGTACATTCTTCCCATGTTTAGTTTGTTGAGCATTTTTATCATGAAAGTGTGTGTCAAATACTTTTTCTTCATCTATTGAGTGATCAAATGGTTTTTTACTCTTCATTCTTTTTTTTTAATGTGCAAATCACATTTATTGATCTGCATAGTTTAACCATCCTTATATTGCAGGGATGAATCCCACATGATCACAGTGTATGATCTTGTTAGTGTGCTATTAGAGTCAGTTTGCTAATATTTTGTTGAGGTGTTCTGTACCCATGTTCATGTTCACCAAAGATATTCATCTATAATTTTATCAAAAGCACAGAGAACAAAAGCAAAAAAAGACAAGTTGGATGATATCAAACTAAAAAGTTTCTGCAGAGCAAAGGAAACAATCAAGAGAGTGAAAAGTCAACCAATGGAATGGGAGAAAATATTTTCAACTCATATGTCTGATAACTGTTTAATTTCAAATACATATAAGGAATTTCAGTAACAATTTAAAAAAAGAACAACTTAAATAAAAAAAAATGGGCAAAGGACTTGAATAGACATTTCTCCAAAAGAAGACATACAAATAGCCAGTAGGTATATGAAAGGTGTTCTACATCACTAAGCATCAGAAATGCAAATCAAAACTGCAATGAGATATTATCTCACACTTGTTGGGATGGTTCTTATTATAACAAAAGATAAAAGTATTGGCGAGGATGTGGAGATATTGGAACATTTGTGCCCTGTAGGCAGTAATGAAAAATGGTGCAGTCATTATGAAAAACATAGAGGTATCTCAAAAAACAAAAATGGAACTATCACATGATCCAGTAACCCCATTTCTGGGAATATATCCCAAAGAACTGAAATCATGATCAAAGAGATATCTGCACTCACACATTCATTGCAGCATCATTCACAATAGCCAACATATGGAAACAACTCAAATACCTATTGACAAATTAATGGATAAAGAAAACATTATATACACACAATGGAATATTATTTCACCTTAAAAAGAAGGAAATCCTACCATTTGTGACAACATGAATGGACCTGAAAGACATTATGCTAACTGAAGCAAGCCAGTCACATAAACACAAAGACTGTAAAATTACACTTATATGAGTTATCTAAAAGAGTCAATATCATAGAAACAAAATAGAATGGTGGCTGTGAGGTGATGTGGAGGAAGGAAAAATGAAGAGCTGTTCAATGGGTATAAAGTCACAGTTATACAAGATGAACAAGTTCCAGAGATCTTTTATACAACCTAGTGCCTATAGTTAACAAAAAAATGTCATGCACCTAAAAACTTACAACAGTAGAATTTATTCTGTGCTCTTACCAAAATAATTAATTAAGTTAAGAAATGAATTCTGTTTTCTTTCATTTTTTTAAGATTTTATTTATTTATTTGAGAGACAGAGAAAGTGAGAAAGAGCATGAGAGGAGAGAAGATTAGAGGAAGAAGCAGACACCCTGTGGAGCTGGGATCCTGATGTGGGACTTGATCCCGGAACTCAAGGATCATGACCCGAGCTGAAGGCAGTTGCTCAACCAACTGAGCACCCTGTTTTCTCTCATTTTTTAAAAAAGATTTATTTATTTGAGAGAGAGAGACAGAGAATGAGCAGGGGCAGTGAGGAGAAGCAGAGGGAAAAGGAGACTGAGCAGGGAGCCCAATACGGGACTCAATCCCAGGACCTTGGGATCATGACCTAAGCTGAAGGCAGATGCTTAACCGACTGAGCCACCCAAATACCCTCTAGTTTTGTCCCTTTATCCTTGAAAATGTTACGTAATTTAAACGCATAAGGAACATCTATAAATAATTTATATCCAGACTTAAGAACAAAATGCTACAAATCTTTCACTTGTATTAGTTCTTATAAGATGACTTTGAAAGTTCTATAAATATAGATGTAGTAAGGCCTGCATTACTAAAACTTATAAAAGATGTTATTTCTGATTTTAATAGTATGCCAATATATAATCTCAAAAATTATTAAAATGTATTATTTTGACCTAAGAGCTTAAAGTAATAAGTAAAATAAAATAAAAACATGATTTCAGAAACTTTATAATTAAACAAACATTCATATGACTAAGTTTATGAATAGAATTATATTAAATCTTCCTCTAAAATTGTCCTCAAATTTACATGCTGGTAAATACTAAGTGATTCACTCATTAAAGGAACTCTGGCTAAATATTTTAATCCTGTAACTAGGGAAAAATATTGAAAAGTACTTGACCAACATTAAAAGAAAATCAGAATAGAAAGTTGAAATTAAAATCTATGTCACAAATGTCATCATAAAGGACAAAGAAAGCCAAAGTATCCAATCACTTGTCACCTAAAATTATTTTTTAATGGAAAGTGAATTGCAAATTGGTATTTGGCAGAAATATATATAGGAGTAGACAAATTATGGTGGACCTTATCCAGGTTATTAAATCCATCTTTCTTTTCTGTTTTTCTACCTTAAGAATTTCCTTTTTAAATATTTGCTTGTAACGATCATTGTCCTAGCCAGACCAAATATAGACAAAGATATATTGGTATTCAGGACTTAGATAAGATCCTTCTTCCCCATTAGATCCACTAATACCTCATGTACTTATTGATTTAAAGAGAAATAAGGTTCCGAGACAATGTTTTAACCTTGTTCAAAAACTCAGTTGAGAGAAATAAGCATGCCAAACTAGAGAGTCCTCCAAATATCAAGGCCCTTGCAACAAATTAGATTAATAAGACTTGTAAATGGATATAACAACAGACTGTGGAGCAAGGACAATGGTCATTCCAAGTACATCCAGATCCAATCCTAAAAGAGCCTTACTGTGCATTTGCAGACTGAGGGAAGGAAGTGTCTGTGGGGTGTCCACAGAGAGCTCATGTGATACAGTCTATAAGAGGATTTTGAGTTCTAAGCAATTATCTAAAAATTCATCTGTAGCATCCTTACCCTGTCCATACTTCTTTCACTAGCTAATAATTTTTTTAAAAAGAATGATATAGGGGCGCCTGAGTAGCTCAGTGGGTTAAAGCCTCTGCCTTCAGCTCAGATGGTGATCTCGGGGTCCTGGGATCAAGCCCCACATGGGGGGGGGGTCTCTGCTCAGCAGGGAGCCTGCTTCCCCTGTCTCTCTCTGCCTGCCTCTCTGCCTACTTGTGATCTCTCTTTCTGTCATATAAATAAAAATAAATAAATAAATAAAAATAAAAATCTTTAAAAAATAAAAAGAAAAATAAAAAGAATGATACATCTTTTTTCTAATTACATGATACAAGTGGGAAGCAGGATTTCTAGCCCTAAATGGAGAAAACAGCCCCAGGATTGATATCTTACGGTGAGTGCCTTACAGTAAGTTTCTTATGGTGGCAGTAACCACAGGCCTCACTGAACAGAAGCCCTGCTCTACAGCTTATGAGCCACTGACTGCAAGGCAATTGAGAGAAAAAGAAAGATATGAATTTATTAAACCTATGGTATCCCTCTTTGCTCTATCTTGGGACCTTGAAATTCCCATGTCGTTTTGGGAGAGGGATTTTGCAGGAAATTTAAGTTCCTATATGTGTGAATGGGAAGACAGGAACTGAAACATAGTAGGCATACTTGGAAAGGAATCAAAATCATTCTAGTGTTGTATTAAAAATTTCACAAAGTTGCTTAATTCTTAAATCTGATTTTAATATTTTAAGATTCTTATCTTTCCTATGCATGAAATTGTGTTTATTTTTCTAAATGCATTCTTCATTTTGCTGAGTTTTCTAGTCCTTTGGCTTTTTGAAAAAAACCTAATTGTAAAGTCAAGTACAATGTGTGAGCATAGGTGCGCTGTGGGTGTAAGTGTTCAATACATACAGGTCTTTCTAGCAGAATCTTCCACGAAAAGAGAAGAGATGTCTTCATCCACTCCTGCTTCATTCTTTGCGATGCAAGTGTATGCTCCTGTATCTTCATAGCGAACATTGCTTATATGAACCTCACTGCCATTCGCTGAAAACAGAAGGCAAATGCAACTTGTAAACTCTGATTTCAGTTTTGGTACAGTGCTTCCCGATTACACAGTCAAGCAGTTCTCTTAGCTTGTCCTAATTAAACTGTTTTCCTTCCTACTTTCATGCTTTGGAGGCATGCCAAATTATTCCAAAATCATTCAAGTGTTTCATAAACTGTGTTGTCATTCTATTACAGAGAGCCCAAAACTCAATGTCAAAAATGCCAGCTTTATATTTTATCTTTATTTCCTATTTCCCACATTTCATATGTATTTCGTATTGATAACTATAATTCCATTTATATATTTTAGTAGGATTCACCTTACAAAATTTTAAAATAATAGCAACATGGTTTATACACAGGAGAATATGTATAAAAAGACTTTTCATAAAGAAATTCAGTGAGCTAAATCATGAAATATAGTACAATTGCCACTTATCAGGTACATTATTGAAGCTGTATTATATATCTGGAATTATAAGATAAGGAATGTATTAAGTAAGGAAAACAGAAAGATAATAACATGTGATTTGTCTGCACGATTTCAGTCTTTTGCCAGAAATACCCATAAACAATATTATAATGATATAGTCAGTATTGATATACTGATATACAGTCAGAAATTGATATAATCAGCATAAACCAAAGGATTAAGGGAATGATTAACTCAATTTTTCAATCTTGGTAAAATAATTTCTCTTTTTTTTTACTTTCCAATTTTTTATTCAAGACACACATGTTATTTAAAAAATACATAGTCTTAATGGCAACAGAGTAATTAATTAGGTGGGATCTACTTTAGTAGTTTTAACTTTAAAATAGCAAATCCCTTGATTAAGAGTTACATTGTTACTAGTTTTTCCATTATTATGAAGAATGCTATGATGAATATAACTCTTAGTAAAATAACTTCTTAAGCTAAACCCCAATTCCCCAATGTGGAAACCAAGGCATAATTGACCACCAACTATGTTGAAAATATACAAGGTGCTTTTACATATTTCATTTCTTAATTGTCTTAAATAATTCATAATTTTCAGAAGCAGAATCAGAGACTGATAGAACGATCTTGTGGAAATCACTCGATTCAAAAGATAAGGGCTAGACACCTACTAGACTCTAAAATCAGTATTTGGTGTGCTCATTTGTTCAGGTTTCTTTTTTTTTTTCCTCTTTTACTTTATTTTCATTCTGTCTTTGTTTCTGTGTGTATTTCTTTCCTATTACCCAATCACAAGAACACCATGCATCGTGTGTGACAAAAAGTAATATGAATGTTTAAGACAGATAAGTGATTAAAAATAATTCATATCCCTGTTTGGGGAAAGAAGATAGAAAACCAGTGGGTCTGGGTTATGGACATTGGGGAGGGTATGTGCTATGGTGAGTGCTGTGAAATGTGTAAGCCTGATGATTCACAGACATGTACCCTGGGGCAAATAATACATTATATGTTAATAAAAAAAAAAGAAAGAAAGAAAGAAAATCAAGGGTAAAAGAGCTTGGGAATGCCAGTGACTTTCAAGGGATGTGAATGGGATATGGAGAGTCAGTGAGTGTTTGGGGAGTAACAGACATTTGGATAACTTGAAACTTTTTCTCACTTTACAGAAGGTATTGCTCACTTCCATTCCCCCATCCATTGTTGAGAATCACTACTTCAAAACAGAGGTTGGCCATTTGTTTTTGGGGTTGTGGGTGTTTTGTTTTGTTTTCCTGTTAAAGGCCATACCTTTGTGGGCCATAAAGTATCTTTAACACTACTCACCCTGTCATAGCAGCATGAAAGCAGCCATGAACAGTATTTTAAAACACGAGTGTGGCTGTGTTCTAAAAACAAAGCCCCCTAAGTGGCTTTATTTACAAAATAAGCGGCTTCCCAGATTTGGCCTGTAGGCCTCAGTTTGCAGACCCCTGCTCTAAAAGATAAGGAGTGAACAGTGTATTTAAGCCTGCATTGGCTTCTTGTTTTGCATGAAATATGGCTCTCTCCAAAGAATACACTTTCTTTCAAGAACCACACACTTAATAATCTAAATTCTCCAGATTTTTTTGAAATATCAAAGTCAATTTATTCCTTCTTCAAATGTTCTCTTCTCAATATTGTTGTATGCCCCCCTAACTTACATGTTCCAACTGTCTTCCTCCTTCGCTACATAATCTACCATTGCTAGATGTTTTCTACTCTTTTGCCAGAACTAGCAACTCCCTCATCCATTTATCATTCTGACACATTATGCCTTACCAACTGCCCAAACAAGAACAAGCTGATGTATCTCTGCATTTAGTGTCTCTGCATCTAGTTTTCTGAGTACATTAAGAGACAACTGCATAAGCAAATTTACAAATTTTTAAATTCACAGTTTTCAGTTTGTAGGATGTTCAGTGCTACTTGGTATTCACTTCACTTGACCTTAACAGGTACATGCCTTTCATTTCTTGCTCTGTTTTTATTTTGAATCTTTACTCTGTTTGATATTTCCCATCCTAATACTAACTTCTCATCCTAAGCAAATGACCTTGTTTTTAAATCATGAAGTGCATACAAGTAACTAGCAAGTAAACCCAAATCATTTTGCAGTATATATCTTTATTAAATCATCACATTTTATACCTTAAACTTACACAATGCTGTCAATTATATTTCAGTCAAAGCTGGGAAAACAAGTAAAGCCAACTTCCTATTTCCATCTACTTCTTCGCATTTATTTACTTTCCAAAAGCAGCTCTCTGTTTCTTTCCAAGGAAAATCTCCCTTCTTTTATTTCTGATTGCTACAATTATTTGGTCATCCTTGCCCACCTCCATTATCTGCACATCTTTTTCTTTCCTAGTATTTCTTCTAATTGATGCACTAAGAAGAAAAAGATATCATCATTAGTCCTAATCCTTTCCATCAATAGCAACTACCTTTTCTTTTGTCCTCCTCTCAAAATCTGGAGAGACTTTCTCACCTCTTCATTTCAAACATAGGAAAATTGGAGGAGGAGCAAGATGGCGGAGAAGTAGGAGGTTGAGAGAGAGTCGGATCCCTGAAGTTCATCTAGATAGTTAATAAATCATTCTAAAAGCCAGCATACTCAACAGGAGAGAGAAGAGAGGAAGAAGAGCAATTCTAGGAGCAGAAAATCGACCACCTTCGGAAAGGTAGGACGTTTGGAAAAGTGATTCCAAAGCGATGGGAAGAGAGACCACAGGGGGAGGGGCTGGCTCCCTGCAGCCACAGAGCAGCGGAGCACAAAATCGGAACTTTTAGAGTCCGCTCCAATGAGGGACATTGCTCCAGAAGCTAGGCCAGAGGTCTGGCCCTCGCGGGAACAGAGTGGTTTCAGGACCCGCGAGATCATAAAGAGACCAGAGGTGTCTGAGTGTGGCAGAGCTCCCAGATATCAGGGCAGAGAAGCTGGCGGCAGAGAAAGAGCCATGCAGTGAGTTTTCAGCTGGGGCTTACCCTAGACCGTGGCCGCGGCCCTTCGAGCGGGGACCACATAAGGCATTCCGGAGAGACCCCC
>CM052800.1:142769010-142888837 GCA_028533885.1 Nasua narica | reverse complement strand
TCAGCCCGCAGCCATTTAGTTGATTATTTTTTAGTATTAAAAAAAGTTTCCGGTTAAACAAGCAAAATAGATCAATATAGAATTGCTTCCTGGGTGCTATCTGCAAAGTCCAAAATTCAGCCTATAGAAAAAGCAAAGTATTTATGATACATAGCCCTTGTTCTTTGGATATCTATTTGCAAAGCTCCATATACATCAAGACCCTAAAGAAAGATGCTATGGAAATCAACTTAATTACCTCTAATGAAAAAAAAATATATGTAGCAAGGCAGGATGTCTAAGGTGGAAGAAATTACTGTGAGCTGCAATGCTCGTGGCTACCTGCACATGAATATGGAACACGAACTGAGCCTTAGCAAATGGATCTGACTGAGGTCAGAGAAAATGGAAGGCCCACCCATGCCCGTACTCAGACCCTGATGACTTCAAGAAGTAATGTGCTACAAGAGTAAACTGTATGGAAAAAAAACAAAAAGTACTGGGTAGTAAAAATCATGTAAATGAACTACAACCATTTCTCATAAGAAAAGCATAAAGAAGTATTAATTTGGAGAACTCATCAAAGCCTAAATATGGAAGGTGAAAATATAATTCCATACTTTCCCAAGGCATCAGAAATAGTCTACAATAAACAGAATTATCACTATGAATGATGTCCTGTTTCATTGTTAAATTAATTTCTAAAATGTTTTTTCCACTTGGCCATGTTTAAAAATGACGCATTTATCAAATTATGAAATCACATTTACTGATATATTGTATAGGTAATACAGTATACATAAAAGGAGTTAAATGGGTCCAGTCATGACTGATTGTAACTGCCTGCATTATACTAAGCTATTGCTTCGTAATTTAAAACATCTTACTATTTTGAATTGAACTTCAATTTAAGTATAACATGGAAGAAATAATTGTAAATAATGCATATATCAAATGAAAAATTCAGGGAAACACCATCACCAATAACAGTAAAACAGCACAAGGGAAGAGAATAGACAAATTCATTAACTTAAATGAAGTAAAATTTATTTTTAGAACATATGGATTAACAAGTACACATGCAAATTGCAAAAGGTGCTTAAAATCTAATTAAGCTATCTTGAGAGTTCCTTCATGCTAAATCTTTAAGATCAAATAAGCCTCATTATCACATTAACCTTCTTTTGACTCTCTTGTTATACAAGTGTCATTACATTAATTAGTCATTATACTGTTCTTTAAGTGCTGGCCACCTCATGAGTGTTTTGTAACATTACCTAGTACTTGTATACACAGAAATCATCTATGAAATATCACTTCTACGGACAGGTGTAAACCAGCCCAGTAAACTAAGTCATGCTAATCTAAATGTGCCTGTCGATATAATCATATTATAATTTTATGAAGAAAGATCAATTTATAACATTTAAAAATAAGATTTAGTGCATTCACTCATCCATAAAAGTCCATAAATACATTCACTTATACCCTAAAATAATTCTGGCCAAATAAATTTAGGTCTGAGTCAATTGTGGGTGAATATAAAATGATAGTATCTGAGAATGAGTCATCTACCTGAGAAATTTGCTCCTATTAACAAAAGATTCCAAATAACTCTTGAATTCATGGAGACAATCCCATCTCTTCCCAGACCTTTGGAAGTCTAAGAGAAGGAGGAGGGAGGAAATGTCTGCTTGGCACACGTTAAGAAAGACTGAGCTGGTTCAGTTCTTCCTTCTCATATTCGGGGTTGGTCCGTAAAGAGAATGTGTGTTGCTCTGCTCGAGGGAAAATCAGGTATCGGCTTTCTTTCCCTGTGCTGAGGTCTGTAGCAACGCTTGGGAGTTATTGGGCCTATTAAATTATGGAAATTAAACAATTGTCATAGATCTCAAACACATTCTCTAAGCAGCTCTGCCACAATGATATTCTCACTTTTATATAACTCACTATCTTTCTCTCAATTGCTTCTGAAGATCAGATCAGGAGGGGAAGAAACTGGGGTTGTTTACCACCTCCTAAATGCTCAACATCTGATGCTTTAGGAAACTTCGACAAATTTGTAGAGCAGAGTCTGGTTGACATAATAACACTAGGAGGAATCACAGCTTTTGAAATGGCTCTGGTGGCTAACTTAACTCAGATAGTACATGCTTTGAGGGTGATTTTATACAGAGAGAGTGAGAGTCGAAAAGTAGGTTTCTATATGCTGCATGTCTTAGCAAGCGGCATTAGGCCTTAAGCTTCAATAAATACCAGCTAATTAGATTTGATCCCATTGGGTGACTTTTTTTCCCATAAATGAATAGCTGTGTTTATGTAGGCAGAACTGTGTCTAACAAATACAGACCTTAAGAAGCAGGTCACCCTGTGTGTATAAGCTGTCATAATTCAATTTGGAATTACACAGGTGCACTTTGGTCTGGTATTTTAATCAAAGCCAAAGTAAAGGTAAGTCCTTTTTACGTATCAGTAAGTGGCTTTTGCTGTGTTTCTCAACCATGTCTGTAGGAAGTGTTTTTGTGGTTTGTTCCCTAACATGCAGGCAGCTAATTTCCATTAGTGTTACAAAACCCTAAGTACAGGTTACTCCTTTATATTATTAGTGGCATACACCTAGGTAGGCAATACTAAACTGACAATACTAAACCCAAATTCCACTAACTACCTTTTTGTACAAAAAGGGGAGCTTTTTCAAAGACTTAAGCACCAGCCCACTGCTAGTGGTCACAAGTACTCTGGTTTCCTTAATTATATAAACTCTGATCATGGCTTTAGATTTCAGAGATCTACAGTGCGTCTTGACCCAAAGAAAGATGATATATTTTTTAATAGACAAATGCAAAATAAAAAAGTATCTTATCTTTATTCTAGAGAAATAAATCTCAAGGGCTGGATAGAGAAACAACTGCCGGTGAAAATACTGCCAACTAAAAACCTAAACTGGTAATTAAACTTCCATACCCCCACTGTCTAAGAATTCAGTTTGCTTAGGATGTCAAGGAGGAACTGAAGTCATTTAAAAATATCCTTTCATTTTCTATCAGGATATGAGTAGCAGAAAGTGAAAACAAAAGAAAGGAAGAAAGACTGATTAAACTGGAAAAGAGACATTTACTTAGGAGGACATCTTAGAGGACAGAGCAGCCTGATATGAAAAGGAAAATTAGATCTTGAAGGCCAGTGCGCGCGCGCACGCACGCGCGCGCGCGCGCGCGCACACACACACACGTCACGAACAGCCTGCTCTTAAAATGGGTATCATTAAAAACCAAGGAAATGTTTTAGTTGTCTATTTAATAAAACCATAGGGAGACCTGCCCCACCCTCCTCCCCCCACCCCGCCGCCATCTGACAGCTGAGGAGAATGGAAAAATCTGAGAGCGCAGACTACAATGATTCCTCAAAGGGATCTTGAACCAAGAACCAAAGGGGGACATTTATTTATCATTTGTATGTATTTATTCAGCAAATAGCTCCGTTCTGGGTACCAAAAAGCAGACATACAGACAGAGAAGGAATCTCTTCCAGTGAAAGAAGACCAAAAATAAACTACGAACATATTAAATAAGTAATTTGCCTTATTTAAGTCTAAGATGCTATAACTTATATATTCGTAACAAAGAAAAAATTGCTTCCAGTTTAATAGACACATTGCTCCTTATAACCCGAGATTGTAGAACATATCCCTATTTCAAAGATACTAAAAGAGACGAGAAAAAAACCAGCATAAATAATATGTTAAGATGTATGAAGTTGTTAGAGGGTAATAGCACTATCGATAAGGTTGAGTGTGGCTGCCAGTGGGAGGGTGGGACTAGTTATAATTTTAAATTATGTAGTCTGCACAGGTTTCATTAAAAAAGGAACATTTAACCAAAGAGTTGAAGGAGGTTGGAACTGAGCCTGGTGGGGATCTGGAAAGTATCTTCAGGCAGAGGGAATAGCCAACTGCAAGTGCTTGTTATATTTAAAGATAAAAAGAGCATTAAATGCAGCTGGAGTGAAGTTTGCAAAAGGAAGAGTAGCAGGATAGGAAGATGCCACAAAAATCAGAACATTTAATGTTTCAAAGGGCAGTCAAAAGACTGGCTTTTAATCTGAGTGACATTGGGGGCCACGGTAGGATTTTAAGCACAGTAAGGACATGAGCTGACCTCATAAAGGTGAAGTTGGGTATACATAAAAATAGGAATGATCATATTAAAATGGAAATACGCAAAAATGAGAATAATATTTCACAGATGTCTATCAAGTGTTTACACCAGTTGTGGAAAAAAAATATTAGAAAGACAGAAGAGCAGCAAAAGATTCTCATAGCATCCTTGGATGTATCTCAAAATGACAATTACTGCAGGTGGCCATGGAGCCATCCTCTGCAACCAGGGCACAGGACCAGGAAATCTATGAGACAAAGACTCTGAGAGAAGACAGAGTGAAAAGGAAATACGCTAAAAGGATTCTAGGCAAGATAATGATAGATCCTGTCTGGACACAGGTTAGATATTGTTCTAATGGAAGAAGAACCTACGGGTGGGATTACTCGCATCAGGAAGGAGAGAGGGGAAAATATTTGTCTGGACGGTGAATGTTTTTGGCAGATCCAGATGCACTATTCTCAAATCTCTCCCTGTGACAGATCCCACAGAACAACATATAGAGAAATACACGGGAACAAAATGTTTGGGCCCAAAAGCTGAGAGCAATAAAAAAGAAGGAAGACACTTATTTCTAGCATACTGCCCTGCCGAAGGAAAAAGGAAAGAGTCCAAATTAAGATGATAATGAAGTTGGTGAACACTCCTGAAATAAATAATGGAACAACTAAAGAGAAAGAGAGCAATAGAGCAGGGGAAAATGTAATAGAAATAAATACTACACAAGGTCTGCAATCCTTCTAAACTGAGGAAATGACACAGAATAGAGCTTATGGTGAAGTTAAGGTCGGCAGTAGTCCCCCGAAGGCATAGTTTTCAGAAACATTAATCTCAATTTTAGTTTCAGAATCAGCCAAAGGCTATATGTCAGCTGAAGCAATGTGGAGCCTTGGTGAAATCCTTGTGGACCTGCTTTCACAAATGCAAGTAATTCCATGTGGCACTGGTTCTAAAAATGCCTATTCCCCAGAGACAATACGATCGTCTTAAATGTTTTCTTAAAGAGGTGGCACTCTACACCATTTGGTCTTTCTCCCAGAAAGCTTACGAGCATTGTATCCTCATGGCAAAATCAAGCTGGATGCACACTAAAAGTATTCCTGTTTCGTTCTGAGCCCAGAGCCAGCTTCTCTTTCTCAAACTCCCTTACAACATAATGTACTAATTGTGAATCCTAGTAAGTGAGCAAAAGGGCTGCCTTGCTACAAGGCCTACCCTATAAGCCTCATACACAATCCTTCAAGTGTTTTCTCTTCTGTCATCTGCTAAACAAACGAAGAAAAAAAAACAAAAACAAAAACAAACAAACCAAAAACAACCCAGATGCTCTACTGGAGGATTCCAAGGCTTTAGGGAACTGATTCTCAAACTCACTGGGAGGTCTTTTTTCCCTTCAAATGCTGTAGTTACCAGATAATAAATTTCCTTTACATAGATGGTGTAGAAATATGCAATTACCACAAAAATTTTTTTGAGTTTACTAATAATTTCTATAGTTTATTTCATTGATGGATAACATTTCGCAGTTCAGAGAAATAGTTCACAGACTGTACCAAGGCCATACAGTAACATCGTCTTACATAATACTGTGGCCTATAGATGGAAGGATCTTGAATCACTGAATGCTTCAAATAAAGCCCCTCTACTAATCTGCAGCTGGACTGTAGGAAAAATGACAATAAACTTGATAAATAAAGATAAGATGCTGGTCGTACTAATGTAACAGAGCCATAATACAATCATGACTTAAATAAGATATAAGTTCTGATAACATAGTCATAAAATGGTATGGTAGCTTGATAGTGTGGATGTGGTTAAGTTGTTATAACAAAGAGACCCAAAGACAGTGACTTAAATCAAATATAAGTCCTTGCAGATGGTGAAAGATTAATTTGGTAACTTGATCTTGTTACAGAACCCAGTGTTGCTGAAATAATTACCATAGATTTAGTGGCTTAAAGCAACAAAACTTTATTTTCTTAGATTTCTAGAGGCCAAAAGTCTAAAAACAATTTTAGTGAACTAAAGTCAAGGTGCTGGCATGGTTGGTTCATTTTGGAGTCTTAGGGGGAAATCTGTCTCCTTGTTATTTCTGGGTTCTTGAAACCACCTGCATTTCTTGGACTATGATCCCTTTATTAAATCAGTCCAACCACTTCCTTCTGTTATCATAGGTCCCATTTCCTTCTTTGACTTTCTTACCTCGTTTGTGTGCTGCCCCTTATATTTAGAATCCACCTGGATAATATTTCCGACTCAAGCTCCTTAACTTAACCACATATGTAAGTCTCCTCAAAATCCATATAAGGTAACATTCACAAGTTCCAGGGATTAGGATATGAATATCTTTTGTGAAGACATTATTAAGCCCTCCACGCCCAGGGAACTTCTATCTTTTTCTTCTGTTAACTTTAAAACATAATTTCCTTTCTCTAAATTGAGCATATCTTCTCAGCTACCACTATCAGTTCCATATTCCAATAAACAGAAACAGAGAAAAAGAGAAAGGAAAGCGCATAATGTCCCTTTTATGTTAAAATCGAGACATTAGGGGCACCTTAGTGGCTCAGTTGGTTAAGTGTCTGCCTTCAACTCAGGTCATGATCCCAGGGTCCTGGGGCCAAGTCCCACATTGTGCTCCCTGCTCAATGGGGAGCCTGCTTCTCCGTCTGCCTGCCACTCACCCTGCTTGTCAACTCTTTCTCTCTCAAATAAATAAAAACATAAACAAATAAATAAATAGATAGATAGATAGATAAATTCCAGACATTAAATACATTAGTTATTAGCATACTCCATTGGCAAAAACCTTGTCATAGGACAATACTTAGCTTCAAAGAGATCTGGGAAAGGTAGTTTTATGTAGGTGGCCATGAAACTGGCTAAAACTGGGCCTCTATCACTTTTCAGTAAGAAAACTGTAGAAGATTATTTGGTAGGTAACAATCTCTTCTTCACACATAATCACAAAATTAACCTAGTTTGAGGTAGTTATGGTCAATTAAGTACAATTTCTTTTGCCTTGAGAAATTGATATAGAAAGACTCATATTTCACCACAGCCAAAACAAAACCTTTTGTTGTTGTTGTTGTTGTTGTTCATTCTCCTCCCTTCATATACTACAGAGTACCTCCTCTACTTTTGGCAGAATTACATACTGGACATTGAGAACAAAACAAGTATTACTCAAAATTTCTAAATTTATTTCATATAGTGTTGATGCTGTCAACATCAGCCATGTCTACTAACTTTCAGAAACTTTACAAATAAGGGTCATGAGAAAGGTTGACTTTAACTAATAAAACCTCTTGGTCTTTTAAAAAATGATTCCTGTGAACCCCCTTACCCTGTGGGTAGGAATGCAAACTGGTGGAGCGACCCTAGAAAACAGTATAGAGCTTCCTCAAAAAGTTGAAAATAGAACTACCCTATGACACAGCAATTGCACTACTGGGTATTTACCCAAAGGATAGAAAAATACAACCACATAGGTGTTCACAGTTGTGAGCAGGAGACTTGTTAACATGCTCCCATTTTAGTGAATAATGTGCCCGTAATAAAAAAGGCCCACCATACCAAGCTTACTGTTGGCTACTTGTCTTCTTGTATTAAGGTCCTTAAGGTTAAAAACCACAAAATATATAAGTTTACTATTATCAGGTTCTTCAAACTATTTATAGCTCTAGACTCAGTGCTACAGACTGAATGCTTATGTTACCCACCCCCAAGTAATATGTTAAAACTTAACTCCCAAGTGTGATGGTATTTACAGGTAGGGCTTTTGAGAAATGATTAAGTCCTGAGGGGTCCACTCTCTGAATGAGATCAGTGGTCTTGAAAAAGAGGCCCAGAGAGGTCCCTCCACCTTTCCACCCTGTGAGGACACAGCAAAAAGATGGCTGTCTGTGAGCCAGGAAGTAAGCCCTCACCAGACACCAAATGTGCCAGCACTTTGATCCTGAACTCCCCAGGCTCCAGAACCATAACAAATAAATGTTTGTTGTTGAAGTCAAAAAAAAAAAAAAAAGATACAAAAATACAGATAAAATACAGATGCATGCACCCCAATGTTTATAACAACATTATCAACAATAGTCATATTATGGAAAGAGCCCAAATGTCCATAGACTGATGATGGATGAAGAAGTGATATATACAGGGGCGCCTGGGTGGCTCAGTGGGTTAAGCCTCTGCCTTCGGGTCAGGTCATGATCTCAGGGTCCTAGAATTGAGCCCCACATCAGGCTCTCTGCTCAGCAGGGAGCCTGCTTCCCCCTCTCTCTCTGCCTGCCTCTCTGCCTACTTGTGATCTCTCTCTCTGTCAAATAAATAAATAAAATCTTTAAAAAAAAAGAAGTGATATATACATACATATATATATGTGTACACACACACACACACACACACACACACACACAGGAATATTACTAAGCCATCAAAAAGATTGAAATATTTTCATTTGCAACAACATGGATGGAGATACAGTATATCATGCTAAGTGAAATAAGTCTGTCAGAAAAGGGAAGGGAAGAGAAGGGAAGGGAAGGGAAGGGAATTTCACTCATATGTGGAGTTTAATAAACCAAACAAATGAACATAGGAAGAAAAAAGAGAGAGAGACAAAGCATAAAACAGAGTCTTAACAATAGAGAACAAACTGAGGGTTACCAGGGGGGAAGTGGGTGGAGGGATGGGTTAAATAGGTAATGGATATTAAGGAGAGAACTTGTTGTGATGAACACTGGCTGTTGTATGTAAGTGATGAATCACTAAATTCTACACCTGAAGCTAATATTACACTATATGTTAACTAACTGCAACTTAAATATAAATTTGGAGAAAGAAAAAAAATTGGTTCCTATGAGATATAAGGTCATGATAGAAAATGTAGAGTAGATAAACCTCCTCCATAGATAAATAGAAGCAATATGAAACAACTATTATCAAATGTTGCAAAACCACTAGCAGAAGATCGTTATCCCTGAAAAAAAGAAAAAGGAAGAAAATGGGTTGAACTTATAATTGCCTCAGCTTTCTGCCTAGAGACATTTAGTTTTTGTTGATGTGAGGCAGAGGAATTGAAGGATCTTGCTGAAATAAAAGAGACTGGAATTCAAGAGACCTTGAGACCTGGAATTTGTAGGGAGTATCAGAAAGGACAGAAATATGTAGAGAGAGAGAGCTATAGGAATGTGAATCAGGTGTCTATTGGGGCTTCTTCGGCTCAAACCATAAGATGAAATGCCACAAAGTCAGGCAAAGGTCAATGACTATAGAAAGAACCACTAACGGGGAGCTATAAATTTAAAAGCTCCAAGATCTTACTCAAGGATAGGTGACATATGAGTTAGATTAATCAGACTCCCAACTAGAGAGACCTAATATAAAAAAAAAAAAAAAACAGTTTAAAGGAACTTCATTAAACACCTCATAGAGACCCCAGAAACACTACATCTTAGGAAAATAGTGAAGCAAACCCTAGTGTAAAATTTACTCTGGAAATACTCAAATCAATTTAAAAAGAAAGCCTCAAAAAAGGTCTAAGAGATATGTAGGTAAGTTAAGGCCAAAGCAACAATTCTAAAAGGAATCCCACAAATCTCTCTCACCAATTTCCATCATCTAAAACAAAAACAAAAAGCAACCACAACAACAGAAGACAAATGCGAGAAGAAGGAAAATGTGACTCATATGCAAGAAAAATATTGATCAACAGAGAAAGATATAAAATTTCAGAGACCATGAAATGTTCTTCAAGATACCTGGTAAGGATAGATTCGAATAGTTAAGGGGAAACATGAACACAATTGAGGACAAAATGGAGATTATAAAAACAATCAAAATCTAAAATCGAAAAATACCATATCTGAAATATATCTTTAAAAATACTTTGGTTGGGTTATGGCAAATTATACATGCAGAAAAACAGATTTGTGACTTTGAAGTCAGAGCAATAGAAACTATCTAAATTGAAGTAATGAAGACAAAGCATGAAGAGGGAAACAAATGAAACAGATTTTAGGGGCCTATGGAAAAATGTCAAGCAGTCATGCATATTTGTATTTGAATTCCTAATGGAGAGAGAAAGTGGAAATCCACTTAACAATGGCCAATTTTTTTTTTCCAAATTTGTTGAAAAATGAATGTTCCAAGGTCCAAGAAGTTCAATAAACCCTATAGGATAAATACAAGTAAAGAAAACAGAACTAAAACGTATTGATAATTAAATTGCTGAAACCCAGTGAAAAATGAAAACCTTAAAAAGCTTCCAGAGGAAAGTTAAAAAAAAAAAAGACAGGAAATACAACTGACTTCTCTTTTATAAAGCATCGAAGCCTACAAGCCAGAATATAATACAACAACATTCTATAAAATGTTGAAAGAAAAACAGAAAACAGAAATTACCTACCTAAATTTCAACATCAGCAGAAATATCCTTAAATGAAGAGGAAAAAATATCTTTACACAAAGGCTGATAAAATTGTTAAAAGATGTTTATTATGCTAAAAGAAAATTTGAGAAATTTGGATTTACAAAAATGAATGAGGATCAGAAGTGGTAAGACTTTGTCTCTTGTTCTTTAAAAAAGTAATATCTTTGAAGGGTCTTTACTTATTCTTTTAAAGATTTATATATTTTTTACTTTAGAGAGAGTGTGTACAGGGGAGTTGGGGGAGGGGCAGAAAGAGAGGGAGAATCTCTAGCGGACTCCTGCAGAGCGCAGAGCTCCACCCAGGACTCCAACCTACAACCCTGAGATCATGACCTGAGCTGTAATCAAGAATCAGACACTTAATCAATTGAGCCACCCAGGTGCCCCAGGATGTTTACTTAGTAAAAGCAGAAATAAAACAATGTGTTGTAGTGTTTGTAACATACATAGAAATAAAATATTTGGCAATATTATTACAAAGGATGGAAAGGGAGAGACCTAAGATTTCTGTTTTAAGGTTCTTATTTTAAATGTGAAGTAATAAAATATTATTTGAAGATATATGGTAATAGGTTAAAGTTGCATATTGTTTTTTTGAAGTTGCATATTGTAAATATAGCTTATAGGTACACTTAAAAAAAATTAAAGAGATATAGCTAACAAACCGATCCTGAAAATAAAATAGAATTCTAAAAGTTATGCAACCAACAGAAGGCAAAATACAAGGAAATAATAAAGTATAGATGTGACTATTTGAAAACAAATAGCAAGATGGTACACTTAACTCTAATGTGAATTAGCCCAAGATAAAGATGTTGAAGTTATACCAAAGCCATAAACTTTTCAAGGACCTCTCTCACTAAAAGGAAATAAAATAAGAACTAGAGGAAAAATTTGATTCTTGAACTTTACTTGTAATTAAAACATTTGGACTTTCTTTAGATTTTATATTGCAAGGACAGAATAATTTTGTATATTACTTTGGACTAATTTCTTTGAAACTTTAATCTTTAAAGTTTTATTTCTCAGTGGGAATTTAATAATTAGATTATATATTAAAGTGTGAGCATCTATATGCTCTTATAATTATGTTATTACATAATTGTAATGTTTTGATGTCAAGATTTAATATAATTGCAGAAGCTCTGAAGAGCTCTATTGAACAGTGTAACCGGACATAATTTAGCATGGGGAATAATAGAGACAGAAGTTTCAGACTCTGGAGTTCATGAATTAATTTAACATTCAATCATATTTCAAAGCCTTCTAGAAGAAAACATATGGTGCCTACCAGTAGTTTGCAGGGGGAGCTACCAAAGAGCAACAATTATTAGTAGAGTAAGGACATTCTTAAATGTGAGTGTTCCCAAAAGCAGCTCTGAGAAAAGAACTTAGGTTCATGTTGCTGATTTAGGACGTGATCCCAGGAAGCACAAGTTAGAGACCAGGAAAGTAAGATGGACGAAAGAAAAATAGTGAAGAAAGAAAAAAAAGAAGGAAGGGAGGGAAGGTGGGAGGGATGAAGGAAGGAAAGAGGAAGGAAGGAAAGGAAGGGAAGGGAAGGGAGAAAGAAAAAGAGAAAGGAAGAAAGAGACAGGAAGGAAGGAATGAAAGAAGAAGGGAGAGAGAGAGAAAGAGAAAGAAAGAGAACAAGAAAGAAAGAAAGAAAGAAAGAAAGAAAGAAAGAAAGAAAGAAAGAAAGAAAAAAGAAAGAAAAAAGAAAGAAAGAAGAATCATATGGAATGTACCTTAGAATCTCTCTGAGTGAGTGTGAAACAGTGATTCTCACTTTTTCACCTGTGTCATTCACTGGGTAAGGACGGTCTGTGTGAGACATTAAATCCCTGGCACATTTAGGCTGTCTTGAGTCCAGCTGATAAAGCTTCCTGTGTCAAATAAGATTCTTAGAAGAGTGGTTTGGGACACGGTCCTGTAGCATCAGGCCATCGGCGGATATACATCACAGTTAAGGAGGCCTAGGTGGGCTTTTGGGCAAGACATCAACACCAACACCGTCTGCTCCCAGGCCTCACGAGAGGGTGACTGATTTGATGCATGGCTGATCCTACCCCTTAAGACACAGCCACTTCCCAAGATCATTGTGAGCTTAGTTTCAAGTCAAAATTAAGAGAAAGAAGGGGGAGTGTATGAGGAAGGAACACATACTCCCACTTCTCAGGTCTCTAGGGAATAACATTTCTATAACAGTGATTCTGAAACATGGTCAAAATCATGAGGAGAGTTTGTTAAAACACGGATCACTCTACTTCATGCAGAGTTTCTGATTCAGTAGTTGTGGGTACATCCTGCGAATTTGCCTTGAAAACCAGTTGCTAATGCTGTTTGCCCAAAAAACACAGAGTATCTCTGAGCCAGAGTAACCTTCAAGGGTTTTCTTTCTCTCAACTTTTCCCTACACATGGCGGGAGGAAGAGTGAGAAGTGGGAGGTAGGTCTCAGACCACCTGTTTTCTGGATCTTACTGCATGCAGCAAGGTTTTGTTCCCATCTGCACTTTGGCTATACAGAAAGCTTGGCAGGGAAGGCTACCTGTGACTGGAGAAGGAAGTTCAAGTCTATGATGCAAGACAAAGCAGGCCATTGTTGCCCAGACTTAAGCCACCTTCTCTAAACAGCTTTGTCAGTAAAGAAGGTGATTTTTCCATATCTATACATCTCGCTCTAGTGTCTTCTTTTAGATGTTTTCAAACCTTGAAGGAGAAAAATGAGGTTTCTATATTGACATCCTATAAAACCAGCAGTTGTGTGCACACAATTCTGACACGAGCAGGAAAAAAAAATCCACTTCGTATTGTGTGTGAGGTCTTAAACAATATGCACAAGAGAGAAATTACGGCATACATTCCGGGTCTATTGTGAATATGGACAAGCTTTCTGCCCAGAGGGTAGTGTAAACACTGAATGACTTTTAAAATTTCAAACATTCTGTATCATAAGCTGAAGATCTAAAGACGATTTGCTTTATATAAAAAGAAAAAGAAAAGCATGAAATGAATTCCACTGGCATAGTCAAGCTCCTTTGATTTATACATAGTGTTGCTTCTGACAAGGACACAGAAGCACTCTCATGTTTCAATAATCTAATTTTGCATTGTTTGAAAAGAAACAGGGCTATTGATAGACTTATTTGGCTTGCACCCTGGGATATTTAAATAGACTTTGCACTTCAAAAACACTTTCACAAATTCCAATGACTTGTGGTATTTTCAAAGCTTTTTATGGTAATCAATGACATATTTTATTTTTATTACTAATTGAAAAATTGTTCAGATAAATATGTTAAGTTTTCTATGAAAACTTAATTTACTAAAGGCCTCTTTAATCTTTTCTGAAAAGTGGATGAAGAATAGAAAATGAGTCAAAGGAGCTTAGAGATTTCTTCAGTCTATAAGTTTGCCATTTGGCTAATCTGGTTTGCATTTTCTGGCATTTCCGTTGTATTTTTCCAGTGTCACAGCTCATTCCAAGCTATTCTTCTGTTATTGGCGTATAACAATATTCTGAGTGATCTCAAGTTTATTCTACTTATTTATACATAAAATATGCAGTTAAAGTTATTATTGCAAATATAAAACACCATAAAACCAAAAGAAAGGAAAACACAAAAAAGGGAGAAATCACTTGTTTAGCAAATCACTTGTTCAGCTGCTGCTTTATAGCTATTCCTACCATTTCTAAGTAATTTTATAAAGTGTCATTGTTGTACTACTGTTTTGCAAAATGTTTTGGTACACCAGACATTTTTGTAACAAAGATGGCCACTTACCTACGCAATATTTATTCCTTCTCGTAAGTAATTGAACCCTTAATTATTGTAGATGGCAAAACAACGAGGCCAAAGAAATATACTTTAATCTCTGCATTTAGAGAAGGTCAGTGGAAGTTACTGTTGGTACTTCCATTAAAGTTATTTCAGAAGTGCTCCCTCGGGTGACAGGTGTTATTTTTCCTTTCTCTTTCTTCCTTTTTCCTTATTGAAATATGAACATGATGATTGGAATTTCCACTGCCATTCATAAGACATGGAATGACACAGAGAATGGAAACCATGTTCTAACCACGTAGCAGAAACAAAGGATAATGACAACATGATGGAGTTGCCTTCTGAAGTACCTTATCTGGCGTTCTTTTATGCCTCAGAAAACACAGCAGTATCTTTTTTAAGCCCCTGTTACTTGGGGGTGTCTGTTATCATGCCCAAAGGTAATCTCTTACTGATATACATACAACACATTTTCTACTTGCTTTCTGGCTTCTTCAAATAGGTTTAGATATTAAAGATGATCCTTAAAATGCACTTATTATTTTCCCTCCTTGATAAAGATGCAGTAGAACAAGGTTTTGATCTACTGTGCTTGATGTTGATGAATTAATGTTATTCTTCACTTCATTTCTCCTTTGCAGCTAAGAATAGAACTGGCAAGTTAGATTTAGAACAGCTGGCTCCCTGAACACCTACCAAACCTGAGTGGTTCCATGCATTCTTTTGCATAAACTTGACCTAATTAAAAAGAGTTTTTGATAAAGAGAAATTGCCAGATGCCTTAAGAAAATGCTTTAAGTGAAGGTACCGCATTTCGTTCACTCTAGTACCCCGTTCTAGTATACTTGATCAACTTGGAGACACCAGTCGCTATTTTACTTCATTTCACATTTCTCATGGTCTCACTGCTTTCCTTACCTACCCCTTTCCTTACCTTACCACTTTTGTGGTCCGTCATTATAATCATTCTCTTGTAAACTTGTTTATTTTCCTCATGCCTGTCTCTCTCCCACTTACTCACCTGACAAAATAAAATGTTGGTTAAACCCAAATCTCTTCTTCCTATGATTGCAAATGCACAGCCAACCACAACTGAAGGAAAACATACAAATATTTATCAACTCAAGGACACCCAAAGATCTGCCTGACATACCAACTACCAGCTGCTATTTCTATCACCCTCCTGATCTGCAAGATAATTATTTTATCTCTCTTCCTCTGCTCAAACAGGTTCTTACAAACTCCTCACTTTCAATAGTTGGTGTTACTGACTGCACTGAAGAAATCCAAGCAATGCAAAGAGAATTATTTCTTCACGCTCCCACCCTGAGCAGATGTTCCCAAACAGTCTGTCTTGCTCTGTGTTTCAACAGATTAACTATTCATCTTCCAAAGACCAATCCTTCCATGTGTGTACTAATTACATCAACTTTTTACAAACTCGACTACTGTGATTTTCCCTCTTTTCCCTCTTTAAGGATCTGCATTTCCTCTTTACCAGATTATTCACATCAGCATAAAGGAGTATCTTATCTGCAAGTTTTATAAAATCCCCCCACTTTAACTCCACATAACTCTCTAGCTACTGCAGTTCTCTCTCTGTTTAGTCTCAACCAATGTTCAGCAGTAATATTATCATTTTCCCTCTTTGCAAACCCCATGCCTTAATAAAAACACTTATACAAAGGATTTTGGAGCAGATTAAACGTAGTAGGGGGTAAAAGAAAGAGAAGGGTTTTTTTCCCAGGTTCAGGGATCTGTTTCAAGAAGAGGGAAAGCATTAGATCTCAGCGGCAGTCAAGGCTTATATTGAAGTCCTCTAAATTTATTCATAATGTTGAAACCAACGGTCATAGCTCTGTTGCTGAGACCTCATGGTTCCCACATTCCCACATTCCATCTTCAGAAAAACCTTGACATCAGAGAGGAAGCAATTCACTAACATGAGGGGATGAAATAAGGAAGCTGTATTTCTCTAGTGCTGTTCAGGGCACATCTTGCAATATGAAAGCCTGCAGTTTGGCTCAAAGCTTTCTTACTGGGCTTCCCAGCTGGAGCCTGAAAATGAGTAAGTTATGCAAGAAACCTGCTTCAGACATGAATGGGGAACAGAAGCTCCTAAAGAACAGTTATTTGAAATGATTCTCATGCTTTACCAAGCATCACAATTACCTGAGAAGCTTGCCAAAATGCAGACTTTGAACCAATTTCCAGAAAGTGTTAGTGGAGTACAGGGTTCTATGTTTTTGATAATTTTTTCATGTGATTTTGATGCTGCTACAACATGAACCATGCACTGCTCTACAAACTACTAAGAACTCAACCAGCTGGTCCTTAGACTACAAAAACTAGAACTAGGAGTGAATATAAAAGACAGAACTAATTGTTAATCAAAACAAAACTGGAGAATCTCTCACAAAACAAACAAATAAGGAGCTCAGAGCATTAGTCTTGTCAAAGAGCCATTAGTCTGGAAACAATCACAACAAAGAGGGAGGTTAAGAACCAGATTTGCAACAACAACCATTGCCCCAGGATGTGGCATCTAGATAGAGGACACCCCCCCACACAGACTAGTTCTGTCCTCCCAAGATTGTGTATCCTCAGGTACAGTTGCTGTATCCAAAGTCCAACTCGGAACATCTGAGACCACTGGGAATAGCGTGCATCACCTCCTTTGTATCTTCTATGCTCTCTTCACTGGTATCTTTGAAAGTTCGCTTCCAAGCCTTGACCCATGACTAGTTACAACAGAGTTTGCATTAGAAACCAAGGCCTAAATTATCACATGATCTCTCTGATATGAAGAATTTGAGAGGCAGGGCGGGGGATCATGCAGGGGTGGGGGAGAGAAATGAAACAAGATGGGATGGGGAAGGAGACAAACCATAAGAGACTCCTAAACTCACAAAACAAACTAAGGGTGGCTGGGAGGTAGAGGGGGTAAGGATAGGGTGGCTGGGTTATGGACATTGGCGAGGGTATGTGCTATGGTAAGTGCTGTGAAATGTGTAAGCCTGAGGATTTGCAGACATGTACCCTGGGGCAAATAATATATATATTTAAAAAAAAATAAAATAAAAAGAAAGAAAGAAACCAAGGCCTAGATCTGCTTCTGTTGAGTGCCCCCAACAGTCAAACCGTAAACTCTCCAATCTTCTCAACCTTTTTTTAATATTTTTTTAATTGATTTCTCAGGACACACTTTTCATCACAAGATGCTCATTCAAAGTCTTCTTTTCTTCATTGTTAACCTCAGTTCCAAGGCTCAATCCTCAAAATGAATATACTCATTCCTAAGGTGACTTCATTAGGCTCAAACTTATGGCTTTAAATACAGTTTATGCACATTGATATTATCTAAATATACAACTTTAGTCTGTCACTCTCCGCTGATTTCCAGACTTACATACTAAATTGCATACTTGATTTCCATCTAGAAATTATAGTGAAGTTAACCTATCCAAAAATATATATATATTAATCTCAGTCTCCAAATGTGCTTCTTCTATATTCAGTTAATGTCACAAGGATATATCTAAATGTTTCAAATTTCATGGGTTTATTTTTTTTAATTCTCTCTTATATTTACATGCCATTCCTCAGTAATATCATCAGATCTACTGTCAATAAATATTCTAAATTTAACCACTCTTTACTCTTCATCATTAATACTATATTTTGAGCCACTGTTATCTCATCCCTAGACTATTAAAATATTTTTTAACAGTTATCAATGCTTCCAGTCATTTTAAAACAAATCAGAATATGCCACTTAACACACTAAATACTTTGATGGCCTCCCACATTACACTTAGAGTAGGAATCCAAATATTTAATTAGGTCCCCAGGGATCCATGTGATCTGACCCCAGGCTACCTCACCAAGCTCATATCTGTCAGTCCTCTCTTAAGTCATAAAAACCACACTAGCCATCTTGCTGTTCCTATGGCAAGCCAAGTAAGTTTCTGCTTCTTTTAGTAAATCATAAAATTATACACACACACACACACACACACATACACACATATATATGTATATTCACACACACACGCACACAGATATATATCAATATGGAAGTGAATCAATGTGAATTAATGTATCATACATACAATCCTATGTCATCAATTGAACTAAATAGCTAAAATTTGAATTAAATCAAGAAAAGAAAAAAACCCTCTGATTATAAGAATAGTATCAGGGTATCAGGGGCTGCTGGGTGGCTTAGCCAGTTAAACATCTGCTTTTAACTCATGTTATAATCTCCAGGTCCCAGGATTAAGCCCAAGTCCAACTCCCTGCTCACCAGGAGTCAGCTTCTCCCTCTGCCTCCCTCTGCACCACCCCAACCAGATGCTCTCTCTCTCTCTCGAATAAATAAATCAAGCAAATTAAATTAATAAAATAAATAAAAAATCTTAAGAAAAAAAGAATATTAGCTTATATGGCCAATGTTCACAGCTGTTAAATTAACGATTAAGAGTATAACATTTGCTGTATATAAATAACAGTTTTTATATCATTAATAAAATCAACCAGATAATCTGTAAAATTTCAAGATGCTTAATTTTTTTCAGTTTCTAAAATTTATATAGTTGCCTAATTGTTGCTATTTAAATTTCAAAAAGTAATTTAAATTTCTTATGCTTCAATTTCTCATTCTCCAATTAGAATGAATTACTCTACTATTTCACGATGAGAAAAGTAGTAAAATTTATAACATTTATTCACTCAACCACCTGTTTTTTAAATTGAAAAAAGTTTTATGTTAACAGTAAGTCTCAAAACAAAACAAAAAAACTGAGACCTTGCCAAACTAAAAAAATTGAAATCTTGCCTTCCTAATCAACTTTGATATTCTTTGAATATATAGTGAAACATAAAGCAATGATATCAACACCATATTTCTTACCATTTACTTGGAAGATGTGAGTTTGAAAGACTTGTTCATAGCCATCTGCATAGCAGGTGTAATTGCCCATGTGAGTTGTGGTAACCTTAGTAATATACAAGGACCCATCATCTCCAAAGTCCTATAGAAATAAAATAAAATAAAATGAAATAAAATGAGATCCTTGTATTTGAAATGTATTTTAACAATTCATTTTTTTAAAGTGTGTTCAGGAGCAAAGTAAATAGACTAAAATATTGTTTTTAAATTATCAAAATAATCATTGTTCGTGTTTTAGAGTTAGAAGACCTATAATTACCATATTTTCAAGACATGTTTTGTTTTAAAAAGTACAATTTCACTCATACATACTGCTTTTTAAGTATTTATTTGAATTATATGAGTTTATATTTAAAGTAACTCAATTTCCACATATTTTTTTCTAAATTAGGTTAAGCAGTCTCCCCTTATCCATGGTTCTGTTTTCCCCAGTTTCAGTTACCCATAGTCAACCTCAGTTTGGAAATAGATGATTATACTTCTAATGTATCATCAGGAGGTCAATAGTAGGTTCACGGTAAATCACAATGTCTACATCATTCACCTTGCTTCATCATGGAGGTATTTTATCACCTCACATCATTACAAGAGGTAGCATGAATACAATACAATAAGATATCTTGAGAGAGATCACATTCCCATAGCTTTTATTACAGTATATTATTGTAATTTTTCTATTTCATTATTATTGTTATTAAGCTCCTACTGTGCTTGATTTATAAATTAAATTCTATCATAGGTGTGTATGTATAGGAAAAAACATAAAATATATATAGGGTTTCATACTATACACAGTTTCAGGCATCCCCTGGTGGTCTTGGAACATTAACTCCTGAGGATAAGACAGGATGGCTATACCTTTTTAATTAATAAAGCTGTAAAATGACTTTTTTCTTATTTGTAGCTAAAATAAATAGCTCCTGATTATATTCTTTACACTAATAATTTTCTATTAATTTTTACATCCTTTAATTATACATTTACCCAGAAAAAATGATAAAATCAAATTGATAGACTATAATTTTTTTAAACCCCAGGAACAATCAATATATTAGCACAAAACAGCCATACTATTTCAAATCTATGGAGACAAATGTATAACCATTTTAGAAAAAAGGAAAGAAAAAAATCTATCAAAATCAAACCAAGAAGCACCTCTGGAACAGCAAAGACTAGAAAATCTTTTCTTCCATAAAGGCAATGAATACAGAGCAACAATTGTCAAAATCAACTTCTCAGAACTCTGGAAATAGATAAAAAGGGTTTGCAACAATCTACAGAGCATTTACTCCAAAAAATGGCTGAATCTCAGTAAGAACAAAGAGATTTGTGGCATCCCTCTTTTCACAGCTGCATGGATGCCTTGAACCATCAGCTTTGTCATTCTGCCCGCTGTGAAAACCATCATCCTAGCGCACACTGGAGGGGGAAGAAAAGGCTTGGAGCTCCTCCAAGTTCCCATCCCCGGAGAACTGTCACCATTTGACCTATCTAGCAGCCCCTTGAAAACTTCCATTTTTGTGACTTCCTTTTGTTTGAGCAAGACTTTAAATTCAGTCCGTGTAAACAGTCCTATCCCTAGGGCTTTATTGAAAAGAAACAACAGTGATTGTTTAACATTACAGCTTATTATGAGGGAGATACTGATTGGAGAGAACAATAAGTGCACCAAACCAAACCAAACCAAACCAACTAACAATCAGAAGCTTAGAAGGAAAAATGGAAATGGGATGACAATGAGGGCATATGAAAAGATCTACATATTTCTGGGAATCTAGAAGGCCATAAAAATATGCAAGACTGTGTGCATGCCTAAGGAGGTGTATTTATTTATTTATTTATTTTACATTTTAGAATTAGGGAGAGAATCCCTAATCTCTCATCTCTGATTGGCTTTGAGGCCTTGCACGGACAGAAAGTGAAGGCTAAAGCAGACTTTTAACTGCCTATGGGAGCATTGAGTGCATAATACAAAATAGAAAGAGAGCACCTTGACCAAGTTTGGAAGACTAATCGATTCAAGACATTTAATTAAAAATCTGTTCAATCATTAGCTTATCACTAAACTAAGCGAAGATTTCAGTAACTATAGGAAACTAAAGAAAAATAGATAGACTCTACTTCATCAAAATTAAAACCCTGTGCTTCCCAAAGGATACTATCAAGAAAGTGAAAAGATCTCCAACAGAATGGGAGAAAATATTTACAAATCATTTACCTTAATAAGGGCTTGCATCCAGGAAAATATATTATATATATATATATATATTATATATAACAATTCAATAATAAAAGTACAAACAATTCATTAAAACAATGAGCAAAGAATTTGCATAGATATCTACCGAAAAAGAATTACATATGGACAATAGGCACATATAAGGATAATCAGCATCATTAGTCATTAGAGAAAGGCAAATAAAAACCATTATGAAATACCAGTTCACACTAAGATGGCTAAAATAAAAAAGACAGTAATAATTGTTGAAGAGGATGTGGGAAAGTTGGAACCTTCAAACATTGCTGATGAGAATATTAAGTGGAATAACTACTTGGAATAACAGTTTTGACAGTTCTTCAAAAAATTAAAAACTTGAACAGAGTTAAGAGTTAAACTTCCTTAAACAGAGTTTCATATGTCTAAAAATTTTATTATTAGGCATATACCCAAAAGAACAATAATAAAAACAAATCTATACACAAACTGTACATGAATGTTCATAGTAGCATGACTCATATTAACCAAAAAGTGAAAACAACTCAAATATCTATCAATTAATGCATGGATAAACACAAAGTGATATATCTATATATAACCAAATATTATTTGTCAATACAAAGGAATAAAGTCCTGATATATACAACAGAATGAATGAATGTTGACAACATTATGCTAAGTCAAAGAAACCAAACTCAGAAAGGCACAAATTGTATGAGTCTATTTATATGGAATGTCCAGAATGGCTAAATCCATAGAAGTAGAAAATAGATTAATGGTTACCAGGAGCTGAGGGATGGGGTGATAGGAAATGAATGCTAATAAATATTGTGCCCATTTTGGAGTTATGAAAATATTCTAAACTTTGATAGCCATTATGGCTGCAAAATTTTCAGAAAATACTAAGACCCACTGAACTAGATAGACATTTTTAAAGAGATTAATTTTATGAAGCTTATATGGCAATAAAGCTGTTACTGAAATAAGTTATATATAAAATATTTAGATAATATATATTTTAACATAAAATGGATATGTATTAAAATAAAACCATATATCACTTTGGCCAAAAGAATCTTAATTTCATATAAAAATTTAGAAATCAAGAAAGAAAGAATGACCAAAATATGCTTATGTAAAAAATAAACACTTTTGCATTACAAAACATTGTAAACATTAAAAGAAAGAAAATGAACCACAGGTTATCTATATGCAAAATATAAAAAAAAACAACTCATTTTAATCGTTACTTATATAGTAATTATATGTCAAATACTGCTCTAATAAATTCAAAAATATTGACATAGTTGATCCATATAACAACCATATAAATCTACTAAAGAGAATCTACTAAATTCCTCTCACGTTACAGCAGCGGATACTAAGATGTTAAGTAATCTCCTTAGTTTCTCTTGGACCCTAATTAGTAGAACTAGGATTTGAAACTAGGTAGGTTTACTCTGGAGTCTGTGCTTTAAACCCCTACAATATGCTGTCTTCCTTGTCAATCACAAACTCAATAGGAATAAGGACAGGAAAAGAGAAACAAAGAAGAAAGTCAAGATAAAATGCCCAAAACAAAGGAAGTCAATTACACTGCTAAGTCTGAAGAAAAAAGGCTAGAAATATAGTGAAAGCACATATGGAAAAGAAAGAAGGAAAATGGAAGATCTGAGGCTTAAGTCGAAAGACAAAAACATTTAAAATAAGTCAATAGACATGGAGTTCCTGGGTGGCTCAGTTGGTTAAGCAACTGCCTTTGGCTTGGGTCATGGTCACAGGATCCTGAGATCGAGCCCTGAGTCAGGTTCCCTGCTCACTGAGGAATCTGCTTCTCCTTCTGCTCCTCCCCAACTCATATTTTTTCTCTCTCTCTCAAATAAATAAACAAAATCTTTTAAAAATAAATAAAATAAATAAGTCGACAGCCATGTCTCTTCCTTTTCTCAGTAGCAGAAAATGAGGATGACGGTAAGGGTGCTGTTGTACTTACTCTTATCAAAATGTAATTGGCAAATTTTCAACATCTTCTACTACAAATACTTCTAAAAGGTTTTTCCATATGTGGTAACTATTAAGATTTACTCTTTAAGAATTGTTTGGTGGGGCACCTGGGTGGCTCAGTCAGTTAAGAGGCCAACTCTTGCTTTAGACTCAGGTCATGATCTCAGGGTCTTGAGATCTAGCACCACATGATCAGCAGGGAGTCTGCTTGAGATTCTCTCTCTCCCTCCCCCTCTGCCCCAACTCTTGCTTGTATGCTTTCTCTATTTAAAATAAATAAATAATCTTTTAAAAAAAAGAATTGCTTGTTTATTGTTTCTTCCAACTTTTAACTTTGGAGTTTGCTAATTTTTATGTTCATTCCCTAAATTTTAATGCATTCTTTATTTTTTGTGTAGAATAATTTGGTTTGAAGATTGCTTCATTCCTTATATCAACTTTATGATTAGAAAGGCTTTTTTCATTCTGATTTAATATAAATGTTTCCGAAATTTTCTTTCTCATTTTCTTGTTTATAAAATTACATTTTGATCCTCTAACATTTCCTTTTTATTTTTTAAAGAACTGAGCATTCATCTTTACTTTTATTCTAAACAGTAACTAGTTGTATCAGCAGCTTTTGGTCAGGAAACTCTCTTCCTCATTTGTAACTGTGATGAGCACTGAGTGTTATGCACAATGAATCATTGAACACTACTTCAAAAACTAATGATATACTGTATGTTGGCTAACTGGAAAGAAAGAAAGAAAGAAAGAAAGAAAGAAAGAAAGAAAGAAAGAAAGAAAGAAAGAAAGAAAGAAAGAAAGAAAGAAAGAAAGAAAGAAAGAAAGAAAGAAAGAAGGAAGGAAGGAAAGAAGGAAGGAAAGAAGGAAGGAAAGAAGGAAGGAAAGAAAGAAAGAGAAAGAAAGAAAGAGAAAGAAAGAAAGAAAGAAAGAAAGAAAGAAAGAAAGAAAGAAAGAATAAAAGAAAGAAAAAGAAAAAAAGAAAGAAAGAAAGAATTATCCTTGTACCTTTAAAATATCATAGTACCTAGTGACTTACCAATATTCATATAACAGTGCTCAAAAATACACCTCGCATGTTTCTGACTTTACCTATATTCATACCATGTGCATTTCTTTTAAAAATAGCTTCTCTCTAACTGATACTCATACAGATTGATTGCAATCAAGAAAATTACTATGAAGCTATTGAAACTGGGCCCAAAAATAAGGAAAACATATTCTGAGTCAAGACAGGAAGAGACAGAAGGAAGGAGACAGAAAGCGGGAGTGAGAGGAGGAGAGAAGAATGAGAATGAGAATAAAGAGGAGGGGGGCAGGAAGGAAGAGAAAGGGGGAGGGTGATGAGAAGGAATGGCAGGAAAGAAGGAAGAAACATAATGTATGCTCTGGCCATCAAGTCATTTAGCTGAAGAATAATATTTCTTTAATAACTGTCAGATAAAATAAAATTCTTTTACATCAAATGAGATTAATCATACCACATTTCTACAGCTGCCAGGGGGAGCTTTCACAAAGTTACAGGGAAAGCCTCATGACCTGCACAATAGGAAAGGATTTAGAACTTGAACCTCAACAGGGGAGTTGTTGTGTGATACACATATGTGATAAAACTCCCTGCGTCACCACAGGCTGCCATTAAAAACACTGCTCGCTCTTAGGGCAGCACACTTTGGCTGGAGAATGAAAATGCCAAATATAAAGACTGAAGCTGTGATTCTGGTTAACACTGAAGCAGACAGTTGACATGCAGCAGGATAAAATGTGGAAAAGCCAAACTTCTGTAGAAATCAACTAATAATGATTAGTTACAAAATATTTTGCAAAAGATTATGACCCAAAAGTCATGACTGATAATCTGTTATGATAGTAAGATATCCAGTGTGCATAAGGCAGACAGGCAGGGAGGGGGGCAAGCACATATAAAAAAGATACATCACAAGCAGAACAAATCTTGGAGACCAAATCAGAATAGAAATGAATCTCTTCACTGGACAAGAAAAATTGGAAGTAACTGTAAAAACCCAAAGTATATTTGTTATTTGCAATTATTTTTGTATTCATGCATGCCAAACTGTAAATAGGTCTTTTAAAGTATATTTTCAAAAAATACTTTTTTAATTTTTATAAAATCTGAAATAAACTTTTCCATGTTTTGTTCTACATAGGTATCTAGAAAACATGACTCTTCCCTGTCTACTATAATCAAGATTTGTTCTCCTAATTGTATGAAAATTACCAGAGAATATAACTCTGAGAATGTTTATTTAAAGTATCTTATTGCTATGTGTTATTCTGCAACATGAAATAGCTTTAACTTAGAATAGTTTCTGAATTAGCATACATGTGACCCCTTCTAGTTTATATATCTTTGTTTATGCTTTTTTCCCTCTTTCTTCTAAATGCAAGCAAAATCTTCTAGTCTCAATTTCTTTCAATATACAACTTTATAATGACCTTTTCAGACAGCTTTTCTGTATAAACAAGGCTTTAATATTCTCTCATCACTTTGAGTAAGGTATGGATCTTTTCATCACATTAACATCAAACCCAATAAATATTTATTGAGCACTTAAAATGTGTCAAGTACTATGCTAAATAATTATATAAATTACCAAATTTCATCCTTTATACAATCTCTTTCAAATTCACTACTGTTAGTCCCATTTTATATATAAGAAAACTGAAATATCCTCATGTTAAGTTTGGGGTTACCAGCTCCTGAAGTGTGAATATTTGTGTCCCCTTCTCAATTCACGTATTGGAATCCTAATATGCCCAATATGGTATAAGGAGATTGGGTCTTTTGGGAGAGTTTCACTCTCAATCATGAGAGTGGAACTGTTGTGAATGGGATTAGTGTTCTTTTAAAAGGGACCTAACATAGAATCCTCACCCTTTCCACCATTTCAAGACAAAGGGAGAAGCCACTGGCTATGAACAAGGAAGAGGTCTCTCACCAATGTATTAATATGGTAGTGCTTTGATCTATGATTTCTTAGCTCCAGAGATGTGAGAAAAAAATTTCTGTTGTTTATGCTACCCACTCTGTACAATTTTGTTATGGCAGCCCAATGGGCTAAGACACCGATGAAGTGAGGGTTCTAGTATAGAATGGAACTACTGCAGAATTGAACTACTCTCATTTTTATGTAATTCTTAACACAGCTTCCTCTTTCCAGATTCTCCATTATTTTAGCCAAATCTCAAAATTACCTTTGAGTTCTTTTTAATATAAATTTTGAGAATATATATAAGTATATACACTTTATATATAAAATATATATAAATATATATACCGATACATCAATCCTACTCTTTACCTCCATCCTGATTCAGCACTTCTGATCTTTAAGTGTTCCATCTTCTCAGCATTTTTCTAATCTTAAATAGATTAAATCAAATGTGCAATTTTGATACTCAGCCATGGTTGAGAATTATGGCATTAAAATAGACAGTCTTTGAATTCAGGGCCAAAATCTTGCACTTATTCTGGGCCCCTATTACACCTTTATAATCTCGCTGCCAATAGACACTCTATAAATATTTCTTCAGTGATTAAATCTTTATGAGCCTCTATACAATTAAAAAGTTGCTTCAAGGCACTGATGTCTGGAAAGTCAATAGAAAAAAAAGAAATCATTTATTTTGTTGAATTGATTGTTTATACTCTTTTCAAAGTAGAAAAGAAGAGAATTGTGGTTAAAAAGAAAATCTGTAGCACATTTCTAAAGTTAAAAAAATTATGGCTACTATATTGTCTATAATTAATTATGTAAGTGTAAAAATTAAAAGATTTAACAATCTTTTAATGACAAGCATTGATCACCCTGAATATGCAGGGCATCACAGGTCAGGGATAATTACACCAGAGCACAACAACCGAAATTCAGACCTGTATTTAACCACAAACATTTGTTCCAATCTAAAAGAAAATCCTATCCATTAAAAAATGGTAAAATTGAAATTTAAAACTTACTTCCCTATTTCATATTATATTCTCCATAGTTCTAAATTGCATGGTATCAATGTTACTATACTTAAATGAGATTTTCTATGTAATATCCATTGCTTTGATATATACTCACATTATAGTAATTTGTAATGCTGATTATGCTAGTGTGCTTTTACTTTATAATCTCGTGCAAGCTATTTTATGTGTATAAAATGTATTTTCATAAAATAGCGATAGAAGTAATTTAAGAAAAAACATCTACATATTGAAATTGACTAAGTACTATTATTTCATGATTTGGGTGATTTTTCTAAGAACTATGGAAGTTTCTCACCAGCCTATTGGATATTAATCTATCATCAATAAATACAAAAGTGAAATATAAAATTCAATAATATAAATTTAATTTGTTAAATACATTACTTTCAAATCCTTTTTTTCCCTAAAATCAGCCATTTCATGTGTTAATTTAAAAAGATACACTAGAAAATAAGTAACCTAATGTGGACTGAAATTATTAGATGCTAAACTATATTCTGGCATGTTCTGAAAGAGAACCAATCTTTATTTGGTTTCATCAAAAATATTAATAACATAATACCCAAAGGTACTTGGAATTCTGGTGACTTTGATATAATTAATGAATTAATAATGCATACTATAAAGGTCTGGCTCCATCTTAGAATAGAGAAATGGAAAGAGTGTCACATCTATCCAAATAAGAAGCTGAGCAATCTGTAAAATCCTCCTGTGTTCTTGAACCCATCAGAGTGCTAACTTCAAAGGCAATTGACTGGGGTAAAATCTGTTAAGCTGGAGTATCTCTAGAAAGAGACAAGGCACAAGCATTCACCCACCTAGACCCCAGCACTGGAAGAAAACAAGGTTTCCATATAGATAAGTGTTAAAAAAAAAAAGTGATTTTTAATGGATTGCTAAAAGCTGAACATACACAATGGTGAGTATAGACCTTTGGGAGCACAAACACTTGTAGCCTCTTCTCCATGGACCTCACTATTTGCTCATTAAAAGATTGGGGGGCAGTAGAGATCAGGGAAAGCATCCCTCAAAGTATAGTTCTAAGTTGTGTAACATAATGTAGTTCTGCTGCTGAGGAAAAAAAAAAAATCAACAATTCTTGCTGGGAGTCTTCTCCCCAGTGGGATAAAGTTTTAAGCTGCTGAAGAAAGGCAGCAAATCCTGTCATTTTCAGTGAGTGAAACTTACAAGTAGGGAAAGGGAGAAAGACAAGAAATCCTCCCACTTCCAGAAATTAAAAATCCCTTACCACTGGGGACAGGCAGGATCACTGAGAAAACTCCACTCAAAACACTCAGAGACACATGAACAGTCTAAAGCTAAGGTTGAATGAGAAAAAAATATCGAATTCTTTCTTGCTCCTCACTAGCTAGGCTAGAGCAAGAACCAGGAAATAAGCAATAACACAATAACTGAATACCACTAACGAAGGGACAAGAGCATGGAGAGACAGCTCCTCTGAGTCACCAGCTCATAGGAAAAGTCTAAAACTGATGGTGGAAGGAACACAATCAAGAATTTTCTCAAATAATCAGTCTAGCTCCCACCTTAACCAAAAAGTGCCACCAGAGGGACTTGAAGCTGGTGGTGCATTGAGGGCAATCTCATAGTAACCAACAAAACTGAAATGTGGCTCAACTCCTCAATGAAGGCCTAGCAGAGAAAGAGTCATGCATATTTCCGGGCATAAATACTATCTACCTTGGTCTTTACTGCCACCACACAGAACTATGTGGATTTCAACTAAAAATTATGAGACACACAAAATTGAAAGGAAAAAAATCTGCTGTTGAGAGACAAAACAATCAATAGAACTAATCTCAAATATAAATCTATTGTTAGGAAAATCAGATAGGGAATAAAATAACTATGATTAATATGTTACAGGTTCTAGTGGAAAAACTTGAAGACATTCGTGAATAGATGGGTAATTTCAGCAGAGAAATAGAAGCAATAAGTGTCAAAGGACATGCTGGAAATAAATTTAAACACACACATAATAACAGAGATGAAGAGTGTTTTTGGCAGGCTCATCAGTATGTCTGACACATCCAAAGAAGGACTCAGTGAACTTGAATATAGGTCAATAGACATTCATTACTCAAATGGAAACACACAGGAAATTAGTGAAATAAAAAGGAGAGAGAGAGAGAGAACTAAACATCCGAGAGATATAAGCCCATATCAGTCTAAAATGTGTGTAATGGGTGTGGTGCATAAACAATGACTCTTGGAACACTGAAAAAATTAAATTAAAAAAATAAAATATATATAAAGGGAATCCTAGATGGAAAAAAAAAAAGGAGGGAGAATGGAAAGAAAGAATGCTTGCAAATGAAGAGTCAGGAATTTTCCAAAAATAACAGATTAAAAAAAAAACCTAGAAATATATTGATACTGCTAAAGACCGAAGATAAAGAGAAATGTTAAAAGTTGTCAAAAGAAAAAGGTATATAATCATCTTTAAGGAATGGAAACCTTCTGAGATTTTGGAGACCAAGTATAACCAGAGTAAAAGTATCAATTATTTGGTGAAAAAAAATTATGTATATTGTAGAGGAGTGAATGATCTACCAAAGAGGTTAAGAAAAATCAGAGAAGTGGGATAACAATATGGATTTGCCAACAAAAAATGAAAGAAGCTCTCTTTGCCTCACTAAGGAAAGTTGGACCACTGAGTCATCCATAACATTGCAAATATCAATCAATTAATTGGATGAGCACATATAAATAAAAAACACATACAATCTTAACAGAAAATGATGCTATTTAAATTATAAAATTAATCATCTTTTGCTATTTGTACTTAAGTAATATTCATTTCCAGCCATTTTCAATAACATTCATTTCTTATTTTCAATACAATTATAATAATTATCTTCCTAGTACCTTTTTGGGTTTGTTTTAATATTCACTTAAATTATGTTTAATATTCATTGATAGATATTTTAAATTTCTTCGATTAAATCACCAAATAGTGTTATACAAAAATCCACTAAGCATTATTTCCATGAATCATCAGTCTTGAATCAGAAGAACTCTGGGAACCAGAAGAAAGCAAGCACATGATACAAAAACCAATCAAGAGGCAGAAACCACACAATAATTTGAGCATGGAAATGTCAATTAGAAATTCCTAACTGTAACAGTGAATTAGAGTAATGGGTGATTATCTATAGGGTACCCTATAAAGGGTACTCTATACAATATGAGAATAGCAGATATAGGAGCGACCATTGCTCCAAGAGATGAGTTAATAAGCCTAAGGAAGAGACTCTTCTTCTGCATTGTTGACATCCAGATCTCTTTGTAGAGAGTGGGAATGTCTATGGATCATTAGAGAGTAGAAAAATTTACTGAGTCTATAAAGCTTGTACAGGAGAAAATGTTCATAGGAAGTACCCTGCTGGAACCCCCTAATGAAAAGCCACTTAACGGTATTGCTGGAGATATCTGCTCATGGAAACTACCATCAGCTGCTATAAATCACAACTTTTAGAGCCAAAGGACTAAGCCAGGAGTTGAATGAAGCCTAGGCACTAAGAAATTTGCACATAGTGCAGGAGTCTGCCAAGAAATACACATCAGAACTTGGAAGAGAAACCTTCCTACTCTAGTGTTCTTCTAGTCTTCTCTACTATCAAAGCATCCCCATCTGCCACTGGAGAAATGTTTACACATATATTATTGCAGAACTGTCATTTAAGGGTGATTAGAGAGGAGAGAAAATGCATGAATAACTAGTACATCAATTTCCTCAAGAAAAATGCCAAATTAGGAAAACAAATGGTCAGCTGTCTGGTCTACTGCAAACCCCATGTTTTGCACTACACACACTTTCTATCCTCATCATTCACCACTAAGGGGAGGAGAGAAGATAACATACAGAAAAATAAATTTAAAAATATCCCAGAGCTAGGGACATTGTTAATTTCAATTTGTGAAAACTCATCAAGCTTTAAATTTATGGATTATGTACTTGTATGTAACATTTTTTATATTTTAATAAAAATGTTTAAAATACAATATCCATTTTGCAAAGTTTAATTTCTGATTATTAGTACCTATACATAGCACTCCATAGAATCTATGTACTTAGTCCTATTCACATATATGTCTCTCTTTTGTAAATGCCTATTTAATTGCAATGCTCTGAATTGAAAATAATTTTCTTTCCAGGCCCTAAATAAAGGTTTGTTGAAAAAGAATTGAAGAATGAGTTTATTTTGGAAGTAAAGACTTGTCAGTCATTCAAAGCAGGTTTTTTTCTATGACTTCTTCGATGTTTCCCATTTTTCCTCTAAATGAAGATAACTCATTATATGTAAAGAAGCTGCTGCCAACAGTATTCATTATTTTATGGTAAAAACCAAATGACCTCTATTTCATTCACTAAATTCTTGCCCTGCAATGAAATTTATTAGTTGGAGACCCACCCAACTCTTCCTCAAAATGGAAAATTGAATTGTCTTTGCTTTTCAATGGAAAATCATTCCATGTCTTAGAAGGTGGGTCATTTTAACACTGTTGTTAACATAAAAATCCCCTTTTGTGATAGACTGATTTCACTGATGGTCTCAATTAATTGCATTTCTAAACAATGACCTTTGCTCTAACTTTCTGTTCTTCTCTATGAGTTTTGCTGTGTCATTTCTTCTGGCTAAGTGATGTTAGCAAATGTGATGCAAGCAGAGGCAGTGAAGAAAGAAAGTATATTTCTGCTTGCCTTGTTCCATGCCCTGCCCTGCTCTCTCTGGATCCTTGCCATCAAGAGCAGAAACTGAGATTAGCATGCAAGAAAGTGAGAGACCACATGGAGTAGAGCTAAATCATCCTAACTGAGGCCATTCAAGACTAAGCAGTTCTTAGCTTATACACAAGTTTATGACTTAGGAGGGAGATAATTTACCAAGGCCTGTGTAGTTCAATCTAAATCAGCAGGACCTCCAAGCCTACCCAAAACCTTGCAAGGAATACTGAATGGTAGTAATTTTAAGTCATTTAATTTTGGAATAATGTGTCATGTAGCAATGTCTATTTAGTGTAATTTCTTACCTCTGGCTGAAGTTTCCTCTTGATTATTTTTTTAATGACTAGAATTTTGTTTTGTTTTCTTAAGAAATTATGTTCATAGCACTTCACTGGAGTTACCACACTGAGATTTTTATGACGTGGTCACTTGGGAGAACATTTTTCTTCATATCAACAATGAGATATTGTAAATCTAAATTGCATTACAACAAAATTATATAAGGATATTATATACCATGAACTTTAAAATTACTTAGGATAAGCTGACAGCTTAAATTTAAAATCTACAAATGTTGAGTGTGCTAAATAATTGATGAAAAATTAAATAAATTAACTAAATATACAATAGTAATGTTCGGATTTCATTAAGAGAGTTTGCAAGGTTTGAATAAAAAATGTTTTTAAAATAATTTGGAGGACGCCTCGGTGGTTCAGTAGGTTAAATGTCAGCCTTTGGCTCAAGTCATGAACCCAGGGTCCTGGGATTGAGTCCTGAGTTGTGGGGAGGGGCTTCCTACTCAGCAGGGAACCTACATCTCCCCCTGCCCCTCCCCCTGCTTGTGCTCTTTCTCCCTCTCTGTCTCTCAAATAAACAAATACGGTCTTTTTTAAAAAGAAAGAAAAAATTAAAATCATTTGGAAATCTTTTACAATATAAAGGTTATAATTCAAGAAAGCCAGGGTAGGTAGACTTTCTGTTTCACTATGTGTGAACTAACCTCCAGGTTGTTAGTAAGTAACATACCAAGTTTGATGACTGTCAGTGAGGCAGTAATGATGAAGAGCTGCACAAAACTGAGCAGTCTCATGTTCTGAATCATTCTGAAAACTTGGGGAAAGGACCTGATGATTTCATGATTAGCTAAGAAAAATTGTGTATATGAGACATTTATTACTGAATCTTTCTTCTGTGTGCACTCAGATGATGCCTCTGTTACTGCACAGCTGTCTCTGATAAGTTAGGACAGGAAGTATTGCTCTAATAATTGCACATACCACTGCTAAAATACAGATTCTATTCAAAACAATGACTCTTTTTTTATATTAATGCTTCCGTTTTTGAGATAAGAATAATTAAGACTTTTAAAAATGAAGAGCATTAAATACCTTCTCTAAGACAAGTTATTTTTTCCAGAAATGTTTATTGGGTAGCTCCTCTTTACCAGCCACTTCGAATCTCAGGCAAAGACTGCCTAGCTGTCTTTTCAGATATCCTATGGGAAGGAATAATTTCCTTTTAACTAATCACAAAGGAAAAGATATAATCAGTATTGAGGACCTGAAAAAGATGCTTTTTTATTCTACTTCTAACCTTAAAAAAAAGTTTTCAACTCTCCAATTCAGTGTATGCTCATGTAGAACAAAGATGTTTATAGAATTTATAAGATTTGATGATTTATCATCTTGAAATGTTTATTTTTCTTTCTACTTATTCTTTCTGCTTTCTTCAACTTTGTTGGATGATATTATAAATCCACACATGCATACTTTTCCCACCAAAACTGTGCTTCTTAGAGAAGCCTTGTTGCTGTTTTTGTTAACACTTCAATTCGAATTATTAAGTCATCAACTTTTTGAAAAATCAAAACTTGGATTCGAAATCCAGCTTTGTCACAGACTGGTTTTAAGAAACTGGAGAAAGTTCTTTCTCCTCTCCAATCTTCATTTTCCAAATATGCAGAATGGGAATGAAAACATTTGTTCACTTTATCTCACAAGCAGATATAAGAAGAAAATGAAAATGAAATGATGTTTTGGAAAGCACTTTGTAAATTACAATAAAATGGGAGACTATAATCCTCTTAATGATAAGGAATTCATACTTGGTATATTGACACATCTAACTCTGCATGCATTGCAGGTTTCCAAATGGGAAGTAAAGTTGTTAAAGCAACAAGGAATAAAACTTTATAATTATTTCTAATGGTTCACTCCAACATCAATCATCAGTATATTTTTCACACAGTAGGTAAAATTAAGATGTTCTGAAGTTCTTTTTTAAGTAAAGCTTTATATTTTTGATTCTGTTCAGAGGAACTGCTTGTCTAATGGTTCCTTTGAGCTACATAGGCTCAGATAGCTTCATTGTTCTGATGATAGTATCACATTTAGAGAAAAATTGGAAAGAGTAACTGGAAATAAAGCTGTCCTTCCACATTTGGAAATTTTCTACAGATTTCTAAAATTATCAAAAAGGAAAAAGTCATTTGAGACTATGAATCTCAAATAATTAATACATCTCTTTTAAAAACATTTTACATTCAGGGGCACCTGGGTGGCTCAGTCGGTTAAACATCAGACTCTTTGTTTTAGCTCAGGTCTAGGTCTCTTGGTGGTGGGATTGAGTCCATCCTCTGGCTGTGTTCTCAGAGAAGAGTCTGCTTCAGCCTCTCCCTCTCTCTCCCTCTGCTTGTGCAGGTGCACATTCTCTCTCTCTCCCTCTCTCAAATAAATAAATGAAATCTTTAAAAAAATAAAATTAAGAAATAAAAATATGTTAACATGAGGTGTAAAATATAGGAATAAGAAATAGGAAATGTCATGTGAGAGTTTTAAATTTTATATCAAAAAAGAATATCTGATTGCTTCCCCAGTCTTGTCTCCTGCCATCAGGCTCTATCCACAGAGAACTCTTTGGTTTCGTTAAGCAGTCCAGGATCCTTTCCACCCTGCAGTCCTCATACCTATTGCTTGACACACACCTTCTAGAACATTTCCTATATACCCTTGAGATATTATATTAAATCTCATTTGATGACATAAATTAGGTCTCCTTTGTATCAATAACTCATATCACTCTATGTTTTTCATTCTTAATTTTTAGTATAATTGCTATTAGCTTTTAAATTTTGTGTGGCTACTTTTAATGTTCAATCTCTTATCCATGAAGTCTTATCTGTGCAGGCAGATAGCGCATAGTTCACTACATTTCTTCAGCATGTACCACGGTGCCTGGCATATAGGAAGCGTGCAATGAGCATTTTAATGTGTTAATAAAAAATAAATAGTAATTTCTCTTTTTAAAATTTTCCAAGCTTTTATTTGGAAAATTATTTATTATAAATAACATTTAAAAATAATGTCATGCTGAAAACAAGTTTATTTTACCTTTGACTAGATTTTTTATTAAGCGATAGATCGTTAAGTGTTGCCATTTAGATTTATCAGGTCGTATTATGCTGTAACATTCCAGTTTCATAACCAACAAATATTCTTAAACCTTAAATTATTGATTTCACTGGATTCCATGGCAAATATTTTATTTAAAGAGAGTTATCAAAATTAAATTCAATCCTGATATGTCATGCCATTAGTTTGCAGGAGTATATCAGTTCAAACCGTCAAGAACTTGAATGGCCTAATATTTTTTTCCTCCTTACAAGCTAATATCTAAGCCTGCTCTAGTTTTGTGAGTGCTGGCAGAAGACATGAGATTCCTGGGTCAGAGACAAAGGTCCTTCTCACGGGTGGTGCAGCAAGCAGCATGAGCCTCCTACTTGCATCAGTTTCCCTTGCCCTCTCAGCCTTACCAGAGCAATGCAGAGCAGCCTGGGTCAATGCTGCAGACAGTAAGCAAACCTGAACTCTGGAGGGAGACAATATTTCTGTTATCAAAGACTATATACTACACCAATACCCTTACAGATACTGCCCAGAACGAAAACCGTCAGTGCCTCTGTTCACAGAAGATGCAAAAATACAAGACTCATAGAAAACTGTTTTCTAATGTACTCTTCTCAGATTAATGCAGATCTTGCAGTTTATACTTTGAAATAACCATTTTGTTGATGTTATCAGAGCAATACATGTATGTGTCAGAGCAGTTTTATTTCAATAGGTAAACTTGGGCCCACTAAATATTCCACCAGTTAAAAAGTGCATTGGCTTGGTGAAACTCTTCTCGCTAATAACAAATAGATAACAATATGCGATCTTAAGAATTTTGAATGTCTGCTTTCCTTCTTCTGGATTATATTTCTAGAGTCAATCATGTTGTACATTTATCAAGTCCTCTGTTGGATGTGTAAGACTTACATATGCTCTAATCATAGAACTACAGTTTTATTACAGAATGCTTAAGCTGACAGCAGTGATAAAGATGATTTAGAGGTGTACATCATGTATAACATCAAAAATAACTTATATCTCTTTTCCTTTCCCAACATGTGTTATCGGCCTCAGAAGAAAATGCATTCTATCCCTGTTTCAGCCCAATTTTGCTCTAAATTTGAGAAATGTGAGGTGATTGCATGGCTGAGGTCAGTAAATGCAATGCAGATTTCCCAAATCTAGTGCAGCTCTGCTTTAAAAAGAGAGTGGGGAGGATCATTTCAGTGGAGACAGCACATTGCTCGTGCTGTGGAAACCTAAATTAGAAATCAAATGATAAGAGGTCAAAATTGAAGATGAAGACTCTGCCACAAATTTCATTCTTGAAATGATAAGGCAGCTTGTTTTCATATTTATATGGAATTACTAACTTAAATCATTTTCTTCTGTAATTTGTTTCATTTATATTTTAGTTGTGGATGAACTTTCTCTGTGAAGATTTTTATGCGCTGTAGTTTCTGCATGGTAATTTCAGGCTCGAATATTATAAAAAATTGACTATGCCCGTCTTCTATTTTCTATAGCCTCTTTTCTCATTCCTAAGACCAAAAAAAAATCATAATTAAATTTTAAGGTTATGAAAGAAATATATAAAATTATTTGTAAGATAACTCAATTGAGCATATTTATTCTATCAAGGAATACATGGGCACAGAAGATCTGAATAATTTGCCCAAAGTGATAGAGTAGGTGAGATCAAGAGATAAAAAATATATAGATAAATATAACTTCCTATATTAGCCAGTTATTTAATTCATCACCGAAGGTTTTTTTTTTTTTGTAATTTAATCATTAATACTTTATCAAGAAAATTGAGATTTTTTTCTTTAGGCCCTTACCTGGTACAGAACATATGATAGCTATTAAAACTAATCTTCTAAGTGAAGATCATGTGTTGGACTAGAAGGAAAATATAGACCAATTGTATCATGCGTGGCATCAGTGGCATGATGGGTCCCAAGTGAGAGCTGGGGGCTGCTCAAAGTGTTGACTAAGAATAGTGCATTGGACCAGAAGTGCCATGATTATCAGGTATGGAAGATTTTTAGCCATTGATGAAGAAACAGCAGAAACACCTCCAGGTCAAGTTATGAGAGCAGAGGCTGTAGAGGGGACAGAGAGAATGGAGGAAGGGTATCCAGAACTCTTGGGGATACCATGTCCATTCTAAGATACCTGTAAAGCCAGGGTAGGGGAAGTGGTATTTAAACATTAGAAGGTAAATGCCTTTTCCTGAATGTCTTTAAAACTCATAAGATGGAAAAAAAAACCTCATAAGATGGGATGCTTGATGAAAATGAGATACAGGCACATAACTCTGGTGCAGGCAAGGCAGGTCTGAATATAAATGGACTGCATGCTCGGCAGTGGTGGGTGACTGATGTGGATCACCTTTCACAACCTCACAAAATTCCTGGGCCGTAGGTGAGATGATTATCATTTAACAGGTGAGAAAACTGAGGCTCAGAGAGGTGACTTCCCACTGCTAGGAAACAGCAAGGCGCAGAGCTTGAGCCAAACTTGCCTTGTAGGCTTGATTTTTTTTCAGAAGGTGTTACCTATAGGCAGGTGCCTGCTGTTGGAAGCCCAGTGGATACAATAAAAGAAGCAAAAAACAGAAGTGACATTTGAGGGAGTTTTCCACGGCCCTGGCCTGTTAGAGAATGAAGGAGTGGTTTCCTGATGCAGGTGGGAAAATGGGCACAAATATAAGATGCGGTTGTATGTTCCAGCTACTTGGCTACCATTGGGAGGAGCAGCAGAAGGATTCTTAGATTCTCAGCTTGAGCGTGGATTTCCTAACCATCAAGGAAAAAGGAAGGGAAGTGATCTTCCATTTCTTCTCAGCACTGGCGAAGCATTCCTGGTTTAGTAGGTGAGGAGATGGAGAAGTGGGGAGGGAGGAAAAGGCACTTTTTCTTCAGTGGTCAGAGAGGTAGGCAGCCACAGCTCAGCACCACACCTCAGTGCTGAGGGGGCCTGATCTCCCACCTCCCAGGGAACAACACAGGATGTAGAGGGCTGGTGAAGGCACTGACCAGTCCAGCACATGGGCCACAACTCCCATGTGAGTCTGAGGACATTTGGACATGTTTCAATAGTTAATGTGTGGTATGGTGTACCTTTCCATTAAGATGTGGACTCCATGAGGGTAGAGAGTGTATCTTTTTTTTTAAGGACTTATTTATTTATTTAAGAAAGAGTGCACGTAATTAGGGGGAGGGAGAGAATCTTCAAGCAGATTCCCCACTGAGTGCAGACTCCAACACAGAGCTCTATCTCACAACCCAGGAAATCATGACCTGAGCTGAAACCAAAAGTCAGATGGTCAACCAACTGAACCATCCAGGCGCCACAAGGATCAGTATCTTCTTTAAAAGCAATGGTCTTAAATTAGATTTCCCCAGGAATATACTCTGAGGCTCCTTCGGGAATGTTCTCAGGAGCAACACCTGTGAGAGTGTGAGGGAAACAACACTGGAGAGATGGAAAGGATGACTGATGATGTTTAGAACAGAGGCCTCAGCTGACACATGGGGAGCTTGGAGAATGGGTACATACAGGCTCCCCACCAGAGCAGAGGTGTTGATTTCTATTTCTTTAAATTTCTTCTTTAATCTTGTGTGTGTTTATCTAACAAATAGTTATAACTTACCACAAACACTGTTATAGCAACTCTAGCCTCTATTGTAAATTAGCTAGGAATTAGCAATATATGTTTTTTTTTTATAAATCAATTTTTCTATCCATTGTAAATATTTATGAAACACCCCCTAGGGAATATACAGTGTTCAAGGTCTTGTGTATAGAAAAATGAACCAACTAACCAAAAAATCGCCTGCTATCAGGAAGCATAATTACAGTGAAGAGAAACAAACAGTAAACACATGAAAAAGCTAATTTCTGGGGCGCCTGGGTGGCTCAGTGGGTTAAAGCCTCTGCCTTCAGTTCAGATCATGATCTCTCTCAGGGTCCTGGAATCAAGCCCCGCATGGGGCTCTCTGCTCAGCGAGAAGCCTGCGTCCCCCTCTCTCTCTGCCTGCCTCTCTGCCTACTTGTGATCTCTGTCAAATAAATAAATAAAATCTTTAAAAAAATGCTAATTTCTGAGCACAAAATTATAGAGAAAAATTAGGCTTGAAAAGTTACTTTGAATGGAATGGTCATGCAAGGCCTCTCTATGAGGGCATATCTTACTAACTAGTTTATAGTTATAAACTTGAAAAGGAACCAGCCTTGAGAAGAGCAAAAAAAAAAAAAAAAAAAAAAAGAACAGCGAGAGTTGCTGAAACTCAAAACCTCAAAGGCCAGAGACACTGGAGTTTATTTTGTGAATGTCACAGCACTTACTTTAGGCTGGATGAGTTTATCTGGAGGCAGAGAAGGGGATTAAAGCTGGCACTGCCAAAGTCTAAAGGTTGTTAGTGGAAGTCTAGAAGACGAGTTGGCAAACAAAAAGACTGAGGATCAGCCAGAAATGTAAAAATAAAACCAGCAATGCGTAGGATGCCAAGAGGGTAAAGAGATTCCTCACCTTGTGTGCCTTCAAATAATTAACAACTTCTAACACTTCACTTAGTTGGGAAACACGAGAAGAAAATAAATACAAAATCAAAAAACAAAGTACAACTTTAATGTTCCTTTAGAATAAAAGAAAAGAATAAAATATACATAAAGGTAATTTTAAGTTAATAAATCGAAATACTATATCCATATTTTTAAAAGAAAATATTTTATACCTCCTACTTCAAGGATAAAAAATGGTATGTAGTTCAATGGCAAAGTAATAAAAGAACAAGGATTTATTTTAAAGTAAAATAAAATCAGTGGAATTTTATAGGGCTAGAAAAGTCAGATTTCTCTATTTTGCCCTTCACCAGAACTAGTGTATGATCAGGATGAATGAATTTGATGCTCAAAATCCACACTGCTATGTTCTACCATTGTGATATTCATTAGCGTACCCACTGGCATATTAACATAAATTTGTGATATGATTTTCTAGATTCTTTTAACAAAGATAAAAGGTCATGTAGTTCACTTGCAGATTGGAAGTAGGGAAGACACAATATCATTTTAGGGCATTACTTCCATGAGGGCATATAAAGCTATAAAGCTTCAGAGGAAATTCCTGCTTCTGAACTGAGAAGCGGATTAACAGGATTTAGGGACTGCGGGCTGAAGGGAAAGTTGTTGAAGTAGAATCTATAATAAAAGCAAGAATTATGTGATGAAAGCAAGTCACACACCTCTTCTTGTCTCAGAATTATCATCTACAAATTAGGAATGTTAGTATAACCACCATATTACAAGATTGAATGATTCCATTTGTAAAATACACTTACAAATATGTCGGCAACACACATCTGTAACATAAATATTTATTATTGATGTCTTGTTATTTTAATATTAAATGGTTTAACAATTATACCTTAAGATTGAGTAGCAAATTTCAAACAAGCTTGGAGCTAATTAAGGTACTAACAAATCTTTTAACCAAGCCTGAGGGAAATTATATCTATTGAACTCAAAATAGAATCACAAGATTTCTTGGAAGCCAAAACTAATACGTAATGATTCATTAATGCAGCATCTAGTATAATGCTCCCAACACTTAACGTGGTGGCCTAATCATATAAGTGCTCACTAGATTTTGCTGATGATAAAAAAAAAGAAGACAGAGTGGGAAAACAGGGAGACCAGAAGACAAATTCTCTGACAACTTCTTTAAATAGTATCCAGTTTAAGGAAGCATATAGGTAAATCCATATGCAAAAAGTTGTGGTTTTTTTTAAAGATTTTTATTTATTTATTTAACAGAGAGAGAGATTGAGAGAACACAAGCAGGAGGAGCGGCAGGCAGAGGGAGAAGCAGGATCCCCAATGAGTAGGGAGACCAACTGGACTAGGACCTCGATCCCAGGTCCCTGGGATCATGACCTGTGCTGAAAAAAGATGCTTAACCAACAGAGCCACACAGGTGCCCCCATATGCAAAAAGTTTTATTTACATTTCAAAAATATTCATCTGAGCTCTCCTTTAAAGAACACATTCCCTCAGCATCTTTTAAATTATAAATTACAAATTTTGCTTCATATGTAACTTTTCTGGAATATATCTGGTCAGTGAACTAATAATATAAGTATAGAGAATAAAGAAAATACAATTAAGTTTGAAGGTCATGTCTAAAATATTAATTTTCTGTGAAGACTTTGAATTGAAACAAACATAAAATAAGTAAAACATGAACTCTTAACGTAGCTCAATTATATTTCATATACCATTTATTAATCAAATCATTTTTATGTTTATTTTATTATTTAATCCTTATATATTATATCCCCAAATTGTTTAAAGAAAAAAAATAGCTGAGCACTTAAATTAAAAAAATGGTATGGGCTTATATTTGATAAATGCTATTTAAAATACTCTTGCTTGCAATTTATTAAACTCCTTAAAGGGAGAACTTCACAGTGCAGTTTCTACATCAGATAAGCCTAATCTTTCCTGTGATATTTTGACATTCTTATTTAATAATCATCTTATCTTAGAATTATAAAGAATCAAATTAATAAAATTACTATAAATATTAAAACTTAATTATTCCGTATGAATTTTGATAAACTTCCCAAGCTTGTTCTACTCTGAACCAAATGAGCTAATGTTTAATAATTATATGATCCTGAGAAAGTTGAGCTCCTTGAATCTTAGTTTCCTCACCTTTAAACTAAGGTTAGTAAAACTGAATTTATTTGATTAAATAAGTTTAGGTCAGTAAATCTTCTAGTGTACTATCCATCACAATATAGGCATTATTAAAGTAGAAGTAAAGAAGGCATTTGACAGAGTGACAAGAGCAAGGATTTTCAAATCAGAACCCTGGGAAAGATTTAGATTCCATTCTGTACCCTAGGGTTCCATTTCACAAGTTAAACTGGCTTCACTGATAAGTAAGAATAAAAATAATTATATGGCATGATACATGCACGTGTAATTTCTGGTAAATTGCAAGTAATCACAATCATTGTCTTTGTAATTATATTCCAACAATCTATTCTCATTAATAAATCTTTACCTATACTCTGATAGCAAATCATTTCTATATTCCATCCATTATACAATACACTATATTTAAACTAACTTTATTCCCGGGACTAAGTATTCATAATCTTTACGTATTCATCAACACCTCTTCATCATCTGATGGTCGACAATCTAAAAAATATGGGAGTAAAAGACAACTTCAACTGAAATATAGGATTGAAATCAGTGCCTGTTACCATCTCTTATGGAACCTCAATTAGAGAGATTCATTGAGATAATAGAAATTGTACTCAATCAACAAAGATGAAGTGATTGGGTAAAATAAAGAAAGGATAGAAGTGTGCCGAATAATTACTTATCCATGTACTCCTTTCTTTCAGATTTATACACAAATGCTACATTCAAACAGACAACAACAACAACAACAACAAAAACCTCAAATGTAATTATATTTAGGGTAAAAAGATTCTGATTTTTTTTGCCTCTTTAAATATCAAAATCTTTAGACATGAAAAACATTTAAAGACTTATGCAATATTTTTGTTATCTAATAAAATTTAATTTTTTCATTATAAGCATATCAATCCATGTAGCACAGTAGCACAGTAAGAAATGTTAAGAATAAGTGACTATGGGATTTAATTACCCTCGTTAGATCAAATAAACATTATAACTAAGTGGTACAAATATTCTCCATTCTTCAGTGCTCCTATATTTACACTATCAGTATACATCCAGTATCATCAACATTTTCCATAATCATGTGTATGTAAACTTTTTACCAGGCTATCATAGCAATACATTTTTTAAAATGTGGCACACTTAGCTTCCTTTTGTAAAAATTATTTTATTAAGTCAAGTTTTAAAATTGTTTGGATTCTATCTAATTATCTAAATGATTATCTAAATTATCTAAATAATTTTATTTATTTATTTGACAGAGAGAGAAGCAGGCTCCCTGCTAAGTAAGGAGCCTGACACGGGCCTCCATCTCAGGACCCTGGGATCATGACCTCAGCCGAAGGCAGTTGCTGAACCAACCTAGCCACCTAGGCACCCCTAAATTAATAAAATCTTAAAAATATATAAAAAGAATTAAAATGTCCTCCTTTATTTCCAGCATGTTTAAAAGCCCTAATTTACTGGCTTATGCAATGTTCATGTCAAGCCCTTTTTTATCATGGCATTATCTGATCTAGAAGCAAAAGTTAAAGATTCAGTTATCCAAGTGAGATATTGGGAACTTTGTTAGCACTTCCCATTCCACTTTCTTGTTTATCCACCCAAAATGCCTACATGATATCTAAAGTGCAACAACCCTCACAAAGGAAGGCATAGAATGAGGAATGGAGAAGCCTGGTTCCTGATCCCATAGTTGATCATTCCAACTCCCAGCCTGCCCATGAAAGATAACATATCCTTATTTATTTAAGACACTGGTTTTTTAGCTTTCTGCTATTTGTAGTTGTATTCAACCCCTATGTGTAGATATAATGTGCAAGACAACGTGTAGATATAATCAGGGACAATTTCTACTTTATTCTTTAATTGTTTTGATCACAGTGTTTTTCAGGCATTTTTTTTTTCAGACATTTTCACTGCATTATCCATCCTAATTTTCTCAGCTATTCTGTTAATATCAATGTTAACACCTGGAAATTCTAGCTCTAGATACAAATGGAACCTGGATATCTGTGGATGTCATCAAGATTTGGCATGTTGTTGTTTCTATTACCTCTGTTCTGGTTTTTAATATGATATTTTCATTTTTAGGTTGACTCTATCCCCATGATGGCTCCTATAACAAATTTCTCAAGATGTGACCCCCGTAGTACGTCTTTATAAATCTAAGCAGAACAAAAAGAGCTCAACAGATTAATCAGGTCATTCAAAACCCGGGATTGATGTTGACTGCATATTTTGAATCTGCCTATTAGGGGAAAATAAAACAAACAAAACAAAACAAAACCCTCTTCAGAGGAAAAAAAAGAATCCAAAGTGTTCATAACATATTTTTCTTATTGTCCACTATCTAGTGAAAAATAACCAGACGGGCAAATAGAAAAAGATGACCAAGCTCAAGAGAAAAAAAATTTGTCAATAAAAACTGACACTTAGATGACCTAAATACGCAGTAAGTAAATAAGGACTTTATATAAGATATCATAAATAGGTTCAAAGAGTCAAAGGAAGATAAGGAATGACAAGAAAAATAATTTCAGCTGAAATCATTATGTATGTGTGTGTATACATACATATATATATAATAAAAACTCCAAATTAAAAAAAATTAAGAGCTGAAAAGTCAACATATAGAATTAAATAATTAACTATCACTGAATAGAATTAGGATTAGATTGATAATTCCTAAGGAAGTGTCAGTAACTGGAATGTATTTAAATAGAAATTATGCTTTCAGAAAAATAAAGAGAAAAAGCACTAAAGAAAATTTAACAGGGTTCTAGAGGCCTGTGGAAAAAATATCAGTGTTAAAATATATGCAAATTTAGGGACACCTGGGTGGCTCAGTCAGTTAAACTCCTGCCTTTGGCTCAGGTCATGATCCCAGAGTCCTAGAATCAAGTCCCATATCAGGATCCTTGCTCAGCAGGGAGCCTGCTTCTCCCTCTGCCTGTTGCTCCCCCTGTTTGTGCTCTCTCTCATTCTCCCTCTGACAAATAAATAAAATCTTTAAAAAAATAAATACATAAAATAAAATATATGCAATTTTAATAACAAGAGAGAAGAGAGGAAATATAAATAGAAAAAAATATTTATTGCCCCCACCCAAATCTGGAAGACAATATCAACTTAGAATCCAAGAAACTAAACAAAACTGAAACTTAATAAATATAATGCAAGCAATAATGATACCCAGGCACATTATACTCAAACTGTGAAATTAAAAGATAAAGAGGAAATGTTTAAAGCAGGCAGGAGGGGTGGCGGGTGACATACGACATATAGTAAACAATAACGGGAATAACTGCTTCATTCTCATTAGATAGAACGCAAAATAAGAAAAAGAGGCCAGAAAACAATAGAATTGCATTTTTATATCATTACAGGAAGTGAAAATAACATTGTGAGCACAGAATTATATACCTGGTAAAAATAACCTTTCTATATGAAGAAGTAGACATATTCAGATAAACAAAATATAGAATTGCAAGCTTATTTACTGTATAAAAAATGCTAAAAGAGGCTCCTCAGGATGAAAATAAACACATAAGTAATAAATACATTTGTTAAATATACATTTAATAAATACATACATGTATATAATATAAATATTTATTATAGTATAAATACTATAAATTTATATAGTATATAAAATATATAAATGTAAGTAATATAAATCACATATTATATATTTATAGCCATATTATATATATATTTAATATATAAATATATATGTAGCACAGAAAACACAAGTTAGAAAATATTTCAAGATAAATGATAATTAAAATACAGGATTTCAAAATGTGTTACAGCTAATACGGTGCATGTAGATTTAAATGGTGTATAGGAAAGTAAGAAAAATTTAGCCTAAATTAGCTAAGATCTCACCTTCAGAAGATAGAAGATATAAGCAAATTAAACTCATATTAAATAGAAGGGAAAATAAAGACAAGAGCAGAAACCAATGCAATAAAATAAAAACAGAAAAATTAACAAAGCAAAATTTAATATTTGAAAAGATTAATAAAATTGATCCAAGACAACACCTCTTATATCCAAATTAAATAGATGCTATTATTACAGATGCTAAAGACATTCAAAGTTATAATAAAGTCTTTTTTTTAAAGATTTTATTGCTTTATTTGAGAGAGAGAGAAAGAAAGAGAGAAAGCAAGGATGGGAGTATGGGATAGAGGGAGAGGGGGAAGGAGCTCCCCACTGAGCAGGGAGCTTGACTTGGGGCTCGATCCCAGGACCTTGGGATCATTACCTGAGCTGAAGGCAGATGCTTAACGGACTAAACCACCCAGGTGCCTGTATAATAAAGTCATGTTTTCCATAACACTCTTTTGTCAATAAATTAAAATTAGGAATTTAGAATAATAGACAAATTGCTTAAAAACTGTTCAAGCTAAGTCAACAAGAGATGAAATAGAAAATCTGAATTGCTCTATATCTCTCAAAAATTATATTTATTATCAAAATCTTCCCCACAAAGAAAGTTTAGAGTTTAGATGTTTTCACTAGTAAAACGAATGAATCTTACACAAACTCTTCCGTAAGTAGAGGAAGAAAACACACCTCATTATATATTGTGAGCTCAGAAAAACCTTGCTATCACAGCATGACAAAAACATTAGTAGAATAGAAAATTATAGCCTTTTATAAATATAGACATAAAAATCTTTAATAAAATATTAGTACTTGAAAGCAGCAACATATAAGATAATACAGTATGACCAAGTAGTCATTCCAGGAATGAAAATTTAGCTTAAACCTTAATAAATAACATAATCTCCTAATTTATCAGTACAGCATTATCACCTTAATAAATGAAGAAAAAAAATTCTGGACAATTTTCAACTCTCATTAATGATAAAATTTTCTGAATACTAGGAGCAGAAGATAACTACTTCGAACCCAAGATAAGGGATATCTTGGTCATGACAATAAATCATGCCAAAGTTGCTTTATTCAGGACACCAAGGTTGGTGGATATTATAAAAATTAACTTGCAGTGAAAGATTAAAAGAGAAAATTCATAAGACCATTCTAATAACTGCTGAAATTATTTTTTCACATTTGTTAGAATCACCAATATAACATTTTCAGAACATTCAGAATAAAATAAACAACTTTATCTGACAAAAGATATTCAAAATGCCTAGAGTAAACATCATATTTAAGGGTCAAACCCTTAAAGCTTCCTTTTGAGACTTGTAAGAAGAGAAAAATTACCATTATCATCACTTTGATTCAACATTGTGCTGGAGTTTCTAAAAGGTGCAGTAAGTCAAGGGAAAGAAATGAAAGCAGAGATAGGAAAGAAAGAGCCTTGCAGTATTCACTGATGTTAGGACCAAATTATGAAGTTTTAATGAAGTATCAGGTGAAAATACATGTAACTCATGTCTTCAGCATCAGAAATATTATTTAGATCAAAACTTAAAGAGCTCTTTTTTAAACCTATGAATAGATTTTTGAGGCAGAAAGCCTCAGTTCCATTCCTAGCTTTATTTTTAGAGTTTTCTGATATGTTCACAGAAATATCAAGCATCACAAGGGGTGGTGGCAATTAAAATTATGTGTAAATACACACACACACACACACACACACACACACACACAGAGTTGTGCCTTAGGCTACATCTGGAATATACTTAGACCATAGGAATTTTCTCACTTTTTGGCCCTGTTTTATTTTATAAGATATTGGATCCAATTAGAAATTATATTAATGGGGGGCGCCTGGGTGGCTCAGTGGGTTAAGCCTCTGACTTCGGCTTAGGTCATGTTCTCAGGGTCCTGGGATCAAGCCCCACATTGGGCGCTCTGCTCAGCGGGGAGCCTACTTCCCTTCTCTTTCTGCTTGCCTCTCTGCCTACTTGTGATCTCTCTTTCTCTCTGTTAAATAAATAAATACATACATACATACATACATAAATAATAAATAAATAAATTTTTTAGAGAAATTTATTTAAAAAATTATATTAATGAAGACCATTGTCTTCATTCTCTAGTGCACTAACAAAAATGACAAAACCATGATTAAAAGCTGAATTTTTATTTTGTTTTTTAAATTTTAAATTCTCACAATTTACAAACATACATTCATTCCAATTACTCCAATTCATTTCAATTTTTATTTTTATATTCCTGTGGAATTAAATAAATGACCACCAAATGATCACGTATTTAAAAAATCTAAATCTGAGATACTGTACCTGGACTCCTTATAAAATATGTTATGATTATTCAAGATTACTTACGGTTTTTAAAGATTTTATTTATTTACTAGAGAGAGAGAGACTGAGAATGAGAGGGGAGAAGGTCAGAGGGAGAAACAGACTTCCCGCAGAGCTGGGAGTCCGATATGGGACTCAATCCTCGGACTCTGGGATCATGACCTGAGCTGAAGGCAGTCGCTTAACTAACTGAGCCACCCAGGCGCCCTCGGTTTTTATATGGTTAAATGAAGTCCCTGTTTGTCAGAATATAGTGAAGTGTTATGTTAACAATGAACGATTTTCTGTGTAACTTTTTAAAAAGATTTATTAATTTATTTTGGGGGGGGAGCATGATCTGGGGGAGTGGCAGAGGGAGAGAACCTTTTAAGCCAACTTTCCACTGAGGATGAGTTCCACAGACTCAATCCCACAACCCATGAGATCATGACCTGAGCTAAAACCCGAGTTGGACCCTTAACCAACTAGCTACCCAAGTGCCCGTGTATAATTTTTGGTTGGAGTTTACTTTAAATTAGTTTTAGGTTCAGTTTTTAATAGTATTTCTACGTGTGTGTGTCTGACATGGTTTACAAAAAAAAGAAATAATGAAAAAAAAAAAGAAAAATAATAAAATTATGGTAATGTATTTCATATCCCAAAAGATTGATTTCTGGCCTGATACGATATTTCAAGTCAATTATAAATATCTTTTCATTTCTGTTAAAGAAGACTATTGCTTTTCTTCATTAAGTGCAACCTCTAAGAGGAGACTTTGCAGAATATCTTATACCCTTTGTTCGGAGAGTCTTAATTTAATGTATTTGAGATATTGACATGGTAAAACTCCCAAGGACTTGCTTATGCATCGCAAATTTATTTCTCTTTAATTAAATTCACATAAGCTCTTAGGCAATCAAATTTGCAAGAGAAATTTTTAAGTGATGAGAAAGATTACAGGGATGGATGTACAAAAGTGAAATTTTCCAATACTGGTTACATACTATTTTACATAAGGCAAAGACAGTGGAAAAGATAAATGCTTCCTCATGAGATAAGATAGCTATTACTAATTAAGAAAATGCATTTGAAGCAATTACTAAAGGATAGCAGCAGTAACTCCATTCATATTTTGAGTTTCCCCTGTCTGCCAAATTGAAGTGTGGACCTTTACTCCATAATGACTGCACTAAATTTGATCTTCCCCATTTTTTTATATTAATAGGACTACATACTAAGTTTTGAAAGCCTAAATGACTTCTAATCCTGAAATCCAGAGATAAGCACTTTGATTTTTATATTTTAATTTTTCTCTTCATGGATATATATCCATAACTATAACAATGTAATTCATTTTAAAATTGAAATTCAGGATATCTTCTGATATAATAATTTGAAGAATAATTAGAGAGCATACAAAATTATGTGCACTTCCAATTTGATGATTTCATAATGCATTCTTTCATTCTTATATATAGATACTTATTAAAAGTTGCTTTATATTATGAATAGAGCTGCAGATTTATAGTGATAGGTGTCTATTGTTTTTTCCTCTTTTTTCTTTACTTCTTTTTTTCAAATACTTTTTTCTCCACATTTTTATTCAAATTCCAGTTAGTTAACACAGTATAGTATTAGTTTCAAGTGTACAATATAGTGATTCAACACTTCCGTACAACCCCTGGTGCTTATCACAGGTATACTCCTTAAATCCTGTCTGTCACCTGTTTCACCCATGCCCCCATCTCTGGCAACCATCAGTTTGTTCTTTATAGTTAAGGTGTCTGTTGTTTTTTAACCACAGCACATTAAAAACTTTCAATGTAAGTTAATTACATTCTGTGTGCTCATTAAAGTGCTTACAGTAGAACTCCCTTTCACAAGAGAAAACTTTGCACTGCTTGTGAAACAAAATGTCATCTGATACTCTGCAGTAAGTTAAACATCTAGAACAAGAAAGACTGATGTTATTGCAAGATTCAAATAAGTATTTTCACTTTTAATCTGTATCAGTTTCTGTTCCATGGAAATATTTGCTGTGTACAAAATGTAGTTACAACCCTATGGAGAAGCCTGATGCTGTCTAGACTGGAAAAGGCAGAGAAGCAGGTGTTGTGCTGAATCACATGTAAGCTGTGTGGGGTTCTTTGGCCTGCATCACAGCAGCTGTAGTTGAAGCCACGTGAGGAAACACCAGTCCTAACTCTACTATGCCTATCAATAGCATGCAATATTTTTCATTAATTGGATAACACAATAAAATATCCATCAAATGGAAATGATAGCCTTCAAAAAGTTCTCTTTAATCACATGAAAATTATAGTCTTAATAAATTAACCATTTTTCCATATTTATCAGTTTTTAATAGCAGTATTTCATAATAATTTTAGGAAATGTGTTTTTATCAGATACCTCTGTGCAAAATATCGACCCTCAGAAACCTTAATGGTTAATTATATCGAATTAATTTTTCATAATTCACCATATTTTTATATCTATTACTATAGCACCTAAGGAATAAATAGTGTATAATCAGATAATTTTCCACATTATAACTGGACATTATCAAATATTTCTGGAGTATTAAAATGGAATTGACTAAAATAATACAATTTCTATTCTATAGATAACAAAACAAAATTTCACATCTGAAATACAAATTATTATTACAAAAATTCTGAATTTATACAGATACTATTACACAGATAAAGACTGGAATAGTTTTATGATGGCAATATATCACAAAATAACTCTTTTTTTATTCAAATATAATACACAAGGAAAATTAGGCATGAATAGAAACATTCATATATAGACAAAATGATATGACTTTGGAGCCAACAAGTTTGTTGGTTTTTTTTAATAGAAAGCTTCATGTATTTGTGTATCATCCTTGCACCGGGGACAAGCTAATCTCTGTGTCATTCCAATTTAGTTTTATCTACTGCCAAGCAAACGCCAAATCTGGCTATTAATTCTGGTTTACTTCAGGCTCCTTTTGCATGATTTTGATTAAATCAGTCTCTTAGCCTCAGTTTCTCATACATTAATTGAGGGGGGGAAGTACCTTTCCTTATTGAATTTGAATATCATGATTGAATATCATGATTGAATGAACCAATTTAATATAACACTTTTTTAGCAATTTTTTATCATGTGATAGGCACTTAAAAAATGTTAATTCCCCTAATATGTTCTTATTTTACTGACTGTATTTGAAGATCTATAATCTCTATGTTTTGAGTTATGGAGAATATTTTAGTTGTGGGAAATTGTTGCAAAAACACAACAAATTGAACTTAAAATATCAATGAGCCCCGATGAATCTAAAGCTTTTCTTAAGGTGGAAATGTCACACTTCAATCAGAAACATGATCACAATTATAAAAACTGCTTAAAGGAAACACACAATTGGCAGCTCCAGTTTCTAAATTACGCCTAAAGAAAAATTACTATATAAAACATAATTTCGAAGTATAATCATTTTACTTCCTCAGATTAACTAAAGATGAATGACAGCCATATTACTTTTAATGTGCAAAGAGATGCCAAAAAGGACATTGAAAATCACTTTAGTCCATTAAGGGTAACATTAAATCCCAATGAAATTTAAGTTTTAATTTTATAATGCATCTCAATCTGAAACCTTCATTTCTAATTAGCAATTTATTCCTTTGAACTTCCTATCAGGTTGGCTGTGCCAATCTTAAGCCTCTATTACAATTTGTCACTTATTCATTTCTGATGTCAAGATTCAGACTACTAATGGACAGCCATGTTATTCTGCTACTTGGTTGTACCAAAAAAAAGTCACTGATCTCAAGGACCAATAAAGCTCTGTATCTTATTGATTGCTTAGCATATTCAACTCAATAGTATTTACTGGGAACTTCTTTTTTTTTTAAGATATTATTTACTTATTTATTTGACAGAGAGATAGAGGGAGATTACAAGTAGGCAGAGAGGAAGGCAGAGAGACGGGGGAAGCAGGCTCCCCACTGAGCAGAGAGCCCGATGCGGGGCTCGATCCCAGGACCCTGAGATCATGACCTGAGCCGAAGGCAGAGGCTTTAACCCACTGAGCCACCCAGGTGCCCCTTACTGGGAACTTCTACTGAAGATATCACTTCGGTTATTATATGGTGCAAAATATTTTAACTAAGAAGCACTGACCTTGAGCTAATGAGCACTGACCTTGGAATATAGTGAGGGAGCTAAGGCAACATATACATATATAGATATCTGTTAGACAAAGTAGAAACACATGGTATCAATGAATCATTAGTAAAATCTAGGTTTGTTTTGTGTCTAGAGATGAGGAGCTTTTAGGGTACATCCACGCAGCAGAACCCTATGGCTTTCTAACATAGGTCTCACACAAGGAATTTCTTCCTCCTTTCAACATTTTTCAAGTGGCTTATGGAACTACATCTACATCTCTACTCCAGCTCCATTTTCTATCCTAAGTGGTAGTAAATATTTCCAAACATATATTTTATTAATAAAGGAATAGTAAGGAATAGTTTTTATTAGTAAGGAATAGTAAAGGAATAGTAGTAAGGAATAGTAAAATTAGTAAGGAATTATTAGTAAGGAATAGTAAAAGTAAGGAATAGTAAAATTAGTAAGGAATGTTAGTAAGGAATTAGTAATTATTATTAATAAGGAATAGTAAAATTTATTTTACTTAGTAAGGAATAGTAAAATTATAAGAGATTATAGGAAAATCATTATATAGGTAACTTACTAAAAATGTTTTTAATGAGGAGAGCAATCTTGAGTAGAAGAAAATGGATTTTGTTTTCAAAATCCATTTTGGGTTGAATCAGTTTATGCCCAAATTATTGAGGAGACTGGTTCCTGGTCAGAAATCGAAGTGTACTCTTTCAGGTCTGGCCACATGCAGTAACAAAGGTTTTGCCTGGCAGACCTTGCAAGGAAAAGCTGCCTTTCCACAGTAGACTTGGAGCACAGCCAGGGCACTGCCATGTTTATAGAAAGTTACAGTCAAGAACTTGGCCAGCCATACTTTATCTATATTACTAGTCCCAAGAACCTCCATCAGGAACCTCTGTCAGAAACACCTCTGACAGGCACCTCTGCTGAGACCTCTTTATAGGGAAAAGGGTGGGGTCAGGGACTGGAAGACACTTTTTTCCACTCTGGACTCAGTATTTAGTACTTTGCCACTCCTAACCTGTGCCCATCCTTCCCCTCCTTCACCCGAGTCCATAAAACTGCAGGATCCTTTTGTTCAGTTTCTCTTGGGAGTGAGGCAATTACTTCATTTTGGCTAGCAATTCACCATGTCTGTGCTGATCCATCTGACCCTTCACTGATGCCATTTCATGGAGAAAAACGGAACAGTGGGAGAGTTGGCATTTTCTTTAATTTAGTCTCTTGCTTATATTTTCACACTAAGTAACTAAAGCTTGCATGTTACTTTCACTTTAGGGTACTCTGTCAACCAGTTACTATGACATCTAGCAGCTGAGGAAGCTCCAGCTCAACTCAGCCCTTGAAGTTCTACCTTCTTTGAGCCTTTCTTGTTGTAACACTGGGATATTGATACCTTTCTCATTGAGAAACGATATATGTAGATTTCTTAAGATAAAACTGAAACTCAATTTCAGCAATCTCAAAACCATAATTGTAACTGGAAACTTGAAGGATCTCTAAGACAGCAAGTAACAGTGATTGAACATATGAATCATTTTACAGTTGGTTAAATTTTTATAAATACGAACAATAAATCTTGCATCTTCAAACTACACGTTTTCTATAAGATGTCCTGTAGAACCTCTTCTACAAGATGACTTCCAAGTCAACATAAATATATAACTATATATATAAACACATTTATAAATATATAAACCATATTCTAATTCCAACAAGAAACCAACTCACAATATTCTTCCATATTTACCAATAGTACTAGGTACTATATAGTACAAATAGTACTATACAATAGTCACTAGGACCCAAGTTGTTTGAGTACTACTTTGTTTCTGCTTTTTCCCTGATTTGTTGACAGAACATTGCTTCATTTGCATTTGTGAAAGAGACAAAGCCTCACTTGCTATATATACCTGTTACATTAATAAGAATCTGACACAAAATGTCATCTTGTCTTTCCCCAACATTTCGGTAACATATTTGCTCAATAACAAACAAACAAACAAAGATTAAGCAAATGAATTCCTTTTGTTTAATTAAAAGTAAATATTATCAAATTAATATTATCAGATGCACTCAGGAATTTTTCAGTATTGATTTAAGAAATTTCAATCTCCACTGTTATCTTATACTAAGAACCACTATGGCAATGGAGTTGGTTGATTCTATGCTTCCTGAATATTATTTGTCCATTTCTGGCTTCATAAAACGTCCTTCAAATTGAAGTTTCTGCATACTGTATATAAAATTGTATTCTGTTCCTCTTAATTCTTCAAGGCCAAAGTGTGAACTTCCCCATCAATATTTGTCCACTAATTCATAATCTTTTCCTCTATTAATAATTCATGTGACCCACAATACTAATTTGATACTTGATGCTTTGTTGTTTCATTTTTTAGCAACATAAGTATTATTCGAAGTGCCTCATAGTCTTCTCAGGAATACACAATTACTATAGTGTTTTGACTGGACAACTTCAATAATAAAAAAAGTATATATTAATTATTCATTTAAGAAGTATAGTTTCAAATTTGAACTGCTACCTGAATAAACCTGGTAATTAAAGCAAATTGTATAAGGGATTTCAGCATATTATTTAAGTGGGAACTTAAGCATTTCCTTTAGGTCTTAATTTATTCTTGATTTATTTTATCCTAATTTTTCTCATTTATAGTTACCTCCAATTTAGAAATATATTGAAGTCTTAGTTGGCTCATGGAAGATTTATTTTAAGGTCAACTTATAAGGTCAAGGTCAACTCCAACTGCAACAAAACAATTCTTAACTGATTCCCATAACTTCTTTTTTTTGTTTTTTTCAAGGAAACATGATTGCAATGGTATATTTAGAGATAGGTATGTACTGTTTCAAATTCTTGAAAATTGATATCATTTAAAGGTTAATAAAATGTTTTCCTAAGTAAATTACATGACCAACTATATCTTTTTGTTAACATAATTGTATTGTTTTGGGTATTCTTCACCATATTGTAATTTGTATATTTTACTCTATTTATTTGTGTCAAGGAAAACACATTTCATGTAATATTATGAGTCTGAAATAAAAAGAACATTTCTTGACAATTAATTTTGTATTTTTCATTTAGAAGGCGAATATTACATTTTCTTATAAAATATTCATTGGTGTTATATATACTTCTAATTTATTCAAAAGTTGATTTTTCAGTTCTTTGTTTAATAAAATATTCAGATATACTAGGATTAAATTTTATTAGCAAATGAACAAAGGAATTTTAGTGAAGACAAAAGGAATGGAGTAAATGTTCCTGAAAAGAAAGGAGAACTAAATCTTATTAAAACTTTACTATCTATCTTATGTTAATTTAAAGATGTATGTTTCATTTAATAGAATTTTTCACAAATCTGTAAGGTAAGTTGCTGGAAGATCTTATATATTCTTTACAAATAAAAAGGTTGTGACTTAGAGAGATTTCATGCCTTGTCAACATTCAATTACTAAAAAACTAACAGAGCAATAATTTCAGTGTTTCATTGATGCTTTTCTCTCTTGGGCCAGGGATTATGTTAAGGTCTCTAAATGTCTTAATGTAGCAGAGGCAATTAAGTTTCTTCCACACACCCCACAAATAAATAAATAAATAGTTTCTGACACAGAATTTTATCATTAAATAATATGAATAAAAGCCTCTTCTTTTAAATTGCTGGAAATGAATAGCACATTTTACCAAAATATCCCGCTGGAGTGTATAGGAACCGTAGATGTGTGGAGCTTAAAACATTGTTGAAGTATAACTTTAAGAGTTAAAACACAATTCCAGTAAAAATATAAAATTAACAGGAGACAAATATTTATTAATCTCTTTAATGAGGAAACCAGAAAAACGGTAAAGCTAGCTTAAAGTCCATTTGAACAGCAGATATTTATATAATTTGGGAAAGGCGTGCTGATGTAAGTTTGTGAAGTTTAATACAAGGTGGTTAATAATTATTTTGGAGTTATCTTTTCCATAGAACAGAAATCATTGGGATTCACATGTGTATTCATAGAATCTGTGACCTAATAAGTTGTTAATGGACAAATTACAGCCCTAGAGAACTGAGTAATCTTTAGGTGGGAGTGTTAGCCCATTAATGCAAGATGGTCTTGAAAAATATGTCATTATTACATATCTTTGTAACACACATTGTCCCAAGCAATTGACTCTAGACCATCAGGCAGAAGATGGTCCCCTACTTGTTTACTCTAACACAAAATATGAAACAACATCATAACATATTGCAACCATGATTAGCCCAGTTCGTCTCTCTCTAAAAATTATATTGTCCATGTTCACTTCATAAACTAAAGATTGTCTTTATTTTTGATGCCCGTTTCCTTGCCATAAAGTAAAGTAACTCTTATATGTATAAACTCAAAAATCATAGGCCATATAATATGTCCCCTACTATTAACTCATACATCTTTGTTAACATTGTAAACATTCATTGATAAGTTTTCAAAGGATCACATTCAAGTTAAATCATTAGACTTATGTATGCTATAGTGGAATAGAAATGAATAAAATAAGGGAGGAATTAATATCTGCCTTCGGGACAATAGCTAGTTAATTACTTTTAGGCAAAAATTATAAAATCACAATGCAATTTCCCCTTTGAAAGGTTTTATAAAATACAATAATGCCAGCATAAATATATTTGAACATTGGTTATATAAATTTAAGAATGTTTTCTAGAGTTACCTATCATAAATATAATTCATTTTCAGTAGGAAAAACAGTAATTTATAAGCAATTGCAAAATAACATGCTTCACTAATATAACTGATTTCATATATCTCTGTATCAAGTTCCTCGAATGAACAAAAAAGTTTTCTTAAAAAAGTGGTTTTTAGTAGTAGTGTTTTTGTCTTATTTAAATAGTGTATACTGTTAGCAAGAAAATATATGATAAATTCCCAACCTCTGTCAAAATCCTGCTAATTGAACAGAAATGAAATAACAAATCCTTGAAGGAACAACAAAATTGGATTTTGCAACTTTTTTCTTTTTGGTTAATCACTTCTAATAACCTTCTTAAATTTCCCCCTCTAAAACACTGAGTACTCAGAAGGATACTGTTGTTAGCATATATAAATACTGTTACAAGACAGAGATATCTATGATACTATTTCTTTATTTTAGATTAAATGTAACTTTTGCTTCTTGCACAAAAGGAGAAAGAAAAATAAGAATTAACAGTTACTGTTAAAGTGATGGGTTGTCTTACTATGTTACACAATCTCCACCTATTATGCCTTAAATTATATAAGAAGATTTTGATTTTGAACCCTATGATTGTTGGTGGCTGTGAAGCAATTATACCATAGAATTGCCCATCCGTTTTTTTAAAAAATAAATTGCATAGCAATATAGCTCTTACAAGGTGGACATCATTTAAAAGGCTAGGAAGAAGTTAACTAATTAGAAATGAAAAGTATACTGTGAAATGAATGGTATGTACTTTCAGAAGTCTGTAAGTTCAATTGGCATTAGTTATATCTCCTTTAAATGGCACCTGCTAGTCTCCTTTGATATGGAACTGAAAAGTTGCTTAAAATTTTATAGAAGTATTATTTGTTTAAATAATACTTCTATTTGTAAATACAGACCAAGAGGACTGAAGAAAGATAAACTGTAAAGAGAACCAAAATTATTATTGAAATTCTGCAGTTAAAAATCAACTTAAACATCATCTTGTATATAAGTATAAATATGTCTATTTCTCTTGTGTTGAGAAGTTAATATATTTTTTAAATGATATATTTTATCCTTGGCAAATATTAAGTATCCATCCATCATCATCAGTGTGTTATATGTTATAAGTATAAATGTAAACCTCTATAATCAAATGCAAAAACCTGATTTTATTTAATATATTCAAACCCTTTATCAATATATTAATAATTTGAAGCCCTTTATTAACCTATTATCTTTACTAACTCTTATACATTAACTCCATTAAATATACTTTGTTACCTCAAGCCTGCTATACTCTTATTTGGAATACCTGCCTGCCACTCTTCTTCATCTAGTTCTCATCTCCACTGAAAGACTAGTATATTCTTGGAAGTCTTCTGTGACTCTGCAACTTAAATTTGACTCCCCTTTACTATACTTTATATATTTGCATATAAATTAAACATATATGTAGAAGGCCTCCAACTTACGATTTTTCAACTTCACCATGCTGTGAAGTGATACACATTTTGTAGACACTGTACTTCAAATTTTAATTTTGATGTTTTCCTGGGCTAGCACTGTGAGGTTCTAATACTCCCTGATGATACCGAGCAGCAGCCTTGAGCCACAGCTCCAAGTCAAACATGCAACCTAAGGACAAACAACCCATATACTTAAAATCATTCTGTACCCACAGTCATTTTTTTTTTAAGATTTTATTTACTTACTTGACAGAGAGAGAGATCACAAATAGGCTGAGAGGCAGGCAGAGGGAAAGGAGGAAGGAGGGTCCCTGCTGAGCAGAGAGCCCAATGAGGGGCTCAATCCCAGGACCCTGAGATCATGACCTGAGCTGAAGGCAGAGGCTTTAACCCACTGAGCCAGCCAGGCACCCCCTCATTTTGTTTTTCACTTTCAGTGCCATATTCAGTAAATTACATGGGCCGTTAGCCACTTTATTATCAAATAGGCTTTGTGTTAGATGAGTTTGCCTAACTGTAGGCTACTGTAAGCATTTGGAGCACATTTACAGTAGGCTGAGCTAAGTAAGCTATGATGCTCAGGTTAGATGTATTACATGTATTTTCCACTTAAGATAATTTCAATTTACAATGGATTTATTGGGTGTAACTCCACCATAAGTTGAGGAAGATCTGTATTTACGAAACTTTCATACTGCATTATTAAATATAATGCAGTTGTGTTCTTTTTTGATTCCTTCAATCTGTGAGATTTGTAAGACTGGAATGATGTCTCTTACAGGTATACCCTCAGCATTTAACTGAGTGCCTGGAAAAGTATACCAGTTAAAGCAATATTTGTTGAATACATGAAGATTAAACAATGACCAAATATGTGTTGCCTTTCATCTTTTCCTTCCCGCCCTTATTGTATATCACATGAGATTAAATTGAAACTGTAGTAAAAAAAATCAATATGCTTAATGAGAAATGTTATTAAAGAAATGGAATCCAGAAATTGTTGAGCTGTGTTGGCCTAAATGATTGCCAATAAGTATCAGTTGATTGATAATCCTGGATATGGCTATAGTAAGTAAATAAAGTCTCTAACAAGATGTTGAATATAAAAAGTCTACAAATAAACTCAATAATGCATAATTGTGAATATTAGAAATATCACTATGTCATTTGTTATTTACACATTTAAATTTTATTATTTCCTAGGTGTCAGTACAGGGCTATAACATCAAAAGCCAAAGTTGAATATATAAAGGTCCCCAAACTCAGAGTTTCTAGTGTAGAGAAGAAAGGCAAGAATGTTAATAGCTCTATTATGATGCAATGAGTATGGTAATTGTGAAACAAAGAACTTTTTCAAAAAAAGTTGAATTTAGGCAGAAGAAGCATTTATTTGTAAAGAATGCACTGGATTTAGGTAAATGAAAAAAGACAAGAGAAGTTTTCCAGTAGAGAGAAGAATGTGTTTGAGAATGGTAATAATAACACAACTTAATAGTCAGAAAGCAGCTAGCATTTGGAGGGGTTGTAGGAAAGAATGAATATGTATGAATAGTACAAAGAATTAATAAAGAAATAGGCTTTCCAGAATAAGCTAAATAATTTGAGACTTCTTCTTTTTTTCATGAAAGCTACAAGCAGCCATTAAAGCATTTTAAAGAGGAATGCATAATGGCCAAATATAAATTTTATGAGGCTCTGTCTGCCTGTAATATGAAGTGCTGGAGTGGCGGTCTCAGTAGGAATGGATCAAGTTTGAAGGTGAGACATGGTAAGAGCTTAAACTAAGGCAGCCATAGTGGAAATGAGATGACAGAAGAGGTTTAAGATAAATAAAAAAAAGTCAAATCCACAAGGTTTTGTAGATTAAATTTCAGGGGCAAATTGGGAGAAAATTTGAGCAGGACTGAGTTTTCTGGCTACACTGAAATGAAACACTGCAAATGTTGCAGGTTAAGAGATGAAGATAATTGGTCTGGATTTTGATTTGGGAAACAAAGGCAAAAGAAGAAGTACATTTCCTTTCTACTTATAGCCCACTGACAAGTCCTTGAAACAGGCAGAGTGACATTCCTCTAGGAATTCAGCTGCCTTGATTTAATACTTCGCTAAGAACAAAAGACAATCCTAGCCCAACCCTCAGGATCCTGTAAATCTAACATATAAAAATTCCTTTGGAAACTTCCTTGATCTTTACTCCCAAAGATACATGTTGGCAATCATCTTCCAAGCATATGACCCACCCATATACAACTGAAGGGTCTCATGACCATGGTCTTACTAGGCAGTAATAAATGGCCTTTTCCTAACAAGAGCTAGTCCCATCAAGTTCCCTGGAAACCTTGTTTCCAAAATTCCTTAGAGACAAGCTATCCTTAACCCCCTCCCAACATGACTGTGTATAATCAGCCACTCCTCATGACCCCACCCCGCGCAGCTCTTTCTGCCCAAGGACCTGTCCCTATGCTTCAATAAAACCACCTTTTTGCTCCAAAGATGTTCGAAGAGTTCTTTCTTGGCCGTCGGCTCTAAACCCCAACAACTTTCTTACATTAGATTTCACACATGAAAAAATGAAATGGAAAAAAGAAAGAGAGAGAAGAGAAATGTTAAATAGAATTATGACTAAGAATATATCAGCTTAAATATAGTAGTTGAAGCCATGGGTTCAGACATACCATGATAAAAAAATAGCTTCATCAATTTAAGAATCTGTAGCAATATTTAGCAAAAGTTCTTACTGAGGGAAAAAAGAATGTCATAGTAAAGTCATGTTTCCATGTTAATATTCTTCATAAACTTATTAAAATAGCATGATCTGTCACAACTTTGAAAACTGAATGTGAAATTTAAAAAACAAAAAACAAAAAACACATGATCACATTACCAGGTGCTCACAAACTAGTATGTGACTATTTCATTCACCTATCCATACATGATAATTTCATTTTTATATATTGTTATTTGCAAAATATTTCCAAAAGAATATGGTCAAAGACATTTAAGAATATTTTTTAAATTACTGATTTTAATACTTTCTTAAGAAGTAATTTATAATAATTAGTGTTCCATTATATAAGCAGAACTAAGTAATTAGGAATAATATTCATTTTAAAACAGCATGCTCTTAAGCAATGTTTATGATGACGTGCAATTTCACGAATTTAACTACTATATAGGTAGAAAATGAATGTATGTTGCATATTTGATATTTGTGGAAGAAATCCAACATCTTTAGCCTTGCCAATGCTCCTTGCTTTCTTTGGCTTGGAAGATTTTGAATTATAAGTATTCTCCAATTCCCCTTGGATTTTAAGAGCCAACAACAGCCTCAAGCTTATATTAAAAATAAATTAGTGATAAAAATTACATGGTGAAGAATGTATTATATTACAAACATTAAATGTCTACATTTTTAGTTAAAGGGAAAAAAGAAATGGATTGTTTATAGTCTAGAGAAGAAAAAGTCAATAACTTCCTTTTTAATAACTAGTTTTGATGTTATACTCCAATATGTTCCATATTAAAATAGAACACTATAGGTTTCTAGAAAGTTAAAACAAAATCTTGCTAACTAAATTGTTTTTATTGGTGATATGTAATTTGGGTTCTGTTATCAATGAATAGCCTAAAGGGTAAAAATGCTCCTTTTATATATATAAGAATTTTAAAATTCATAGATTTAAGGGAAAGATTTATATCCTCACACTGTTAAGTATTAAAACTGAGTAACAGAGTCAGAATTTTCTACTACTAAAATCATTTCTTTCAGTCTTCAGGAACAAAGTACGTCTTGGAGATTTGACTTCTAAGTTTGAAGTTCGGTACATCTTCTGAAACATTTTTTTTAAAACAGAATAAGGTATAGTATTCTATATTAAGCATTTAATGGCTTTAAAAGTCCAGACATATTAAAATAAAATTAACGATAAAATAAAATTTTATTTTATTAAAGTTTTTAATTTTGATAAACTTTTATTTATTATGCTGTGATATGTTATCTCTCAGTGCTAGTTTTGCCAGCTACATAGTACTAGGAATTCAAGCATTAAAAAAAAAAAAGCAAAAAAAACCAAAAACTAATATGCAAACTGCCACACTTACACTTGGATTCCGATTTGAATTAAAGTGATTATTTCAGCTGGTTTATTGTCTGTGAGTGACTTACCATGTTTCAAGAGAATGCTTTGCTTTAAATGGATGTTAACTGTACATGGTGAGCATTTCTTCAAATAAGCAACAAGGATAGAACTATCTTAAAAATGATCAGAAAAACTGATGAGCCACTGAACTTTACCTCTGAAACTAATAATACACTATAGATTAATTAAATGAATTTAAATAAACTTTTTAAAAAAGAACGATAAAAAAATCATCAGAATAAATAAGTAAACAAACAAACATAGTAGAATATTTAAGGAGAGACCTACTAATGCAAAATACACAGTCAAAGAAATATGTTGAGGACTGATAAAACTGCGAAAGGAACAGAGTTGGTGTGCAGAGCTATTCAGATTTGAATTTAGATGGATAATCATATTTAAGCAAATCTGAAAAACTAAACCAAACAGAAGTACAAAGAAAAAAGTAGAACATCTTCTGTCCTCTTAGATGGCCATGGATAGAGAAGTAGAGATTGATGTCTTGTTCCTCCTTTATAACTGAAGGCTGATCAGTACGCCTAGCTGAACAGTGGTATTTACCAGTCTCCCTAGTACAGTTATTACAGTTATTGCTCATTGGTGACCCATAAACAGTTGCAGGGCTTCCAGGAATAAGTTCCTTTATCTTTTACCTGCTTTGTACTGCTGTGGACACAGACTGTAGGATGATGGAATATAGATTGGCTGGAGCAGCCCTCTTGATCCCTGAGATGACCTTAAAGATAAAAGCTATGTTCTTAGGAATACCAGAAAAGAAGATAGAAGATTGAGGTCTGGATGCTTCATGGACCAATCATGCCAGCTACGGAAGGTAGATTTTATGAAAGAATAAACTCCTGTGAATTTAATCTACTATTTTTCCTAGTCTTTTCTCAGGGTGAGGAACAATTACTAACAGGTTAGACAGATGTAAAGGAAACAAAAATCACAGAATGAATGTGAAGACGGGAAAAAAAATAAGGAATCTACAAAGCCAATGTATTAAATTCACATGAACTTTTAACAGTTCTTATTTTAATCTCAGTGATGTAAGCCACAGGATCATTTGCAAGAAAGTAGTTCCATGCAGTATTTAAGCCAATCTGACCTTCATGTAAAGAGAATGCCAGACATAGTAAATAAAATGCAGCACCTAATTAAAGTTGAATTTCAGACAGACAAGAATGATTCTTGTTTGAAATATATCCCATGCAATATTTGGTACATACCTATAGTGAAAAAAATATTTATTTTATATCTGAAATCCATATGTATCTGTGAGTTCTGTGTTTTATCTAATCTATCTTTAAAGTTGTGAGAGTCATAATAATATATATTACATCAGGCTATTTCAAAATAATATTTTCATAGGGCTTTACATTTGTTATTAAGCATGATCAATGCCATATTGAATCAAGCTACTAATAGTGATAAAACAAATACCTTATATTTTATGTTCAACCCGATATGCACCGTTGAATTTTATGACAATCCCTCCTTTTATAAATGAAGAGACTGTAACTTAAATTGGTTCAATCAATTCATTGTGATTGCATAGCTAATAAGTGGCAAAACTAGGACTGGAATCTAAGAACCAGCTGGAGAGAAGCAAGGTCAACAGGAGTCGCATTCTAAACTTCCAGGTCCTCATCTGATCTCCTGGTCATGGCTCATCGGACCAGGATTAGGACTCAGGCTCAATCATAATGCCAGAATTGTGGGTTGTGTGCCAAGTTTCACCCAGATCAAAGTAAACCAATTATCTATTGCAGGGACTTAGGCAGAAAGAGGACTGAGGACATATATGAGGGAAAATATACGAATATATAGTAGCTGAGTGAATTTGATGGCATATCTTTAGAGCAAAGATTAATACAAGATTGCTAATAGGAAGTTAAGTCAGCATGATTCCTAAAGCTTCCTGGAATAGAAAAAAAATTGTTTCCAGTTTCAGTGGCTATAATTGGAATAAATTTGGTGGGGGCATTTCCTTTTAGTTCCCAAACTCTCTTACTACCATATGTGTTCTAACATTGAATTCCTGTTGTTTTAGGCAGGTTGAGTATTTCTGTACTGTTGAAACCTATATTAGGAAGAAGAGAAGAAAGAGGAAGAGCTGGGGAAGAGGAGGACAAGAGAGAAGAGAAAACAAAGAACCTAGTTTAACTGACAAATTACACTGTGACTCCTAGAGTGTTACCAGTTTTAAAATGCTTTATCTCATTAGTTCTCATGCAAAAATGAATTCATTCTATTGTTATCTTCAGTTCATTCTATTGTTATCTTCTTCATTCTATTGTTATGAGGAAGCTGGGCACAGTCAGTTTAAACACCTTAAGGACAAAACACTCCCAAGAGACCAGATATTAATTGGAATCCTGACAGTCTGAATCCCCAGCACATTTTGTAAACCACTATGTTACTGCCTCTTGTAGTTTAGGAATGTTCTTTTATTCATTTGGTACAAAACAGAAGACAGGTCAAATGAAAGGCTTCTAACATCAAGTGAATATTAATCAGTCCCACACACAATAGCAGAGAATATAAAATCTCTAGTAATGTATAGGGGCCAGAATTATTTGAGATACATTTTGCAAAGGGTAGCAGAAAATGAAAGATCATCTCATTTCCATGCAGTGGTAAAACTCAAGAATTAGAGTTAATCGTGCCATATAAACTTACCAGCTGTACCACTCATTCGTTCAACAACCTTGGGAAAACAACTCTCTTAGCATAAATCCCCACATATGCAAATGTGGGTAAGATTCTCTGCTGTGGGGAAAAAAAAAGCTTCCCTGCTTCATGGAGTTGTCTTCAGGATTAATAAGATAATGAAATAGTGACATAATGAGAATTAATATGAATCTATCTTACTAAATAAATAAAACTATATTTGCAATACATGGAAGGAAGATTAAAAACATACTGGATTCTTCTGTACTTAAGAATGGGAATAAGTAGGGGGGGACGCCTGTGTGGCTCAGTGGGTTAAGCCTCTGCCTTCGGTTCAGGTGGTGGTCTCAGGGTCCTGGGATCGAGCCCCACATTGGACTCTCTGTTCAGCGGGGAGCCTGCTTCCCCCACTCTCTCTGCCTGACTGCCTGCCTTTTGTGATCTCTCTCTCTGTCAGATAAATAAATAAAATCTCAAAAAAAAAAAAAGAATGGGAATAAGTAGATATAAAAAGGAGGGGTAGTCATGCTTTTAAAAAATACATCTATATTATTTTAATCTTTTGTAATCAGAAAGTATTTATGTATTGCCTAGGTAAATATATGTTAAGTCCTACCTAATATATATTAAGTAATCAAGAAGAATATTGAAAATTGCCATTGATTTCTATTGACATGAAAAGCACTTATAATTTTAACCTTATGTAATTTAATGGGAATTAAACCCATTCTTGTGGGAACAAATATATACTAATTGGATATAAAAGTGACTCATATCTGGAAATTTTAAAAGTCCTCTTTGCTTGTAAACAAAGAATGTATTTTATAATATGAAGGTCATCTTGATTTTTCAAAACATCCAAAATCTATATCTAATGATGAAATGCACATTTTAAGAAGATATAATTATAGATTTTTTTTTAAAGATTTTATTTACTTATTTTAGAGAGAGAGAGGAAGTGAGAGACCGCATGAGAACGGAGAAGGTCAGAGGGAGAAGCAGACTCCCCGCGGAGCCGGGAGCCCTATGCAGGATGAAGGACTTGATCCCGGGTTTCCAGGATCATGACCTGAGCCGAAGGCAGTTGCTTAACCAACTGAACCACCCAGGCGCCCCAATTATAGATGTTTCTTAACATATTAAACCCATAAAATTATTTAGACATCATTCTTAGGGGCAAACAATAAAACCCATTCTAGCTAGCTTTAAGCAGGAATGTCATTTAATGAAGATATTAGGGATATCATAGGATATCCAGAACTAAGTGTCATCCTTAGGGAATGAGAAGCTGGGAAAAAAAGCACAAGCCACATGCTGAGACCCATGAAGATCCAATTGAAGTTGAACACTGACCAACTCCAGAACATTTATCACTCATGTCCTTGCAAGTAGGATCTGCTGCCACAGCACTCACAAAGAGGGATGGATGGGGAGAGTGAATTCTGTAAAGCTTCTGCGATTTCCTGTTCTTTCTTACAAAATGAAGTTGTTGCACAGTGTCTTTGCTAAAGCCTTATTCACATATCTGCTCCCTAATTGCAAAGAAGGCTAATTAAGTAAGACTTTGGTTTCAAGCTTGAGAAAGCACAGCCAAAGCACTGCCAAAATATTTGACTCTCTTTCTAAATATATGCACACAAATATAATAAACTATATAACAAATAGTTTATAATATATATTATAATATATGGCGAACTATGTAATAGTTTATTATATTTAATACAGTTATATGTATAAAAGTATATAGTTTATTAATTATAATAAACTATAAATTCTATATACAGACAGATAGATATAGATAGATAATTTACATGGTGAAGTCCTTCTTTTAAAAGCAGGAGTAAGTATAAAACAAAATATGATAAGTAATATTTTATAACTTTTATTTCACCCTTTAGTTATATTGGTAAATGCATTTAAATGAAAATACCAGTAGTATATTGGGAAATTAAATAAATATCCCTTTCAAATATATCTCTGCAGTTTCATTTGGAATGCTGGAGTTATATGTATATTATAGGTTATGAATGCCTTTCCAACTTATTGAAATATATTTGTAATGAAATATTTCTAAATCTTAAAAATATTTTTAAAATTCTCAAAATTTATCTGCTCTTTGAAATCTAACCAAAATAACTTTATCCAATAAAAGTCAGAATTTATCTAGTACTTATATATATTTTGGACACCAAACTTATCTACAATCCTTTTCTTAGAAATTTAAAGTTTCTAGAACAGTCAGAAGGTAGGAAGTAAGCAAAGTAATTTACAAGATACAGGCACAAGAATATGCCCATGTTTACAGTTTTTCCACAGATTACTCATAACATATCCTTCCTTACTGAAATAATTCAAATGAGCTTATTTTGATAAGTACCATAGAATCCATGGGCCTCTGGACCTAACAGTGGGAAACTTCATAGTAGGAATGAAGGTACAAAACAAAAGATAAAATGTAGACATAACGATATATAACCATATCCAAGGCTCTCAAAGACTGTTGAATACTGCTGAGATTAGAGCTATTCTAATGCACAGTGTCCTTAGTTATCTTAAGAATTAAATATTATTCTCCATATGCTCTCTGAAGAAATTTCACAGATGTAAACAAATTTAGAAAAAAATGATTAAATAAAAAAATTAAAGTTGGAAAGCTTCTGTTTTGAATCATTTGAGGACATTAAACAAAATATTTTGTAAGATGTAATACATAGGGGTGACTCTCTTGGACCTGTGGTTTAGAGGTTCTATATTGAGGCAAAAAAGAATGAGTAAATAGGTGATGGCTTTCTTGAGCAATAATCAAACAAATAACTAAAAGTTATGTGCATAGAGATTATAAAATCCCAAAATCACTAAGACAAAGGATTGCCCTACGTCATTTCCATGGGCATTCCATAACACATGATTTTTACTGCTTTTCATCATCTAGGATGATGCATACTTTTAAACCCTCACTTGGAACACATAACATGGAAGAAACAGATGAATACCCTGTTTCTGTTTCATTTTCAAATTGAGTTTAAGATTCTGAGTCTCTAGGGGTGAACCTCAGTGGAGAAATTTATCCCAATTTCATTCTAGAAAAATAAACCATTTATTGCTTGATTAATGTTTATTATTTCTAATACATTATGAAGTATTTGAAGCAAATCTGCCTTTACCCAATTTAACACCTCACAAGCTTTAGGCTATTATTCAACCATAATAGCAAATGCGAAAAGATTAATTGTTGGTAATTGTAAGAATTCTGACAATCAGACAGAATTGGCTTAAGTTGATATGATCCCACTAATACAGTGCTCCATAACCTGCTTACCACATCTACTCAAGTGATTTGGATAATTTCAAATGATCTATAGTGCACCTCCCAGTCAGTAGTGTGGATATGACAATGTTCCAATAACCCTCTTCTACTCTACGTCTAATATTCATTAAGCTCTTCAGACTTCACAAAGTCTGGATGGAGTATAACACGTGAAATATGCAAATTATAAAGCAACATCTATTTATGTACTCACATTGATGTCTTCCAGGTCTAAATTATTTAGAATAATATTATTCCTTTTCCAGATGATGGGGGGTCTCAGTGCCCCCTGAATGGCACAGCTCAAAACAGCACTTTGTCCCACAGTCGCCGCTGTAATGCTTAGCTTCTGATCTTCAGGCAGACTCAACTGGATAACCTCTGTAAAGATAAAGTGTCAGTAATGTTAATGAGCATGTAGTTTTATAAGGTTAATTACTATAAAGTTTCTGAATACTAGTAATTAAGGTTTTTAGTTTGAATAAAATGGAAAAAAGCTTGTGATGAAATTAAAAAAAGAAATTGTTTCCAATAAAAGGTCAGAATGACATTTCAATTTAATTGATTGACAAGCATCCTCATGAGGCAAAGAACTATTAAACATAAAATGAATATCAGAAGTAGAGTTATAATAAGCCTGGCAGATTGCACCCAAAAGAGAGATAAATTATTTAACTGCCAAATCGACATGTATTGTGTCATCGGCATTGAAATAAAAATGATGTTGTTTATTCGCTGATAGATTTATATTGTAGGTGAGGTGAGATCATTGCTGGCTGGCTTCAGAGAACACTAGCATAGCTGAATGGGTAAAATGCATTATTATGCTGGGAAACATAAATTGACTCTAAAGGGATAAGATTTATTTGGGAAGTTGACGGAGGAAAAACTGAAGTTCAGCAACCAAACAACAATTAAATGAAATGCTGTCAGCTGCCTTTTTCAGTCAGACAGTATTGGTATAGTAAGTTGCTTCCTAATCCTTAAATTTTAAAGTTAAATATAATATTTTTAACAATTCCACACATCTTATAATAATCATGCCAAACCAGAAAATATAATATATAATCTGGATCTAGCTTTCTTTTCCTGTTTTCAGACAATCTTTACCAGTTATGAGAATTAAAAGTCTGTCATTGTGAATTTTCATGAGAGATGACTGGATAACCCTACCAGTTTTCACCCATGTCTCATCAGCTGACATTCACAGACACTAACTTTTCTACACTGAGTTTTGCATTTTGACTTTGCTCAATCTTAGCCAGGTTAGAATATCACAAATTAGTATTCTGAAATGAACTTTCTATGCGGGTGGGGTGGAGGGGGCAATGATTCTCTTTTGTTTTTTTGTTGTGATTGATGAACATGGACAGTATGCTTAATCTTCTTTAATATTCATACATTTTCTTTCTTTCTTTCTTTCTTTCTTTCTTTCTTTCTTTCTTTCTTTCTTTCTTTCTTCTTTCTATAAAATAACTAAAATATATTTGCCCATTAGGCATAGAAAATATTTGAAACTTGCCAGACACAGTGTTTCTTTAGGTCTTGGGTTTTTTTTTTTTTAAGATTTTATTTATTTATTTGAGAGAGAGGATGAGGGAGGTAGGGGCAGAGGGAGAGGCCAAGAGCGAATCTCAAGTAGATTCCATGCTAAGGATGGAGCCCAACATGGCGCTCAGTCTCACAACCCTGAGATCATGACCTGAGCTGAAATCAAGAGTTGGATGCTTAATCAACTGAGCCACCAAGGCATCCCTAGGTCTTTTTTTTTTTAATATTACAACCTTAAAGAAAAAGGGAGAATTATAAAAGTAATAACATCATGTAGAGTATTATAAGGATGATTAATAATTTTCTATTAACATTTCTGAATTCCAGCTTCTGGTTTATTATAAAATCATGCAATAAATAATGGGACATCTGGTTCTAAAATCAGCATGTTAGGATTGGCTATTCTGACATTTAGAAATAAAATTGCTACTAAGTCACCTTGGAATCTCTTCACTAACCTCCTACATCTAGTATTAGATTCCAGGCCATTCAAATTAGTTGTGCTTTTGGTACTTATACATTAACAATGCTAATTACATAACATGAATATGTTAGAGTAAATGCTGAGATTTGGCATAACAATGTGGGACATCTTTCTAAAATGTAAGTTTTTTTGAGAGAATGCATAATGAGAAATAAGAATTATTATTCACCCCGGGCATATTAACTTGCACTGTAAGTTTTTCTTTAATTTGGAGATTACATTTTGAAATTATTTTTAAAACTATCGCAGTAATATGTATTGTTAAATAAGGATATGTGAAAACTCTTTAGAATTTTTTTCCTGCATATTTCATGATACATATACATTTCTCCTCTTCCCTGGTATATTGTATAGGACTACATGCACAAAGCCAATTATGTTCACTTGCTACTTCTCAAAATCAAGTGTTTTTTCCATAAATAAATACAGCAGCAAGATGTCTTTTACCTACAAAATTGTCATGCTTATCTTTACCAGTCTTTCTGATAGTTATTAACAAAGAAAGATTTAATCTCACACACTCACTAACATTAAACACTTTCATTCTTATATTCTAAGTTTCATCGAACATGCTTTAATGGTGAAGGAAGTACACATAAAGCATATCGGATTTATGTTTCATAAAGAAATGCCGATTATGTCTAGAAACGCATTAACAACCTAAAACAAAAGCTACAAATCAATCTGTAAACCAACTTAAGATTTATTTTAAGAGATATCAGTACAGATCGGTTGTCTCTGAGTTTTTGTGTATATTTAGTGTTTATAATTGTCACTTTAGAAATGAGTTTCCAGGAAAAATATTGAAAATTTAATTCCTTATTAATTAGTATTAATCTACATTTTCATAGATATACATTAATGATAGCATATTTCATTCTATAACATTCTATCTACATCTTATGCTAGTTACATACAGACAGCTGCTTTGCAGAAAATAAGATCTACCATTTTAATACCCTTCTCCTTCCTTTCAGTTCCAATGATAACACAAGTATGAAAAGTCTTCTTTATGTAAAATCATATATTGTATAATATCAAGAGTCAGTTGATGTCTTGAACAAAGATAAAAACATAAAATCACATAGACCAGGTATAACAGATGGTACTAATTTTTTGAAGCATGTCAGTACTTCTTTTGACCTATAAGCTTTGCCTCCTATTGGAGGATCTTTCAATATACAAGAAAGGAATCAGAGCTCTAGCTGTGGTGTTTCCTCTAATCACATGTTATGAAGACTACTAATGCCATTTCTAGATCAGCTTTTTCTTTTGATTACTTGGGAAAGAGAAGAGGCAAATAAAATAGTGTCTCCCTGTGGAACCCTTTCTGCACTTTCTCATTTTCACAACTTGCCTTACAGGAATATTAAGAGCTTGTTTTCAAAGTAATGAAAATTGTTAAGTCTCTTCTAGCAGAATCTAAAGCCAGAGAGATAAGTACAGTTGAGTACAACTTCAACCATAGCAGGTAAGCATTAATGAAACATTTATTCCAATAGCAACTAGGTGATAGAAATAGTAATAAGAACATGGGTAAAAGTAGTATGTGTTATAAAAACAGGACAAAAAAAAAAGAATAAAATAATATGAATATTTGTGAAACACCAATTAAAAAGATGATATTAGTAATTTGATTAAAAATCAATTATCTTAAAATCATCAGAAAAATTAATTTATCACAAACAAGATTCTGTTCTTTTGAAATTACTAAGTATATATTTATGTTGAACATTTGAATACTAGTTTTAATCTTATTGCCTTAATTACACTTATAACTACTATTATAGGAACGAAACATAGAATAAATTTTATCATAACATTTTCAAATTATGTGTATTTTTCCCTTCTCTACTCCATTAAAAGTAATTACTAATTAAAAACAGATAAAATAAAACACTTAAGTCAGAAATGTATCACACACACACAAAAAGACCCTTAGAAATCCTAAGTGGAATTATTAATTATTGTCATAATAAAACCACACTTATTCAATGACACCTCCCTTAACTAGAAATATCTGATGGTATCCTTTGTCAAGAAATATGTGATTTCAAAAAAAGTATTAATTTTTACCTAATTTAGACATGTCAAGATACACTAATTTACTATGATAAACAGTCTAGAATTGTTACACTAATTGCTTATCTGTACACTATTGTATGCTTATATCAGAATGTGCACTGAAAAAATAAATTTAAAAAGAGATCTAGAAACTTTCCTTTGGTAGCAATAGATTGGATAATTTGTACTAACTCTTCCACTGAAGAAGTAACACAGCAACAAACAAACAACAAACAAACCTGGAGTAAACAAATAATATTTTTAAAACAATATATGAAAGACTTATTCTTTACATTCTTATCTCATGAAGGAGATAAGAAGACAGTGAAGAACTGCCCAGTCTATATCTTGAAGAGAACCGTAACTTAGAGACATAAGATTGCACCTTGATTCACATAGTGCTTTGGGAATTTTTCCATCTTGAGATGACTGAGGCTTAAATGCCCTTCCGTGGCTTTTTGCTCCTCCAGGCATATGGAGTGGGTACAGTAATGGACTAGCACCTTCCTGTGCCAGGACTTTAAGATGCCTCTGCACGTGAAGAGTATGGACTGCAGCTCACTTTTATCTAGGTGTCTCATAAAATATAAAATCTTCCACTCTATAGTGAGATAATATTATCCTAGTCATCTAATCATTATTATAAACAATTCTTAAAATAAAATGTCCAGGAAACAAAGATAACATGGCATACACAGAAGGCAGCATGATGAGAATAAGCAGAAAGAGCATATAATAGTAATAAACCCAACAGGATTATAAAATTTATTGTCTATGAAAAAAATCAGTTTAGAAAATTTGACAAAGACCTTAAGTAAACAATCTACAAACATAAATTCATGAAAGAGCCAAATAGAAATTATATAAGTACAAAATGTAATAACTAAAATTAATAATTAAATTGATATGCTGAAGAACAGATTAGACACAGCAGAAAAGATAATTACTAAACTAAGGAAGAGATTAAAAGAAACATTACAGAATAAAACACAGAAGGATGAAGATTTGAAAATACAGACGAGGGTAACAAAAATAGGCTTATGTGAAACCCACAGAAGGAGAAAACAAAGAAAATGAAACAGAAGTAATATTTGAAAAAATAGGACCTAAGGAATTTCCGTAAATGTTGAAAGACACCAATCAACAAATTGAAGATCATCAAATGTCTAGCAAAGGAAACTAAGAACTACAGTGATCTACACCTAGACACTTAGTGGTAAAATTGAACAAAAATCAAAGAGAAAGAAAATTCTTTTTTTTTTTTAAAGATTTTATTTATTTATTTAACAGAGAGAGAACACAAGCAGGCAGAGAGGCAGGCAGAGGCAGAGAGAGGAGCAGGCTTCCTGCCGAGCAAGGAGCCTGATGCGGGACTCGATCCCAGGACGCCAGGATCATGACCTAAGCCGAAGGCAGCTGCTCAACCAACTGAGCCACCCAGGAGTCCCGAGAAAGAAAATTCTTAAAATTATGCAAATAAGAAAATACAGACTGCCTTTATAGCAAGCAGAGCCAGAAAGGTAACCAGTAAGTACACCAGCAAAAATAGGAACAAGAAGCTAGTGGGATGATATATTCTAAGTGATGAAACAAAATAAAATCAATCTTAGAATTTTATACACATAAATAAAAATTAAAATAAATATATTTTTAAAACAGCAAGAAAATTCATCTCTAGTGAACTTGTCTTAAGGTAAACTCTGCAGGATATTCTTCCGGCAGAAGGAAAATGCTTCTAGATGGGAGCTCAAAAAGGCATGAAGGAACAGAGAGCAAAGAAGGTGTTTAAATGTAAGGATTAAAGTTTAATATTAAACTTTGTTACTTCAAGAATGTCAGATAATATAAAAGACTATCTTCATAGTCCTGGGTCAGAGAAAGATTTTTTAAAGTACACACATGCACACACATACAGACACACACACACACACACACACACACATACACACAAGTAACAACAACAACAGCAACAAACTCACCTCAAGGGAAATGATTTATATGTTTAACTACATCATAATTTAGATCACCTATTCCTCAAAACATACTTTTAAGAGACCAAAAATGCAAGCCACCGAGCAGGAAAAGATACCCATCATCCATGAAACTAACAAAGATCTCAGAAAATTAATAAAGATCTCCTAAAAACTAATAAGTAAAAGACACTTCCAAAGAACCACCAACCAAAGACCTATGAATAAATATTCTATGAATTAGTTAATCCATATGGCTAAGGAAAATCTGAAAAAATATTTAATAATATGTGTAATCAGAGAGATGCAAATTTAAGCCAAAACTTCGAGAATAAATTATAAATTTATTTATAATTTATATAAATTATAAAGTCTAGTGATAAGTGTTTGAAGAATATGAAGCAACAGAAATTCTTATATTCCTTGAAAAAGAGTGTAAATTCTTATATGTACTTTCTTTTTCCATTAGTAAATAAAGCCTCATCTACACAAACTTGCCCTGCCAATTAATCAGTTAATGTTTCCAAGTTAGCCATGTGCCTTGCTGAAGCCTAGAGTATATGAGTGTTTAGGTGTTATATATATATATACACACCAGAGGTAGCAAAGCGCATATTATCAAGATGCCTTTAATACATTGGGCAGAGAGGAGGGAAAAAAAAGGAGAGTTCTAAATTGGGAGAGAAGAATCTGGTGAGGAATAGAGTAGAATAGAGTAAAAAATTCCTAAGTTTATCCTGAAAAAAAAGAGCTGCTAGACAGAAAATTCTAAGAATACAAGTGAGAATGGAATTATTTCTGCCACAACTTCTGAGAGAAACCAGAAGGACTTAAAATCAAAAGCATAAATAAAGTATTCAACAGTTAGTTAAAACAAAAACATCATTTCTTCCTATGTCATTGGAGGGATTTAAAAGTTATGGGAAGATATTTAAAAAAAAAAACCTTAATAAGAGATTTTTCTGTACAACAATGAAGCAAAAGTTCTCGTGCAAAATTGGAATTTCATTTTTTAATCTCTTTATAGTTCTGTAATAAGAACAATATGGCATTATAGACAGGACTGTATTTTGATAATACTTCAAGACATTTTACATGTTAACAATGGTAAGTCACATTTTCTTTAATTCATGATTTTGATATTCCTTCTGTAATCTTGTAAATGTAGTGCAATTACCATTCAACTTTTCTATTCAATTTTATTTAATTTCTCTCTTTCAAATACATGATATACAGTTGAGTTTTAAACTGAAATATGTGAAGAATAAGCCTATTCATTCAGTGATATGTATAACGCCAGCAATTTGGAAATAATTCTTTCTAATGAATAATAGTTTCCCTTTGAAATTTGACCTGACAAAAACTGTATCCAGAGACAACCAGGTGGTCACTCAAACGAATCAAGTTAATTTTAACATTATAATTTGGAAACCTTGAGACAATATCATCAAGACTCACATTTGAGACATCACTAGGATGCTTGCCTCAGATCTCTAATGAACACTCTTCCGAAGACTTTTGACAAGTTATTTAAACTCAGAGTCTCAATTTTTCCATCTTTACAATAGAGATGGTATCTAACTCTTACAAATACTATGAAGATAAGATATGATAATTTAAAATACTTGTTACTCTGTGTAGTCTTTAGTAAATTCTGGATATGCCACACCTCTTACTACTAGTGGAGGGCTACTGAAGTATTTGTAGGTTATGATAGGCCCCATTTTACCATATTTAGGAATTATGATCACTTTGAAAAAGGCACTGCTCATATAAATTGTATGGGTTTAATTTTCATAGTACTACTTAAGCATGAGAAGAAAAACCCACACTCATGACCCACAAGGCAACTTAGGCTTTATTTTGGTTCTACTCTTATATACAAACAAAGCGTCCTTTATGTGGTGCTTAATATGCAGGCTAAGAAAAAGGCTATTGGACATAATGATAACCACTCTCCTACCTGCAAAAATCATGAAAAGTATAATGAAATGTTGAAGTAATCAAGTATCTTTTTCCTGTACAATTTGTGATATAAATACCATGTGTGATTTGAGAAAATTTGATATTATTCTCTAAATGCCTAAATTACTGAATACATGAAATACTGAATAAATTTACTATCTCTAATAATCTTTTAAAAGTTTCAGCGTGATCACTTACAAATGGAATTCAATGTAGTAAATTGGAAGGAGAAATTGCACGGACATACGAAGTAAAGAATCTAACATAAAGAGTTTGCTGTGAATCCTCATTTGTCAGTTAGGGCAAAGCAATCAGCTAATCACTGCCTATTTCCTGTATGTTAACCGTGTGTTCAGTGATGTGTTAAAAAGCTATTATGGATATAAGGAAAGAATGTTAACCTGTGTTCATTCCTTCAACTTATCTCAAGAAAACCCCAGGACGTTAATGTTAGAGTCAATCAAATGGCACATTACTTGCTCTGTCTTTATTTAATAAATTGAAATTTTTTCACTATTTTATAGATTACAGTCAGTCAGACAGAGCTAAACGAATGAACCATTCCTTCCATACAGTGTAAGCTAGATTTTGAGCATTTCAGACTGAAAAAGATTTCAGTATTGTTTGCCTAATTAATACAGTTCAGGTAAAGGAGATTGCTGTTTGCCATAACACACTGCTATTAACTGATAAAACTGAAACTGGGATCCAGAACATTAGCCTACACTGACGTTTTACAGAGTTGAAGTCTCCCTATTATGTTGCAGTGAAGAGATGTGAAAGATGGGGAATTGAACATTGGCTGTTCATTTTGGCAGCTCCTCATAGTTTCAGAAGACTGGGTCTCAGCTATGCAAATTCAGAAACAAATTTAACAATTCATCCAGAATTAATTAAGCTATTGGGGATTGACTGAGCTAATCAAAATCACAGGACACCTTTGTTTATAGTGGAATACCAATTTATTCATTTACAATTGGGAAAGCCTCAGGTTTAGTAAGTGGTGTCGGCCGTGAGCCTGGGAATCTCCCTTCTAATGCACAGGTCAAAAGCTTCTCAGAGATTGATGAAGAGAAAATTACAAAAAACGGACTTGGCTATTCTCAAGCCAGTCAAGCTCTAATCAGCTAATGAATTGCCCTTTTCAACTCTAAAGACATTTCTGTCTAGAGAGCCTTTCTTTTTCTTGTCACTTTCAAGTTTACTGACAAATTCTTAGCCCTTAGTCTCCTGGGGTTTTTTTTGTTTTGTTTTTTTTTAAAAAAACCATACAAAACACTATATGTTTGCAACGAGAGCATTAACTTAGGTAGGTTATAAAAGAGTTGAGTATATAAGAACCTTCTTCACCTCATGAAATGTTCCCATAGTCCTGGGCAAATGATACCCATGCACCAAATCAGGCCCACCAGTTGTTTTTGTAGGTAAAGTTGTACTGGAACACAGCTATGATCATTTATCACTGTATTGTCTTTGTCTGATTTCAGTTATACAGGCAGAGATGAGTAGTTGTTACAGAAAACTTATGGTATACATAAGCCTAAAATATTTATTCTCTGGCCCTTTATGCAAAGTTGCCTAGCCATTGAAATACTACTTTGCAAGTTTTATATCTCTTTAACATGCATTAGTTATTTAAATGTGATCTATTGGAGTCTTGCTCATTTTCCTGGTTCAGAACACCAGGCGTAAAATAATTACTTATTTCTTTTTATTATATTATTTTTATATTTATATAATTGTATTAATATAATAATATATAATATAATAATATAATGGATATATTAACTATATCAAATATATTTATTTATAATTTATTTATAAATATATATTTATTATATTATTTTTATTATAATTACATATATAAATGGGAAAATTGCTCCCACTTATATATGGGTGAATTTGTAAACCACCACTATATTTTTTATCATCTTTGAAGCTTCCGTAAATAATGAAAGGATGCATTTCTCTAATAACTATGACAATTGCTACTCTTAAAGTACAAAACAAAATATAAAAATGAGTTAAGTTTGTCCTGACCAAATATAGATTCCTAGCTCCAGTTAGTAGCATCCTACTGGGTCTATCTTCTCCAAGTTTATCATGTAGAACAATGATCGTTTCTTCTCTCTTTTTAACATCCAATCAAAATACTAATTCTCAGGACACTTCCTCAGCCAGAAGGAAAGCAATCTGATTATCCCATGTAAGTCATTCACAGTAGTAATCTGTGAACAAGCCTGATTTCCAAGAGAGAATTTACATTTTAATAGGGAACATTTTAATTCAAATGTGTCTTTAACCATCAAAATGCTTAGCAGAAATGTGTAGGAGAAGGAAAACCTTCTAAGGAGCCCTTGTCAACTCTGCCACCACTTTCTCAGAGGGACCTACATCAACAAAGACAGATTCAGTCTAACTAAACTTGAAACAAAACTTGTCGAGATTATAGGGCTCTGACCTTTCTCTTCTTAGAGCATTTGCTTTGAAAATTTGCTATTGTAAATTCCTTCTCTGCCCCTTTGAGATGTAAATCTTCTCCCAGCCTCCAGCCAGTGATACCACCCAGGAATGCCTTTCTCAGGGACCCCAGAGCCATCCCTTTGAAAGGTAACTTCAGGGAAGACGGTGTTCTTATCACAGTCTCTTTGAAAAGATGTGAGGCTAACTCCAATTACTGCTACAGAGGGGACCTGCGTGGCCTCCTCAAGCTGACCACCATCTTCTCCACCCTATTCCCTTTCAGTACCTTTCAATTTGATCACACCGGTGCTTCATAACTCGTCTGCCTTTTGTTTCAGTGGAGTTGAGTTCAGTCATTCCCCCTATTGCAATAGTCTTCCTTGCCTTTTTAACTTGTGGGGTGCAGTTTTTCACTGAAAATCAAAATCAGTTTTCCTGTTCTGAAAAAATCATGGTATTTGCTTACCTTTACTTCCTATTTCCCAATCATGCTTAAGCAGAAGGAGTTTACAAAGTATTAATTGAGAGGATGAGTGACATTTATTTATGGTCTATCATTCTGGAGAGGTCTAGAATTGAATAAAACCAGATTGCTCTCATTTATTTTCACCTATCCCCCCAAAAGCCATAAATTTAAAGACTTTTACAAGCTTATGATTGTTGCCATACAATAATGGTTTTATATCACTTATAAAGCTAGGAATCCATCTTCTCTGCATATGAATGTAGTTTAAATTACTTTAAATACACACTTAGGAACTTCTAGGCATAATTTTAAACAGTATCACTACCTGGAAACTACAGGTCCTTACAAATCCTATGTAAATATAGTACAACTGGAAGCTCTCCAACAAATCAAACACTGTCTTAATGCCTAAGAACCCAGATTTAGGGTCATTTATCTTCATCATCAAAACAAAGAAGAGAAGTGAACAATGATATACTTTACCCAGTAAGTTTGAATAGATACTCTATACATTGACTGCTAAATTAATGTACTAGATTTAAATTATACAAACTGAAATGTGTTTATGTAAATTAGAACTTGCATGGCTCAATTGAAATTCTATACGTATAAATCTCATAATTGCTAAAGCACATTATTCGAGAGAAGGGATTCAGTATAACAAATGTCAAAATCTACATTTTGTGGCTTTTTTATGAAAAAAATCTCAGTCTTTTATGTCAATTTGATATTTGCAGTAAGTTTCTTAATTTCTTTGGAGATTTTTCTAAGGTACTATATCTTCATCCTGCTCATTTGAGCAAATTTTGTATAGTACTGACTAAAAAAGTTAAATATGTTTCTTTTTAAAAGATGCTGCTCAAGTAAATCCAAAAGATTTTTAGTAATTCTTAAATAGTAAAACTACTTATTATAACATCATATGACAAACAAGTAAAACATGTATATTTTTGGTTCAGTAGGCAAAAGAATGGATCAAACTCACAATACTGATGAAGTCTAGCCTCTGACACTGTATTTATTTCTTTATAACAAACAAAGGCTAAATGTCAAATATCACCATTTTTATATTTAAGTCTGAGTTTTCTATTACAAATTTGTAATAGATAACATCTCTTTATATTTTTAAGTAATTATTTTCGAGAATATATTTTTCTATTTATTTTAAATTCATGAAAAAAGACTTATGACTTGTTTTAAAAATTATATAAAATTAGTACAATATTTCAATATATATTTATAAAATGTTAAAGAAAAAAGCAATAGTATTTAACCTTTATAATTTTTTTAAACTCTATTTATTTGAAAGAGAGAGGCAGAGCATGAGCAGGAGGGGCAGAGGGAGAAGGAAAGAGAATCTTAAGCTGACTCCGTGCTGAGCAAGAATCCCAGTGCAGGGCTTAATCTCCCCACCCTGATATCACAACCTGAGCTAATATCAAGAATTGGACGCTTAACTGACAAGCCACCCAAGCCCCCCCTTAACCTTTATAATCTGATTCATTTAGACCTGAGGCAATTTTAAGGTACAAATACTATATTTCATATAGCATTGTCAACAAGAATGATTTTTGGGGGGCACCTGGGTGGCTCAGTGGGTTAAAGCCTCTGCCTTCGGCTCAGGTCATGATCTCAGGGTCCTGGGATAGAGCCCCGCATTGGGCTCCCTGCTCAGCATGGAGCCTGCTTCCTCCTCGACTCTCTGCCTGCCTCTCTGCCTACTTGTGATCTCTCTCTCTGTCAAAAAAAAAAAAAAAAAAGAATGATTTTTGTTTTGGTTGTATAATATTTAGCAAACAACTAAAAGAAACTGAAGGAGCAATGCAAAAGAAACACTCTACAGGTTTTCACTATTAATGGAAATTTTTTAATCCAAAAATATAGTTGGCAGGATACTAAATAACATTTTACAGCAGTAACGCTGTAACTGAAGGAATTTCTTTGAGAAGAAAGCACGGGTGGAAAGAATAGCAATGAGGAAAGAAAATAATGAAAAGATTTGGTACAGCTTATTCAACTTATTACTCACTGGCTTCTTTTCTTCACTGCTACCCTAGCCTTTGATGTAAATAATTTGAATGATCCACATCTCTTTTCTATTTGCATATGCCTTAGAAAAAATAAATTGCTCTAACACACAACAACCAGAGCTGCCTGGTCCAGCAGCATATTTGGATTTTCTCAAGGCATACTTGAGGGCCTGGCACTGCTGTCAGGTGGTATATGTCACCATACCATGGGGTCCCTGATAGTCTGATTGAGGTATCTCATATTAAAGAGATAACTAGTGACCAAGTTAGAAGCACAAGTTGGTGACTTAACAGTTTATAAGGAAAATGTAACAAAGGTGAAACCATGCCCCATAGATTTATTTTAATGAGGTCGAAACCACCAGAAAGTTTAAAGCTTGTTTTTCAAACTGTTTCCCCCTAATTAGCTATTGTGTCTTTTCAGACTCCACTAATAAACTCCCTAGCTTTCTCTACAGAAGTCTGGACTCAAGGTCAACTAATATGGTTCCAGTGTAGGAATAAGCAGGGTTCTGCATTCTTTACCCAAGGTAATAAGTCCAAGACCCCAGCCAGTTTATAACAGCTCTCAGAGCCTGCCCATAGCCCCTCCTCCTTGTCCTGAGATAACCTCCTGATGTCTGGGACTGAATCCTGCCTCATTTTGGTGTTGTTGCCCCCAAAAAAGTGAACATAGGATGTACGTTACATATATGTTTGCTCAGTGTGCTTGCTCCGTCTTTCCTCATGAAGAGTCCTAAATTTCATCAATATGTATATAATCTCAACCCCTATGATTATAAAAACAAAACAAAACAAAAAACTCATTCTCTCCCCATTTGGAGGGCAGATTTTGAGCTTTGTCTTCCCTCTCCTGGCTGACTCTCAGATAAACTCTTCCCTTGCTGCATCCCTGATGTCCCAGTGATTGGCTTTGGTCTCCATCACGCAGACAGACTTGGGTTAGGTTAATAGGGCAATTAATATACAGAAGACAAAAAAGGGACTATTAACGTTGATAAAGAAACATTTCAGTCAAGACATGTACCAATCTGTTTAACAGAGGGATGCATATAAATCTTATCCTTGGGAGAACTCTTCAGGACGTGAGCACCCAGTGTTGTCGCTGTACTTCTGGGACTCCACAGGAGACAGAGCCCCTCTCTCCTGTACTGAAGTTTTGTGCTGCAGTATCTGAGATCAACTTTATAATCTCTGATTTACTCAGCTGGGATATATGTTACAAAACTAATATTATACAGACAGAAATAAAGGCATAGATACAAGACTGTTGATACAGCAGAATACTTCATAACCATTTCACTTGGCCATATAGATACAACTCTAAATAGATATGCTTCTAATCACTTCAGTAAAAAAGTTAAAAAATAACAATTGATAAAGAATTACATAATACATAATTGCTCAATATCAATAAAATAATAACCTACATCGTTTAAAATTATGTGGAGGCATTTCATTAGAGTCATTCCCTTCATGAAAATTTGATAAATCGACACAGGTATTATTTATTTTTGAACTTGGTCTATAAAGAATGTTAAATCATAGTCTCTAAATACATATATACTAGAGTTTCATTTATTCTGGAAATTGGAATACAAATGAACAACAGAGCACAATATTTTCCCAGTACTGCTTAATTATCAATTTAATATTAGATAATCCAGACATTGAGCTCACCGTTTTGTTAAAATAGCAATACCCAGGAACACAGTGAGATTCTTAGCTAATTCTTCTTATGCTCATAAAGGCGAAGCTCTGTAATTAGCACAGTTAAAGGAAGTATTTTCATATAATCCATTTTTTTATTTATCAAAATTCTAATTTGGTAGTTTTAAGGAGCAGGGATTTACTGTATTATCATGAAAGCATAAACTTGTATGTAGCAATTTTCTTAGGAGTACAAATAATTCTAGTGAGATAAGAAAAAAATATATTATTTTCCCTGAAGGCATGTTGTATAATCATATTTTAATACATTGCTACAAAATACTTCTATAAATGCGCTTTTAAGGAAAAATTAAAAAACAAAACAAAACGTAGAATCATGCTGTAATTTATGCTAATAAGATGCTGTATGATAGAAAATCTTTAGAAGTTGTTAATATATGTTTTATATGAATGATAAAATTCATATTTTCTCAAAAAAGGAAGAATTGAAAAAATATTAGACAACAGCATGTAATATTTTATTACATATGAAATATTACCTTGTCCTGTGGCATATAGCCAATATAAACTGATTTGTATGATATGATTATAAGGAACAAATCACATTGGAAGAGATTAAACTGACTCCCGGTGTGATTCCAAATTTGAATTCTGATTCTGGCATTGTTATAGGACCTTGGATAGAAATCACAAACTGCCCTCATAGAAATCAATAAAATTAATTAAAGGTAGGAATATTGGCAGGGGGCTGAAGGGAATAATTATAAATATGCTGTCTTGGTTTTCCCTCCTCAAGAAAGAATATTCACAACAATCTTTGGTCCCAATTTGGGCTTAGAGAAATCTAACAAAAGAACAGTAAGCCAATCTTTGTAGTTTCTAAGGCCCACTTTCTTTCAGGTCCTGTTTTCATCATTATTGCTACTACTGCCGATAATATAAATTACACAAATAAATCACTGAGAATATAGAAAGAGGATGTAATAATTAAATGAGCCAAGTTGAATTCAGAGAGGACTCTATCATTGCATTTGATCAACAAAAGAAGAGTATGCATTTATCAAAGCTACAGATACATTTTCAAAATAAACTGTAAACCCAGTGGAAGGTGGAGAAAAGTTTCAGAGGGATGAAAAGTAAGAAATGGGAAAACACCAATACAGGATGAGATTTAATTTAGATAAATATAAGGTAATACACAGAAGTGATTCCAAGAGAAAGAAACAAATTGAAGAGTATTGGTTAGAGAACTCCTTTTGGAGATTAACTATGGATTATTATGGGAGAGAATTTTTGCTTCACAACAGTGAAGTAAAAACTAAATGAAATATATCTTGTAGTAGATGAAGAGGATTATTAACTTTTTATCCATATACCCGGAGATTATTTTTAGCAAACAAGTAATCATTTTTAAAACAACAATAATTTTAATAGCCAGAAGTTATTGAATACACACTAGACATTGCATTAAATTATCTGTATTGAACACTCAAGTAAATTTGAAGCACTCTTACTATCTTCATTTTACTGATGGGGTATTAGATTTAGAGATGTTAAGTAATTTTTCAAGGTTGCACAGTTGTGTAAGTAGTGGAGCAAAGATGATATAAAATTTGAAAACTTATAGCATGAAATTTAAATAGAGAAAATAAACGGAAGCATACAAAAGTACTGGATATTAATATGTAGGAATAAAAGGTTTTAATAAATTATGATTTTCACAAGTGGTATTTGCTAACATACATTGAGCATTGATTGACTTCGTGCTACATACTCTTTTCCATACTTTACTAGTTTTTATTTATTTAATCCTCAAAAATCATATGTGTTAGAATTATTATTCCATTTTGAAAGTGAGGGACACTGAAGCAGGGAACAATTGTGTAACTCATCTTGGTCATACAGCTCATAAGTGGTAGAGCTGAGATTTGAACCTAGAAATCCCACTCCTAGCTTCAAGAACAGTGCTAGTTACCACCGTGTTATATTGATCCTAGTATTGGGAAAAGGGGGCAAATAGAGTAGAATACAATGAAAGGCAAGAAAATGGGAGTTATGAAAAAGGACTATGCCTGATACGTGGTATAATTATTAATAAATATTTATTAAATGCATAGAAAATAACCTAAATGAGTAGGTAAAGTTTGGAATCATCGTTCACTCATTGAGAAAATAAAAATAATAAACCAATACACTATCTTTCTTCCCTCATTAACAATAGTTATTGGGCACATACTATATGCTGGATACTCTTCTGGTGGTGAGGGATACATTTTTGAAACAGACAGAAATGGTCCTGTCATCACAGACCGTATAACCCAGAAAATACAAAATAATATTTCACCAAGGCTCAGATATTTACATTTTTATTCCTGATTATATTCTTTTTTTGTTTAAAGATTTTATTTATTTATTTTACATAGAGAGATCACAAGTAGGCGGAGAGGCAGGCAGAGAGAGATGGGGAAGCAGGCTCCCTGCTGAGCAGAGAGCCCGATGTGGGGCTTGATCCCAAGACCCCGAGATCATTACCTGAGCCGAAGTCAGAGGCTTTAACCCACTGAGCCACCCAGGCACCCCCCTGATTATATTCTTCTGATTAGTTTTGAGTCAAAACATAATTATATGATACAAAGTTAAATCCCCTATATGCCAAGAATAAGTAAAAGATGCAATTTTAACTTAAAAACTTTACATAAATGTTGGTTTATGGAAGTAAATAATAATATATTAAAAAACGAATATAACCCAGGCTTCCTTTTAGGTACCCAGAGTCTTGAGATTCCAATTAAACAGATTTGAACATGATACTTGATGCAATGTCATACATTTTGCTGGTCACATCATGTTCTGAGCTCTGCGTCTACTTAATTGGACCAACATTTGGACAACACAGCCACCTGTGTGCATATTGTCTCAATTCCAAGTTATTCTTTGTTGCTTCCAGAACACATTTACTCATTTCTTCAACCCTTCTATCCCCTATTCAGCTTTAGGTCCACTAAGGTTTACACTAAGATTCATTATTGAATCTGATCAATGAAAAGCTACCCTAAAATCAGTTGAGGTGAAACAGTGGTAGTTTTAACTTTTCTGCTTTTCTTTGTTTCGTTTTCACCTTTCTCTCTCTGCCAGCTTCATTTGTGAGGACAAGGAGGTGGTATAGACATACATTTCCCAGGATATATAAATTACAATACTTTTCTTCGAAATTAGAGTTTGTTTTTATTTTAAATGTTTTATCTTTCTATTAAGTGAGAAAAAAATGAGAGAAAGAATTATAATAAAATGCATAATTTCATACATATTTCTAAATTTCTAAATATCCCTGATAGAAGATGTCTGGCAGAGCACATATTTTGCCAGACAAGAAATTTCCAAATAATAAAGTACAAAATTTAGAGCACACATTAACAATGGCCTGATGAAGACTTGAAAAATATCAGGCCCTGAAAGACTGAAAATAGCAAGATGCAAAGGAATTCGATGTTTTCTACTCTCCCCTGTGTGTAAGTACCTATCTGGCACTAAAGAAAAACACATTAAATCATTCAGTTCAGAGAAGTGTAATACTGCAAATGGTAACAAAGTGTAGATGCAGTCCAAAAATCAAACTGAATTATAGTCAAAGCAAAAGTTTCATTACGTGAAAGTTTAACTATGGAAATCAATTAAAGGAACAGCTAACTCCAGCCCTGGGTCATGTGAATCAAATAAAATAGTCTCTGGGTGTGTGTGTGGGGGTGTGTGTGTGCGTGCATGTATGCCTAAATTAAAAATGATCTTCATACAACAGAAATGACTCCGCTAAAAAGTGTTTACATATTGGGATTACAAACAAATATTTTAGGACACTATTTTGATTTTTGTTTTATAAAAGGGAAAGCCACAACAAAAAGTTATATCACAGATTTTGAGAAATATAAAATCTAATTAGAAAACAGACTACTATAAAATTAATAATAGGTCAAAATTAGTAATAATGTTTAGAACTCCTGACATATATTGTCAAATTACTTTTATAAAAGAAAACTAAATTATATTAAGTTACATATACATATATAAATTCTGTTACTGTTTTCAAATTTTAATACTTTTATAATTTTATATATGAAACATATTCAGTGCATAATTTTTATAATACTTGGGAAAAAAACAGAAAAAGAAAACTGTACATAAAAAATTACTCATTATTTACCCAGAGAAAATAAAAACACTAATTTGAAAAGATATATGCCTCTTTATGTTTATTACAGCATTATTTACATTAATCAAGACACGGAAGCAACCTAAGTGTCCTTCAATAGATAAATGGATAAAGAAGATGTGTTATATTCACAAATAGAATATTAGCCATAAAAAAAATGAGATCTTGTCATTTGCAATGATGCAGATGGACCTAGAGGTTGTCATACTAAATGAAATAAGTCAAACAGAGAAAGACAAATGCCATCTGATTTTACTTAGATGTGGAATGCAAAAAAACACACAAAACAAACAACTAAAAAATAGAGACTCACAAATATAGAGAACCAACTGATGGTTGCCAGAGGATGGGTGGTAGGCAAAATAATCAAAGGGGATTAACAGGTATAAACTTCAAGTTATAAAATAAATATGTCATGGGGATAAAAAGTACAGCATAGGGAATATAGTCAATAATATCATAATAAGTTTGTATAGTGACAGGAGGACCTGTATTTATCTTGCTTGCCAATTTCACCACATCTTTCAAAAATGTTATGGTTTCTCTCTTAAAAAATATTTTAATAATACTTGTAATTCTATAGGATTTTCCCTCTTATAGTTACTATACTTTCATGGATAAGTTAATAGGAAATATTTAATTATATTGTTGATACAGTGAATGGTAGCTTTCTTTCACTGTATTTTCTAAACATTTATTGCACTACAATCAAGAATATTACTGCTTGTGTATTCTTCTTGAACTCAACAGCCTTCTCAATTAAATGCTTTTTAATGGAGATCTTTAGGTTTTCTAGACATACAATTACATCATTTGCAAATAATAATTGACTTTTTCTATCACTGTTTCTTACTGATTTTATTAGCCTTATGACGGTTAATTAATTTCAAAATAAACAAATTACAGAAGTCATGAACTACTTCATTTCATGCCGCACTAGGTTTTGTTGGGAAGCATTTATGTCACTAAGCACAGATACATGTATCTGTTCATACTACATCCTTTTTGGTATAAGTTAAGCGTATGGAAACAGGGTGTAACTAATATCAGTAGGAAAAAATGTAGTTTGCTTAAGAATGTTTTCTTCACTTTCCTGGAATAGAAGGACAGATTTTGTTTTTTCCATGTATTATAAACTCTATTATGGAATAAACTCTGTAGGAATAAACTATTTTTTTTCTTCCTCAGGTAACATTTCATTTCATGGAAAGGATGTAGAAAAAGCATTTGACAAAAAACAATATGTTTTCATGATAAAAACACTCACCAAACTAGGAATCGATGGGGACTTCCTTTACATAACAAAAGGCACTTATGGTATATGTGTTTTAGTTTTTATTCATCTAGGTTTTTTTCTGACCTATTGCTGTTTGAGAGTACATTGTTTACTTTCCATGTAGTTGTGAAATTTTTCCTTCTTTTATTGATTTTAACTTCATCACATTGAGGTGTGAAGTCTTCAACTAACATACGGTCTCCAACTGTATTACTGTGTAGTCTCCAACAGTACTATAGACACATTTTATAACTGTCTTATCTCTTTCTTTAATTCTGTCAATGTTTGTTTCATGTATGATGGGATTCTATTGTTTGTTGTATATATGTTTATAATTGTTATATCACTTTGATGAATTGACACTTTTATCAGTATATAACACCATTCCTTATCTCCTATAACACATTTTGATATAAAATCTGTATTGTCTAATATTGGTATAGCCATCCCAGCTCTCTCTTGGTTACTATTTACATGGAATATTTTTTCCATCCTTTCACTCTCAACCTATTCATGTTTTTTAATCTACAGTTAGTCTCTTATAAACAATAAAGAGTTGGACCGTGTTTTTTAAATGCATTCTACCAATCTCTGCCTTTAACGTGAGTTTAGTCTGCTTTCATTTAAAGTAATTATAGATAAAAAAGGACTTCTGTTATTTTGCTGTTTGGTTTGTGTATATATTATATACTTTTTGTCCTTCATTTCCTCCATTATTGTCTTCTTTTTTGTTTAGTGCATTTTTTGTGGACTCGTTAGTTGCACTTGTGAATTTGCCCTTGTGAATTTGTGCACTGTGAATTATATTGATTCCCTTCTCATTCCCATATGTTGATTACAGTGATGATTACAATTAATGTTCTAAATTTATGCAATCGAGTTTGAACTGATACCAAAGTAGTTTCAATATCATAAGTAAACTCTACTCCTCTCAGGTCTTTCTTCCACTGCTTTATGCTGTTAATGTCACATGCACATATTTATACATTGTATAGCTATTAACATAGATTTATACTTATTGTTTCATAAATTTGTTTTTTAAAGAATTTAAGAAACAAAAAGTTACTCTCCAACTTCTCTACTACAGAAGCTCCATTTTCTTTCTATCTCTTACTGATATTCCCTACTTTTTCATACATCATTCTCCCGATTTCCTTTTATTTCTTTCTTCATGGTTTCCTTCAGCACTTTGAGCATCTTGCAAGTAGTTAAAGTCTTCACCTAACAGTAGTTAGTTTAAAGTCTTCATCTAACAAATCTAGTAACCAATCTCATCTGGCTTCTTCAGAGATTTCTGACATTTTGTTTCTTCCTATAAATGGAATATATTTTCATGTTTTCTTTGGCATTTTATAATTTTTTGCTGAGAACTGGATATTTTTAATATTGTAATATGGTAGGTCTGTAAATCACATTCTCCTCTCTCCCCAGAGATTACTGATATTACTTGTGGAGGGCTGCAGTGGTCCATGTGTTTAGCAACTTTTTGAAACTTTTTTTTCCCAAAGACTGTACTTTTTAATCATGTATGATCACTGAAATCTTTGTTCTATTATCTGTACAGTCATTTAAAAACAAGATGTTTTTTATCTTTAAATTATTTTTACAAATGCTTTCAAGGAAGGCACTTGAGCCAACCTATGCACTAAACCCCAGCAATCCAACAGGCAAATTAACATGCGACTTCTGATCTGTATAGGATAATGTATGCATTGTCCACATTCACCAGCAAGCCACACCAGGAATGTGTGCTGCCATTCACACAGTAGCTACTCATCCTGGAACTTGGGAATAGGAACTGTGGCTACTATGTGAAATGACAAAATTCCTCACATTTTACCAGCCTCTTTATTTGTCAGATATTTTCCTGGACACTATAATTGTTTGATTGGAATCTAGAGGCCTGAAATCGTTGATTTTGACAATTCTTGTCAGCTCAATAGTTGTTTTAGTGGCAGGACCATTTCTGGGAGCTTCTTACTCCACCATCTGCCACGATATTCCACAGGGCAATTTTGAAATGAGTAATGAAAAACAATGAATAGGAAAGTCTAAAAAAACTGAAATTCATAACAGTAGTGAAAGTTTAGAGGAAATTGGGGAATGAAAGAGAATGAACTAAACGGAAGAAGTATTTTGATAAAACAGTCTAAACTCCAAAGAGCAATAAAAGAACTGTGAAAAGCATGAAGGATCAGAAAACAGCTTCAAGTTTGAGGTCTGTCCTTAAGTAGCTGAGTGATTTTGACATGCCATTTAATATTTAAAAACTTTGTTTCTTTAATTTTAGAATAAGGGCATTATGATCTCTGTAATGCTTTTCACCACTAAAACTTTGAAATTTAAATATATAAAAATGAAAAGTATTAAAATTTTTAAAGTTTTCATTTTGAATCATGCTTTACTGCAACCTATAATGCATACATAATAATAGTCCATGTAAATAAGTTATAGAAATATTTTTACTATTAATCATACACTATTCAACATTTGTTGAACATTTAGTATGTACTACTTAGTGCTAGTCACATGAAATGATTAGTCTTTTCAGCTCAAAGGCAAGACAAAAGTGGTCTGCATTTTTCCTCCCCCAATTTTCACCCCATGTGTTTTATGGAAAGAGAGCAATGTTTTTTCCCAAGCAACAGCCTGTGTTGTGATAACTTGGAATCTGCTATCTAAGTTGCAGGATATTCTCAGGCATAGATTTTCATTATTTAACAAAGATGATCTGCAAGAAACACATTAATAAATTCACATTTAAGGTATGCAAAATGAATGTAATTTTGGCCAATTCTTTTGTAGTACATGAAATACAGATTTCTACAGAATACAATTATAAAAATGTATGTTAATTTGTACATTTATATGCATATTTCTATAATGCATATAACATGTCACTAATTATAAAATAAAAGACTTCTACTTAAAATGTATGTTTTATTTACATATTCAATTATATATTCTATTAACAATGATGTTATTTGGAACTTCTTACTTCTTTTTCAAGTTTTATTTCATTGTTTCCTCAAGAATAATGTTAAAATTCTAAACCAATAAGCTGTACTGAGGCATATTCTTTATATCTGGTGTTAAGACGGAATTAAGTTTGCATTCATTTGGTTTGCCTCTTTAGAATGTAATTTAAAAGCAACCATCTTTTTTTTTAAACATTTTATTTATTTATTTGACAGAGAGAGAGAGATCTAAAGTAGGCAGAGAGGCAGGCAGAGAGAGAGGGAAGCGGGCAGCCTGCTGACCACAGAGCCCAATGTGGGGCTCGATACTGGGACCCTGAGATCATGACTTGAGCTGAAGGCAGAGGCTTTAACCCACTGAGCCACCTAGGTGCCCTGCAACCGTCTTTTTTTTTTTTTTTTAAGATTTTATTTATTTATCTGAGCAAGAGAGAGAGAACGCAAACAAGGGCAAAGGGCAAGGGAGAAGCAGATTCCCCATTGAGCATGGAGCCTGATGCGGAGCTCAGTCTCAGGACCATGGATCATGATCTGACCTGAAGGCAGACACTTAACCAACTGAGCCACCCAGGCACCCCCCAAAAAGCAATCACCTTTTAAAATTACAAAAAGTGCCTTTATTCTATGGGCTATGTTTCAAGTTTAATGAATATTTGATCATATTCATATACATGATTTGATGCATTTTTGATGCATCGAAGCATCAATAAAAGAAAAAATATGTACTTTTATATGTTCTATTAATTTATATATACTGTTAAATGTATTAATAGTTTTAATTTCTATTCATATGGGTGACAAAGATACTTGGAAACACTGGAATTAATTTTTTGCATTATCTTAAATGTTATTCTCACTCAGGAAAAATCTTAAATATATATCAAATCATCTTCCTGACATAACATTCTCAAGTAAAACAAACATTTTTTCCTAAAAAAGAAAAGAAAATTTAAAAAATATTTTAATATCTAATTATAAGAATTGATAATCTTATAAATTATGGTTTTATCATCTAGTATAAAATCAGAACAAGTTTTAGGTAAAACAAGGTGTGACTTTACAAACAAGACAGGTTTGCATGTCATCCGAAAAGTACAGCACACCTATAAAATCTTTCATAAACCAAAGTGGCAAAAAGCTAGAGTATCTCCCACTTTCTGAAGTGTTAGGTAACTTCACTTTCACAAAAGATCTACGTTAGTATTGTAGTGCCTTTCTTCATAAAAGTGAAAATCTTTTCGGGGTTTCTTTCAATCAGCAAAAGCAGGTACTAAAGCAGGTCTTTTGTAAAAGTGAAGTGGCCCAACACAAACTTTTGGAAAAGGGGAGATACCTGTATCACTCTGTACTTTCACAGTGACCATTTATTCTTACAAATGGTAATCCTCTAAGCAAATTCTCCATATTGTCTTTCTCATTCAAGTTCAAGATTTTATCACATGAGCAGGTGGTTAGAGGACTATGATTTGACTTAAAGAGTTGTGAAGTGATTCATTGTGATATGATATTCACACTATGTTTGAATACTCTGTGTATGGAATAACTAGCTGTTATACCACAGTTCAAAAATCTTTTTATGCTTTGATGCTTGGTATAAGAAATAGTTGTAACGGTGATTGGTTTGATATTATAAGTGCATTATGTACATATAAATATGTTAATATGCTTATTTACAATGGTGTATTTTATAAGATATTGTGCGAGTTACTCATGCCATAGTATATTATATACTTCCTTAGTACATATTTAAATATCTTTCAAAATAGGCAGAAATATATTCTGAAATTTGTGGTATGAGTGGAGTCTTGAAAAGTCGACCATGGCATTCACCTACTTAAAACTATTAATGGTTGTGAATTGTGTAAGACTGATGAATCACAGACCTGTACCCTTGAAACAAATAATACGTTATATGTTAATAAAAAAGCTATTAATGGTTTCCCTTGATTTACAAAATAAAATATAAGCCACTTTATACCATTGGAATTGTTGCATGACACTAAGGATGCAAATAAAATCACTTTGAAATTTAAAATCTCTTTGAGTCAAATGAAAGTTTAAGTCTGCCTGCAGTTGATGAGGACAATAGGAACATTAATTACATAGTGATAATCATTTATTTTTTATTATTAGGTCAATATAGCTCATTTGAAGTCTATTTGAAGATGCCTCTTCCAACATTTCGAATTCCTCAGTGCCGTGCTTAGGCATGGAGTCTTTTAGGAGGCTCCTATGGACATAGCAATTTATTAGTGGCCATTTACCTATGGGCAGCCACACAGTCATCCCCAAAAGAGGAACGCCACCCTGGAGTGTCATTATAGGGTAAACTCAGGACCTTCTACACTGCATTTTAATTTTTGTGACATTCTAGAGTGAGAGAATGAAATCAATCCTAATAATTATCAGACCGTGTAAACAACATAGATTATCAGACTATGACCAGCTCCAAAGATAACAATGTTTTTTTTTCCTCAGGCCACCCCCACTGTAGAATGCTGAAACAGCTGCCTTCTATTGAGAGATTTCTTCTGTCATACCACTGATGTCTCTGAATCCACTTTGTGGTTCTGGCTTCCATTAAAAAGATACAAAGCTGAACTCCACTTCCTCCAGTCCTTTCTCAGAAAAACAACTGATACATAGTTGCTATGGACCGAATTGTGTCCTCAATTTATATGTTGACGCCCTAACCTCCTACACTTCAGAATGTAAGTGTATTTGGAGATAGGCCTATAAAAAGGGCAAATACATTGAAATGAGGCCATTAGGAAGGGGTCTTAATCCATTACTACCTGTGTCCATACAAACAGAGAGAGATAACAGAGATGTTCATACACAGAGTTGACAATTGTATGAGACCACAGGGAGGAAGAACTCGGGACAGGAAACTGCTGACACCATGATCTTGGAATTCTAGCCTCTAGAATGGTGAGAAAATACATTCCTATTGTTTAAGCCACCCAGGTTATGCTCTTTTGTTATGGTAGCCCTAGCTGGCAACGTACTTCCTTGTTGCAGCAAGTTACTAAACCGAGATTTGTTTGACTGCAAGTTTGTTCCTGGTAGACTTTACCTGATGGGCTTTATCATCCTATTCCTGATGTTCAAAAGAGTCGTTAAGGCCAGGTAACACCTCTTGAAACAAAAACCCCATATCTCTCTTTCTTCCTTCAACTGAAACAATTTTATTCCCTCCACATGTGTGGACCTTTATAACAATAACCTTTTGATGAATTGCCTTGTGGAACACTGACTCTTACTGGCATGACTTTACTTTCCAGGCAGGAAGTAGTTCTGAAAATCTCAGACTCCATGTTGCTGAACCACTTACAGAGGTTACATATACTTTTTAATATGTAACATTAAGTGTATTAAATGAGTGATGAATCTATAGGATAGACCTTCATAAAATGTAAGTTTTCAATATCCTTCTACAATAATATTAAGATTTATAATATAGACAATGATCCAGCTCTACCTCATTTCAGTCATAGATCTTCCTCTTCTTCGAAATTGAAAATGTATTATACCTTTTATATATTAAAAGCACAAGTAAATAAATAAAAGCACAAAAAGTTTCTCATAGCAAATAAATCCCTATATTTTTATCCAACCCACAATTTTCTAAGCATATTCAACCATAAAAAAAAATCTGAACATAGTGTTAAAGCCCTATGAAAATTCACTATGGGAATTTAAAAATAAATCTTGGAAGAACTGATTGCTAACTATTGTCAAAGTTTTATTGCAACCTTGAGAAAGACAAGATTTCTTTTCTGACAAACAATTTTTATAGGAAGACCAGATGATTAAAAACGCTAGTAAACTGGGTACCAAGTAAAAAAGAAAAGAATCTTGGCTCATTACAGACTGATGTTTACTTAGGCGGTTTAAAGACAAATTCTGGGGTACCTGGGTTGTGTAATCTGTGTAATAATCTTTGTGTACCTGTGGGGACTTTGTTGTGTCATATGATTAACAATAGGTAGCATTACTGAAAATTGAATTAAACAATTGATGCTGACAGAATTTGTCTTTATTATTTATTTTTTTAAGATTTTATTTATTTGATACAGAGAAAGAAATCACAAGTAGGCAGAGAGGCGGGCAGAGAGAAAGGGGGAATCAAGCTCCCCGCTGAGCAGAGAGCCCCATGTGGGGCTTGATCCCAGGACCCTGAGATCATGACCTGAGCCAAAGGCAGAGGCTTTAACCCACTGAGCCATCCAGGCACCCCCGCTGTTATTTTTTTAGGCCTCATTTTGCCTCTGAATAAGTCAAAGAAGCTATGTTCCCACTTCAAGGGGGAAGCAAGAAAGTTAGTCATTGTCTGAGATTTGTCCCAGGCCCCAAACACCTGATAATACCTAAGAAGAGCCAGATCCCAAACATGTTCCAGAACATTAGCACCAGACAAACCTGGGCTGATGCCGGGCATCAATACCCTTACCTTCCATAACTTATGGAAAAATACTTACTGTTCACCTGATAATCACCTTTGATTGGACACTATCACAGATTTCTGAAGAAACACATACCCTAGATTTTTTTCCAATGTAACCCCCCCAACCCCAAGCAATAAGACTTACTCTTCTTTCCTTTCCAAGTCTCCTCAGCCCTCCATCTGCTATTCTCCACCTGCTGCTCACCCTAGTCGATAAACTATGTTTCACTTTTTCTGACTTGCATTTAATTTCCATCCTGCATGAAGCCAAGGACCCCTCCTGGCAGGTCTTCTGGGATCCTCCTCTGAATCCTCAGGCCCAGCCTGCCTGCATCAGCCTCATTAGGAAACCATAGGGAAAAATATGTACAATATTAATAAAATTATTTATGTTTTAAATTGACCTAAGCATCAGTTGCAAAGGATATTAGGAAATCATGAAGGAAATTAATTTTTTGACCTAAAGTCAAAAGACCTTGATCTGAATTCCAAATCTGTGCCCGGACTGCTTCGTGCTCTGTGATTTGATCAAATCCCATCTTTTGAATTCAGTTTAGTCACTTACAAAATAGTAAAAGAACACCTGCCTTGCCAACCCTCTTTACAGGGCTACTGTAAATACCCAAAGTTAAAAGGTACATAAGAGATTTTATCATTGTAAAATATTTTTTAAATTTTGGTTTAATGATGATTATAATAGAAACTATATTTTAATAGAGGTGAAAGGATTCCACTTTTTATTCTCTTTTGTTGGATAATAGGTTTATGGAGCTATTTATCATGAATCATTGACTTCGTGTCGGTGAGTTGGATTTAATTTAGAATCAGATAAGGATAGATCAAAAAAATTCTTATTTCACTGGCACCTGTTGAGGCTTAACTAACAACATCTATAAAAGCACTAGGTAAAAACTGTAGTTTAAGAATGAACATATATTAGCTTATAGAAGTATAAGGAACTTGAGGTCCTCAAAATTAGTCTTTGCAGAATGAAATCATTTCATTACCAATATCAAATAGCTAGTAGAGCAATATTTCACTAAAGGAGACATGGAATAATAGTAAAATATCTACACACACAATTACTGGTCTTTTTTTTTTTAAGATCTTATTTATCTATTTGACAGCAAGAGAGGGAACACAAGTCAGGGGAGAGGGAGAGAGGAAGCAGGCATTCTGCCGAGCAGGGAGCCCAATACTGGGCTATATCCCAGCACCCTGGAATCATGACCTGAGCTGAAGACAGATGCTTACCAACGGAGCCACCCAGGTGCCCCTCATTTCTTAAATTGATATTACTTTTATAGATTGTAGTTCATTCTAAAATACTACTTATTTTACTGTATACCTATTCTAATGCATTTATTTAACCAAAAAATCATTTTCACAAAAAATTAATTTGTTTCTTTCTATAAATTAATTTGTTCAGAGAGAAATACCTTTCTAGAAATACAAATTGAGTATAATTACTAATAGTTACATGATGCTTTTCACTTCTCAAGCAAGAAATTTAATTTTCACACATCAGAAGAACTTTGCATTGAAATGAATTTTAAACCTAATTTCTTGGCCAAATGCCTATTATAGAAGCAAGACATGCATTCTTGAAAAAACCCTGTTTATGCAGTTAATGACTCGGTTATTTTGTTACTAATAAATTTGTAAATTATGACAATACATTTATTAGAAGATATATGACTTGAGAAGGAGAAAATACTATTAAACTTTTTTTAAGATTTTATTTATTTGACAGAGAGAGAGATCACAAGTAGGCAGAGAGGCACACAGAGAGAGAGGGGGAACCAGGATCCCTGATGAGCAGAGAGCTGGATGTGGAGCTCGATCCCAGGACCCTGAGATCGTGACCTGAGCCGAAGGCAGAGACTTTAACCCACTGAGCCACCCAGATGCCCTGAAAATACTGTTCCCAAAAATACTATTAAACTTTGAAAATATTTCACTCGGGGTGCCTGGGTGGCTCAGTCCATCAAGCCTCTGACTCTTGGTTTCAGCCCTGCATTGGGCTCTCCGCTCATTGTGAAGTTGGTTTGGGGTTTTTCCTCTCCCTCTGCCCCTCCCTAGGACCTGATATGTGCACACACTCTCTCTCTCTCTCTCAAAAATAAATAAATCAAGAAAGAAAGAAAGAAGAAAGAAAAATTTATTTCACTCATTACAAATGCTTCAATGGCATAAAATTTTTTAAAGCATAAAGGTTGAAGTATGTACTATATATAATACTTCTATATATAGTAACCTAACTTACTAATGAAAATGAAACAATTTAATGTTTATTCTAAGATCTTACTTCAATTTTTCCTCACAAAACCTCACTATTTGGGGGCACCTGGGTGGCTCAGTGGGTTAAAGTCTCTGCCTTTGGCTCAGGTCATGATCTCAGGGGCCTGGAATCGAGACCCGCATCGGGCTCTTTGCTCAGTAGGGAGCCTGCTTCTCCACTCTCTCTGCGTACTTGTGATCTCTCTCTGTCAAATAAATAAAATCTTTAAAAAAAAAAAGTAAAAACACTATATATTAACCATACTTAAATAATAAAGAAATTAAAAAAAAGCTTAAAAAACTTAAAAAAACAAAAACAATACAAACAATATTTGCCTTTCTCCAAATGGTGCAAGAAAAAAAATCTCATATCAATGGTATTTATTGAGTCATGTTCCCATCACTGTGGAGGAAAAATGTGATCTTCACATGGGCCACATCTGGGTTACTATCTGCCTCAGAAACTAAGAGTGAGAGAAAAGGCAGTACCCTGGAGCAGTCCTTCTCAAAGTTTGTCTTAGAAATGCAAATTATCAGTCATACCTCACACCTATTCAGTCTGAAACTCCTGTAGTGAGATTTAGCAATCTAGCATTTAATACATTATCTAGGTGATTCTGATAGTTGCTGGAGTTTGAGAACCAATGTGCTAATATAAAATATGGGTGTTAGAACTAGAAGAAGACAGGATTATGGATGTTAAAAATAATAGATAGCCATAAAAATTTCTTCAATAAACTATTTGTGATGTGCAAATATGCATGTGAGTGTATAAGTGTGGTTTTATTATTAAGCAATAGTTTGTTGAGTTATCTGACAGATAATTGAATCCTGTATTCATTTATATCAGTCTTCTGCATAAAATATTGAACCTTATTTCTACATTATTATAACTTTATTTCTTTAAGATAAATTAAACTCATATATATTATAAATATATAAAAATTATGAGACGCATTTGCTTCCCTCCTTTCTATGTTTTCCTAATTATTATTATTTTTAAATGTTGCCAGGAAAACACCTCAGGCATAGCAGTATGAGAGGTCCATGGACTCCTACCTCACAAAAACAAATATACCTCACAAAAACAGTAATGATTATTACTGGTAAAAAAAAATCATTAAAAAAATGAATGTTTTCTAATTGTCCTAAAGGCATATAGCAAATGAAGATACACTTATTCTAGAAGATCAGGAAATCTAAATATCAGTAAAAATAGAGACAGGCTATGGTATCTGAGCCAAGACCTCCTCCCTCTTTCCTGACTCATCAAGATGGAAGCTCTACACTTGATATATGCAACAAAGAAATGGCCCTGCCTCCCTCCCCAACTAAAAGTATAGAGCTAGTTTCTTCCTGGGAGAGGAAGGTTGCCATCCTTTCTCTTTTCCTTCAGCTCCATAGTAGAGAGGCTCTTTTCCAGATAAGCATGGGTGGGAAATCTGAGTTCCTTTCTTTACCCCGTCCCTACTTCTAGGGTGCAAGAATGCTGGGCTCAATTGCATTCATCCCTACTCACTCATCAGGTGAAAACTCTACCTTAGAAGACACAAGGTGAGACAATAAAGGCAATAAACCCAACCCAATAAACTTCTTACAGAACAGGAGTCACTCAGAGAGAAATAGGCCGCTATTCTCACCACCAGGACCAGTGCAATAGCATAGAAATTCTGCCCAAAGGGAGAGACAAGCCACAAGGAAAAAGGATCTCCATAGCAGTATCTAGGATGACTAACATACTTTAGAAGAGAATTTGAGAAAGTTCAAGGCTAAGGGGGGCTGATGAAAACAATGAAAATTTTAGTGGTGAACAATTAAGATGGGCTGGTAACTCCATGATTACAACACGTGAACTATAGGCGAGTGAGACACCTAACAGAAAATAGGGAAAGAAATAGCTAAAAGCAGCCCTCCTAGGATTGAAGCAAGCCTCAAAGAATGCATCAAAATTACTCTTTCAAAATGACCTAAATTTAATTATACCTAACACTGGAACACTGATTGCTCTAGGATGTCATCAAACAATAGAACAATTAGCTAACAATTAGTGGAAAACAACAAATGGAATTGATATATAAAAAAAAACAGGCTGAGCTGAACAGAAATCAGGGAGAGAAACAAAGAGAGCCCTACTTCAACCACTGATATGCTTGGGATGGGGGTGCCAGGGGGAATGTGTGCATGCCCAAGAATAAGTCCTTTGAGTTGCAATATCAAAGGCTGAGCTTTCTTTGCAGAGAAAAGAGGCTTACTGAAATATTATGTCCAAATTACTAAACATAGTAAGCAAAAAAACAAAGAACGAGAAACTCTAGAGTGGAGGATCAGTATTTAGAGTTGTTACTATATATCGTCCAAAATGACCAGCTTTCTTTCCAACTCATTCTACAGAGTTGATATTATCCTAATACCATAATTAGAGAACACAATAAAATGATATAAGAGTACCTCTTATGATTATGATTGCAAAATAATGCTCAACAAAATACAAGCACATCTATTCTGGCAATATATAAAGTAGACTATATGTAATGACCAAGTGGGATTTATCCTATGAATCTTAGATAAATTCAATAGCTGAAAATCAACTTATGTAATATACCATAGCAATAGAATAAAGAAATGAAAATACATGCTGATTTGAATAGATAGACAAAAAAAGTACCTGACATAATCCAAAAACTTTTGTGATAGAAACACTCAACATCTAGAAGTAAGGGGGAACTTCCTAAATCTGATTGATAAAGGATATCTACAAAAACCCACAGCTAGAATCATGCTAAATTTGAAAGACTGAATAGTTTCCTCCTAAGACCAAGAATAAGACACAATGTTTTTTAATACTTCTTTTCAATATTATAGAGGAGGTTGGGGTGGATGTGGATTGACTAATAATAGGTAAGGGATTTCTTTTTGGAATTTTAGAAGTATTCTAAAATCGATTGTGGTGATGGTCTCACACTTCTGTGAATATACTTAAGAAAACACTGAATTGTACAGTTGAAATGGGTGAATTGAATTGTATTATGGTCTATGAATTATATCCGAATAAAGGTGCTTTTAAAAAGTAATACATGTAGAGCCAAGATTTGTTATAATGAAAAAAACAAATGCTGGTAATTCTTCAATTCAGCTAGTTACATCGTTTGACCATTATGTTAACCGTCCCAGTAGTGACTGCAGGAACCACTATAGATTTCACACAGTAATGTAGGTCCTCTCACAGAATTAATTCAGGACTGATGGTGTTTGAAAACCAAAATCAGAGAATCGATGCTCATGGTTGTCTGATACAAAAACAGAACATGTGTTTGTTTTCAAATCATACACGGTTGCCATGTCCAAATGCGGTGTTAGTAGTATAATATAGAGTTAATTAATCTAGGGATTAAGTCTGAACACCCCCTAAGCAACCTTGTGATTTTAAGGAGTACCTCTTGGGTGCCTGGCTGGCTCAATTGGTTAAGTGACTGCGTTCGGCTCAGGTCATGATCCTAGAGTCCCATGATCTAGTCTCATATCAGGCTCCCTGCTCAGTGGGGAGTCTGCTTCTCCCTCTGACCTTCCCCCCATCATGCTTTCTCTCTCTCTCTCAAATAAATAAGCAAACAAACAAACAAACAAACAAACAAATAAATAAATAAATCTTTAAGAAAAAATAAAGGAGTACCTTTTTTCTGGTTAACATTCTACAAATAAGATATAATTGCACAACAAATTATAGATAATAATAGTTAATAATCTGAGGGGAAAACCCAAATACCAAAACACATTTTACTCATATGCATGTTATTACAGTTCTGCCTGCAGATGTGAGAGGTGACACTGCATAAACAGTTGAGATGTGGAAGTTTCTAAAGGTGTTTCTCAGACCATTTTCAATAGAGGCAGTTATGTCAAATGCTATTTCCTGGTTAAGTAGTTAGAGATATGTTGAGTAATTCAAGATCACATGGGTTTCTTTGTTTTGTGATATTACTATGAAAAGATAATATTCACTAAAACACTCAAAATTTTTTTCACAGATTCATAAAACACCGTTGACATTATTCAAGTGTAAAAATATCGCATGCTTTAAAAAAAGAAGAAAACATGAACATCACAAAGGAAGAAAACAAAACATCACAAAACAATTAGAAAAACATTGATTATGCATTTAAAATAACACATACACACACATACATGCACACACTCCTTCTTAGATATATCTTCACAGATGTTTAAAGTTTTCCATTAATTATTCTCTACATGGTGTTTCATAGTTTACTTTTTCTGCTAACATTACAAAATAAGTATATTTTCATGTAAATTTCTTTTCATTTTTGTTAGTTTTTTTCTGTAATATATTGTATTTCATTAGTCCACTATTGATGGGTTTGGAACATTTTCCATTTTCTCTACTTGGAATTGTTTATTAAAGAATAAGCATGATAACTTTTTGACTTTAATGCTAGATTGCTCTCCAGAAATATACCCTTTTCTACTCCTAGGGAATGATTACCTTTTACTCATAACTTTTTGGAAATTGTGCTGCCACTTTTTTTTAAGCTAGCATATTTATAAATATTTAAGACAACTTCATCATTTTTATTTATTTATTTACAGGTGAACTAGAAAGTATTTCCTATTTGTTGATCATTTGCATTCCTACTTTAAAAGCATTTCCTCCTTTCCCAAAACATTCTTTGGGAAAAGCTTTTTCAGGAGATTCCCATAAAAAGGGAAGATTCAGAGGGCATGCAGAAACTCATTAAAGTGTCCAAAATGGATGGAGGTCACCTCAAACAAAGAGAATGTAAATGAAAACCCCAAATTCTCCTTCAATTTACTTAGAACCAGAATGCACATAAGAACATTGTGTTCTGAGTCCTGTGTTGTGATTGTTGTTGTTTTCAGTGAAAAGTGTACTCAGTCTTCCTTAATTCTACATTCATGTTCTACTTAATGTTCAGACATAAAACATTTCATAATCAATTTGCACAATGAAGGCTGTTGTGAGAAATAAAAAAAGGAAAAGAAAAAAACCAGCATTTGAATCTCCTAATCCTTTAACAAATCTTCTAATCCACTAGGCCGTCTCCTGTAATGAATGCTCACAGTATGAGCAGGATTTGCTGGGCTGCTGACTGGATCCTTGCTCCTTGCTTTCAGTCTAACATTGTCATATGCTGAGTTTTGTGGCTCCCCCAATGTCACCTTTACATACTAACCAGTCTCTTCTAGAAAGAAGAAAAACAGAAAAAAAAATACCAGCTCTAATTAAAAATGTTAGTTTTAGACACGGGCCATAATTTCTGCACTGGGAGAAATAAAGTTTGCTTTGTGCTTTGTTGATTATAGAGGCAAACAGGTGCAGCTTGATTTTAGTAGATAAATTGGGATTTTTTTTTTCAAAGGAAGCCTGAGGGTTATTTCCTCTATCCCACATGTACTAGGTATTAAGGCTAGCTATTTTAATGTCAATCTCAATATAACGTTTTCTTCCCAGGTTTGATGCTTATTTAATAAAGAGTAAATTTAAAGATTTTACTAATTTTAAAGCAATACTCTTTTGTAGTAAATAGACTACATAGAATGTTAGAACAAACACACAATGATTTTTGATTACTTAAAATAAATAATGTCACTATACTGTAAACACAATCAGGATCACTACAGTGAGAAATAGATGTTTTAAGGAGGGTGGGAAGAGAAAAGGGAGAAAAATGCCCTGAGAACTTACTTGTCAGGCTTGTAATATAAATGTAGCTTTTTCCTTCCATTTGAAAATGGAAGCTGAAGTGCAAAAAGGGGATTGGGATGATCATGAAAAACTGATTACATACAACCATTATTTCACTTACAAAAAAGGGCAATTTCAAGAACTTCAGGAAGCAAAACAATTTTGTCTAATGTCCAAGTGTTTGATAATAGTTGAGTCTTCCCTGCTTAGTGAAATACTCTCTTCATTTGGCTTCCTACAAACATATTCTGCAGTTTTGCTTGTTTCCAATTTCACTGGTTACTTGTTCTCATATTTTTACTGGATGTTTTTCATCTTCTTGACTTTTACACAGTAAAGTACAGAAGCATTCACAACTCAGAATATTCATGTGAGCTCCTCACTCTATGTTAACTCCTGTTCCATGGTTTAAAATACCACCCAAAAGTTCATTGTTTCCATTTTATACTTCCAATGTCAACCCCTCTTCTAAATGCCAACTAAATATCTCCACTCGGATGTTTATAGGTACCTAAACCTAATATGTACTAAATCTTCCCCTTCTCCAATCTTTACCCATCTAGGGGACCAACAGCTCCATTTGCCCAAGTATTCAGAGCAAAGTCCTAAAGTTATCCTTGAGTTTCCTTTCTCACCTATTTTATATCCAATCAAAAGATGTGTTCTAACTCTCATATATAAGTTCTAGCCTGGACTAATACCAAAACCACCTTCCTAATTTATCACTTGCATTCCCTGCTCTGCCCTTATTCCATAGACTGTCCTCTATAGAGCTGACAGAGAAATTCCATTAAAAAGTAAATAATTAGTATCTTATCACACTCAAAGTCAAATCCAAAATTCTTAACAAGGTTCTGCATAACAGAATGACTGTTAATCTTTGACTACCCCTTTACCTTGGGTACTTTCTCTACCCATCTTCTCAGTGCACTGATCTCCATGCTGATGCTTGACCACACGGAACAAGCTCTTGCCTTAGGGATTTTCTACTGGCTATAGTCCCTTTATCTGATAACACTGTATCCTCCCCACCACATCACAGATGTGCACCTGACTCATTCTTTACTGCATTTGGATCTCTCTTATTTGTCACCACATCCAACAGGTCTTCCCCAACTATCCTATAAATAGTGGCACTCTCTCAGTCTCTTACTTTACTTTCCTTCATATAATCCCCACATGATAGCTTATGTACTTTTCAATTTTCTCCCTCCACCCTCCCACCTAGCCCAATAGAATGGAAGCTTTTTAAGACTTTGATATTTCATTCACTTCCTTACCTCAGCTCCAAGTACAAATCTGGGAAGTTACTGATATATGGAACTTGTTAAAAATTAATAAATGAGATTTATTATTAAAGTCTAAAAAAGATATTATTCTGATTTTATTGAACTCAGGGCACTGAGGATAGAGAAGTGTAAATAAAAATATCTACGTATTAATTTCAATATAGACTTCAAAGAGATTTGAACATTTTTTATGACTAGAATGGAGAACTACTAGGTCGAAACTCAAAATGTTATTTTTATTTTTCTCTGAGATTGAAATTCACTTTCTTGAAAGACATTCCCTTTGTTTGAACAATTGTTTTTAGTGACCTTTTGATTCTTTGTTAAGACATGAATGTAGTAACATGACCTAAACGTCCATAATTCAAACTAAGGAATTAAATGGTCTTTTTGTTAATAGAAATTGGCAGATCAATGTGTATGAGATTATATTTTCTTTAGAGATTTCATTTCCTAAACAAATATTAGACTGTTTTGAGTACTTAGACTTCTACAGCTGAGTATATCAATAAGAAAGGCAACTTCTTCTTCATTATTAGAAATTATTATTAGTTTCATGCCTGTGTTAATGAAGAACTTAAAGTGTTAGCATCCCTTACCCACTCTGGTTTATGTCCCTATAGATAGGATCTCAAGGTAGACAGACATAGTATTAATAATTGTATCTTCTGTGTAAATGTCTAAAGGAATACATTCTCTCTCATCTTTATTCCAAAACTGCAGGGTCAAGTAGACAGGGTTAACCTATTCAGAGCACTGGGTCCTTTAGAGTTATGCAAAGAGGACCCACTTAAGGGAAAGTATGCAGTTTTTGTGATCAGCTATATGTGGTTTGTTAAACGTAATTTTAATGTTAAAAATGTCCTTTTTTGGTTTCAACATGAAGTTAAAAATATCTTTTTATTATATATCAACATATATTTATTCTATTTAGCATTTTATTAATCATTTAATTTTTTGATAATACAAGAAAACTAAGTTTATTATATCTTTATATAAGTAACTGAAGTTATTGTTACCAATTATATAATTACATAAAGACACCTATTTTTCCCATTTAATAAGTTATATAGTTACTTAAATCATTTTATTTTATTTTACTTAAATCATTTTATTTTACTTGAATCAGTTTAAACTAATATGTTGGACTAATGCAATACATCAATTTGTATTGTATCAGTTTGACCTGGAAATATTCATTCTAAAATGTTACAGACTTTTATTATGTGTTACAACATCTAAAAGAAAAAAAACCTTGCATTTATTGCCTGATATTTGAAATAATTGCATTTTTTGCCTTTAAAAATCAACTGGCATACTTTTATAGCAATGGTCGTATTTTATATATAATTAATGATATGAATTTTGGGAAATGCTGGTTATTGTTTTAAAAGACTTCTCTTTAAATACAGTGGATTTGACTGATTTTTAAGTATATAATTGAAAAGAGAAATTGGAAATTATCTTTACTGTATTTTTAGTTTATTATTAATGATATTTAAAGTCTTAGAGATAACTTTATACACTATGTAAGGAATTCCTTCAGATTAATGTCTCTTACTAATCTATGAATAGCATCCTGGGACAATTTGACAGAATTATTATCATGTTTTTGTTCCCCATTAAACTGTTTTATCTCAAAACTAGTATTTCCTATATTCCAATCTCTAAGTTATGGTACACTAAGGTATAAATTATACAATATGTATCTACAAATAAAAACATGTTAAGGTATTAACACCACAGCAGTTATACTGTCAAATAAATGTTTGAGGTGAGGTCTGTATCACTATATATACTTATTTTATTTCCACTAACACAAATGTTTACTTAATATTTAAATTAGGTACTAAATTTTTGTTTTAAAAGGAAAGAATAATTTAGTGAAGACTTTGAAATTCCCATGAAAGCCACTAGAAATCCAATGTTTCTATTTTGAAAATATTGATCTACCAACAATCCCTATACAAACTTTCATTAATAGTGGCATCAAAAACAAACACACAAAACTCTCAAACTTTAAATGGTTAAATGCTGAGCTGCTTATGTTGTGTCAGGAATGGGGGATAGGGGCTTCCAAGTCCCACTTGTCAGATGTTTTCTCACTTTCAATGGACAATCTCTGAAGTTTTCCTTGCAATGCAAGGTCTCCTGGAATTATATTTTGAGGACCATGACCTCATGGACTAGGATGGAAGACTGTATCAGAAAAATAAAGTGAAAAACATAAAAAACACCATGCCATGTAGACAAGCTTTTTGTTGGAATAAAGCTACTTAACTTGGCAGAAAATTTTCATTCCTCTTTTAGCAAAGATTATGCAAAAGAAAAAAAAAATAGTGAGGGAATTTTAAAATAGTTTGCAAAGGGATGGTCTAAAAGAACATAATCAGGTATCATTATACCAGTGAGCCAGGGGTCAAAGTAATTGAATTTGTAAAAAGACACAAAGGATATCTGGTGAATTAAATTATACTTAGAGAGCGATAACATCTTATACATGATATGGATGCAAATATAAATGAAAAAAAGACTTGTAAGATGTCTTTTTCTTTCAATTCTTTCTGGAATAACATGTCTAGCTTCTACTTCCTTGCCTAAGGATTATGTGGGTGTCTGGGATTAGTTCCCAGAAATGTTAATATTGCTTTATTTTCATCCTCTCACTGATGTGAAAACACAGCTGGGAAATTAAATGCAAATGCAAACATTTTCCTTAGGAAATTTCTTTCTACTCTTGTAAAAATTTCTTGAATCTATTTCTTTTAATGATTAATCCTATTCAACATTTGTCATTAAGTTTTAATTAATTCACAACATGAAATTGATTCAAAATGATTAGTTGGGTCATCTAAGTCTTTTTTAGAATATTGGTTTCCAGACGATTCTTGCCTATAAAACTATTGAATTTCAAATAATTTTCTCTCCTACACTACAGAAGAATCATTTTTGATGTTCAGCTCACATTTCATATATCTCCTTTTGTTCACTTTAGGTGATTTTTCCTACCAGTGTTTCTAGTACCTTTAAATATTCTTTTTTTTTTTTTTTTTTTTCAGAGAGCGAGAGACTGAGAATGAGAGGGGAGAAAGTCAGAGGGAGAAGCAGACCTCCCGCAGAGCCGGGAGTCTGACATGGGACTCGATCCCGGGACTCTGGGATCACGACCTGAGCCAAAAGCAGTTGCTTAACCAACTGAGCCACCCAGGCGCCCTTTTTTTTTTTTTTAAATATTCTGATGTATGTAAATTGCAATGATGTATTTCCTTATAATGGTACTGCTGATCTATCTATATACAGAACTAACCCTGTGGCACTTAACTAGCTACTTCTTCCATCTAGACAATTTCCATTTTAATCATTCTCACAGCTTTTATTCACTTAAATATATTGAATTATATTCTTGGCCAAACTATTTTTTAAATGGCATATCTCATAAGGCATGATTGATTAGCTTTTCAACCTAAATATACTAAATGTCACTAGGAGAAAATCATGGAGGCATGTTAATCCTTTTGAGTTACTAGAATGCCACTAAGGCTTCTGGGCCCTGAACAACTATTGTTAAAACTGTCTTTATTAAAAATACTTAGTAGGAGCTACAGGTGACTTCTTATTAGTGTCAGCCTCACATGTATAGAAAGCCAGTTACATTGCTTTCTAGAGAATACATAATTCCATAAGAATATAAATCTGCAAGGCCAAATCATCCAAAGGGCCAGCCAGAAAGTACATTTCTGAAATAAGAAGGCACCTTTATAATTTATGAGAATATATAAGATATATTTTTCCTGATGAAACGTTATTTGTAAAGAAGTGAGAAAATGTATACATAAAAGCATAATATAAATGTATACATATAAAGCTTTTAGTTAAAAGTCAGGTTTATAAACACATATGATTAGCAGCTCCCCCATGCACTAAAATATGTGAGGATAAGGATACCTAAACCAAAACTTAGGTTGGTAAGAAATCTATTGGCAGAGTATTGAGGGATGACCCACTGACTACAATACTAATTGAGCTGGATGGGAAAAACTATCAGTGGACAACTTATGCTTTTTATAAAATAGGCAATTTTTTCTCCTCCCTCTCTCTGTCCTTTAAGTAGGAGACCAAGGATCTGTATCTAACAAACTATTAGGCAGGTATTAAAATCAAAACCAAATGAAGACCAACCTTGAAAATTCCCTGAGCAGACAAAACCGGTTTAGCCATACAAACAAAGCTAAATTTAGCTTATTTTGCCAGACTAACTTGACCTGGGTCATTTCTTGCTTATACCTCTGGAAATCATGAGCAAAATGTAGACTGTTTTCCAAGGCTGATATGAAGTAACCACTGGCCAATTCCCTATAATTTAAGAAAATTCTAATATTATACCCAATTACTGTGAAGAATAAACAGTCGCTGCTTTCTCACTATCATAAGCTTCTTTATACTCCTGAGCCTCATTCCACATTTTGGGTTGAGTGCTCCCAGTTCCAAACTGTCTTTTTGGTGTATACAAAATACACTCTTACTAATTACTACTTTGATGATTTATTGGTTTATTTACATTATTTCTGAACTTTTGACAAGGGCATCCTAAATATTTTTTCAAGATTTATTCATTTATTTTAGAGAGGGTGGGGAGGGGTAGAGAGGGAGAGTCTTAAGCAGACTTTGCACTGAGGCAGGGCTCAATCTCATGACCCTGAGATCAAGCCCTGAGCCTAAACTAAGAGTCAGAGGCTTAACCAACTGAGCTACCCAGGTACCCCTCTAAATCTTATAGTATCTTTAGTTTTTATTCTTTCATATACATATATTACCTATTCACATGCATATGTATATGTGTGAATGTTTTATCTATTATGGATGTCTTTTCATTAATGTATATCATTTATTTTATGATATGATGAATTTTCTTGATCTATACACACAGGTATTTTTTCAATTCCAAAAAGATTTTTTTTCCTACTAAAAATTTCATTATTTGGGACTCCTGGGTGGCTCAGTCGGTTAAGCAGCTGCTTTTGGCTCAGGTCACGATCCCAAAGTCCTGGGATCAAGTCCCTCATCAGGTTCCCTGCTTGGCGGGGAGCCTCCTTCTCTCTCTCCCTCTGCCTGCTACTCTGCCTGCTTGTGTACTCTCTCTCTCTCTCTGTCAAATAAATAAATAAAATCTTCAAAAAAAATTGCATTATTTATTGACAACACTTATTTCATTGTTCTGGCATCTACTCAGGAACATGAATTATATTTAGGTGTGACCTACTCTCTATTCTCTTATCTAGTACCTCTTTTCATTTGCATTTTTTTATTTTTTCTAAATAGGAAAATTTTCTCGAGTTTTTTCTCAATATCTTCATTTAACTTCTTCATTATCAAGTCTGCTCTTACTGTCTTCAATAGCTTTTAATTCTGCTAATGCTATTTTGCTTTCTTTGTGATTTTTTTTTTCTAAGAGCTTATCATCGGATCTCATTCAGTTTTACTCTTATTTCACCTTTTATATACTTTCAAAAAGACTATTCTTCTTATGGCCTTCAATTCTCTTTCATGGATTTAATATTATTTTGAATTTCACTGAGCATCCAAAGAGTAACATTTATTCTATAAAATTATTTTCAAATTATTTTCTTCTTTCAGATTATTTTCAGATTATTTTCTTCTTGAGTATTTTTTCCCTCTAAGTATCATTTTCAAAATCTTGAGTTAGTTTGTTTTGTTGTTGATTTTCCTTTCAACATACCCTTCATAACCTAGGCATCTGTCTAGATATTGGTCCTGTACAGTGGGCACTGAGTTGTGGTTTATTCCTACTTTAAGAGAAATAGTTGTATATATTGATGTTCACACATCTAAACCTAAATCTCAGTTCGCCAGGGATCATTCTAGCTTTTTCAAGCTGTTCCATCTCTGGAGATTCAGTTATTGTCTTTTAAATGATCATTTCATGAATGAATATAGAAAGATGAGTAGAGAGCAAAGGGAAGACAAGTCTCACTATTTAGGATGCCCAAAACACCTCAATGACATAGTCAGTGAGCATCCAACTCTTGATTTTGGCTCAGGCTCTGATCTCAGGATTGGAGATCCAACCCAGCCTCAGGCTTCATGTTAGGCATGGAGCCTGCTTAAGCTTCTCTCTTTTTCTCCCTCTCCCTCTGCTCCCCCAACCAAAAAAAAAAAAAAGAAAAGAAAAAGGCATTGTATGATGTATAGACACCTGCAAAACAAGCTTTTATATCTATTCGCTTATTTTACTTTTAATATGAAAGCAATAAAAAAGTAATTGCACATATACAGTTACTCAGAAAAGATACTAACGGATGTCCTATCTTGAAGTTATACTTGGGTAAATGAAATGAATCAAAATTAAATTCTCAGACATATGGGAATGGGATATTAAGCATTAAAAAATGAGGCAGAAATATTTAAGATGAAACCTCTCCACAATACAGTTAATAGAAAAAACAAGATCAAGAGCCGAGAACATTATATGCTAACAACTCATATTCTCTTGTGCATGTTTATAATGACACGGGAAATTCACTTAAGTGATTTGTGAAATGGATGTTTATAATGACACAGGAAATGTTTATAATGACATGTTTATAATGCATGTTTATAATGACACGGGAAATTCACTTAAGTGATTTGTGAAATGGATGCCTCCAAGGAGGTGAATTATTTGGGGAAGAAAAGGAAAAGGCAAAACTCTTGTGTGCAACTGAGCCTATAAATTCTTCAATATTATTTATTTTGTACCATGCGCATATAGTTACTCATATAGTTATTACTTTTTTAAAAATCATTAAAAAGAAGGAAAATTCAAATTTGCAGGTATCATGATACCTTGACTATATTTGAGGTCTATAAAAATTAAACGGATAGCTAATTTAAACCTAGAATTAAAAATAGTTACCATATAAAAAGTTACTTGAAAGGTTAAATGGAATATATAAACAACATATATGAAGATATCACCTAATAAATAATATCTAAACATATTTTTTAAAAATACACTATTTTAAAAAATACACTATTTTTTTAAAGATTTTATTTATTTGAGAGAGAGAGAGAAAGAGAGAGAGAGAGAACATGAGGGAGAGAAGGTCAGAGGGAGAAGCAGACTCCCCATGGAGCGGGAGCCCGATGCGGGACTTGATCCTGGGACTCCGGGATCATGACCTGAGCCAAAGACAGTCGCTTAACCAACTGAGCCACCCAGGTGCCCCCAAAATACACTATTTTCATAAGATTTAGTGACAGCAAGTGTTTTTTGGTAATGTATCAGTGCATTTGTTAAAAGACAAACTTAATAACATTAAAAAGTCAATACTTCAATCCTTGGAATCATCTGGATATTCAAGGAGAAAGAGGAATAATGATAAGAGTTACTGAGGAGTATACTGGGGAAGGTTCTAAAAAAAAAAATATATATATATATATATACATACACATATATATACTCATTTAATTCCCATTACATGCCTATGAAATAAGTAGTATTATAATCCTTGTTTCATAGCTTGGAAAGAAGGGCACAAATTGGTTAAGTAATTTGCCTGAGGTAAAAAAGCTAGTGAAAAGCACAGTCAGGATGTAAACACAGGCTATCTGGCTCCACATGCACTAAGCTATTCTGCTTCTAGAATGGATTCAAACTAAAAAGACTATTTAATGACATGAAAAATGTTGATGTGATAATAATTGGAAAACATTGAATGCAATTTTGCTAAACAACCTGAACCTAATCCTGGAAAAAAATAACTAAATAAATATGATACACATGAAAATAAGTTGGAAGAAAATATTAATAGAAGTTTTAACTCTATAGGCATTGCCTATGATTATTATTTTTAATACCATATTTTATAAAGACTAAAAGGTAGAGTCATTCCTTTCAATATCATAAATGTTAATTAAAAGTACATTATTTGAACATAAATACGTAATTAACTTGCTATAGATAAACAGTTCCTCTGGGGAACTTGATTCAAAATGTTACATATTAAGGAAGTTATTATCAATCAAGAAATCCTAAACTACCAAGAGTTAATCAATGCTTTGGCAAGAAATCAATACACCAAAAAAAAAAATTTCATGAAATTGTTGTGTCTGTGTCTCTATGAAAAAAAAAAGCATTAAAGTATAATGAAAGTATGATTTTTTTTTGTATTGTATATATAAGTTTTAGTTTAAAAATTCAGGAAAAGTGAGCTATTTTGAGGAGATAATCTGATTGTCAGAGGTATTGCCTGCCACTTATGATGTTGGTATAGGAAGTAAATATAATACTTCTGTACTTAATCAGAGGTGAAGGTTGCAGTGGTGGATGATTTACCCAGGTGAAGGATCCTGCTGTTGCCTGACCTTATAAAGGGTTTTTGACAAGAGACTTCTTTATTTACATTGTTAAGACTCTATATTTTGAAATAATAGTTGCGTTTAGTTATTCTTTGTATCTATATAGTTTGAAATGACTCGAATTGCTGCTAGTCTTTCCCAAGTAGGGCACCAAAATAGAGAGAGAGAGATTATGGGTCAACATGTCTACCCCTAATTTAGATTCAACCGGGATCAGAACCAGTTCTAGCCCCCGGTAGGGAGATAGCCCCCATGTGATTCTGCTTTGGTAGTTTCAGAAGGGAGGTAAATTATTGAATACAGCAAGCCTGGCCAATTTGATGAATATCTAGTCACCTCAGTCATTTTACCAAATGACTAACCCGGCAAATTGCTGAAGAGTTTCCACAGTTTTCATTTGTTCCCTGATGGCTTTTGTCTCTGCCCCTGACCTGTGGGTCTTTACATGAAAATGGATAGTTTTTTCTAATCTAACATTATTTTCCACTGTGGGTTGAAAACATACACCTTAAGTACTTATGCCCCTTCCACTGCCCACCTCAGGATTAGCCTCTGCTCGTTGTTAAAATAGCAGCACAGAAGTAGCACAAATAAAATTGTAAATATAAAAGAAGGCTTTCTGAAAAAGGTAATTTTTTAGTTTTGCAAAACTTGAATGAGACACAGGAGAGGAAAATGTGTTCAATGAAGAGAGTAGCTTTTTAAAAACCACGGTTGAAAACAAAGTGTGGCAAGCTTCAAATGTGTTGAGTCAAAATCTGTGAGGATGAAAAGTGTTACAAGTTGGGAAAAAAAAGCAAAGCAAATAAAACGATGCTCAAAAGTTTAGCAGAGAAGACAGCATAAGCCTCAGCTTGATTCCCAGAGTCATTGAGAGCCATTGAGGGATTTATAGCAAGATAATAACGGTTTTGAAATTTGCAACTATCACCCTGTTGGCAGCTTAAAGATCAGAGCTTGAAAATGATTAGGATACTTTGCAATAATCTTAGCAATAAATGCTATAAGATTAACCAATTAGTAAAAATGTAGATAGAAAGGGGGCATTTTTGAGAGATATTTTAGTGAAGGAAAATTTTGCTCTTGGTTACCAGGGAAATAATACATTCCGAGCAGTGCAAAGATCTGGGCCTGGAAAACTGTGCTTACTCTATAGAAGAAATAAGGCAGGAACAGTGGCTTGGAAGAGATGATGAGTATCTTGGTTTATTTTGGATTTAAGATGCTATTCGAGGGAACATGTATAGCAATTTATCAAATTCTGTGTGTGAGTGCATATATGGATTTGAGCTTAGAAGGGAGTGACGGATAAAGATGGGGGCATATATAATTGAAGTCATATATCACACAGGACAAACGAATTGGTCACAGAAAAAGTAATAGGGATTGGAAGAAAAAGGAAGAGAAAGGAAGGTACATGATGGAGCCAAGTCTATGCTGATTCCCTTCTGTTTCAAAGAATTGAATGGGAATGTTGTAACTGCCCAATACATTCCACATAGCAGTTGTAACTGTCCAACTGTCCAATAACATATGTCTACACACACACATACACACACACACACACACACACACACACACACACACACACACACGCCACATGATTTTCTCTGTCTCTTACCCCTCTTTCTTCCCTCTCAGGCTAATAATTATGGAGAGAGAAGATTTGGCTGGAACTCCCAAGTACTGAAAACTTGCCCCCAGTATAAAAGGTTTTTCATTCACTCTCTGATTGCTGGTATCTTTGCTGGCTTTCTATGATGCAGCTGCACCATCGCTTAGGTTTTCACCACCACCTAGCCCATATTAATCTCTATAGCGTGCCATATAGGAATGAGAAAGGGCACATAGTTGTAACAATGCATAGGGAGATATTAAAAACAGAAAAACAAATGTGGGCAAAAACTAGTAGACCAGTAGTAGTCTGAGTTATCAGACACTGCTCTACCTACATGAACATATAGAAAACTGATTGCTGAGGAGAATGGGTAAATTGGCACAAGAAGTAAGAAGAGAGCTAGGAAAGCAACTGGCATGTTAGACACTCCTATTTGAAAGTCAAGGTTATTATAACCTCTGAAGAATTTGAATGCCACTCTGGTATGCTGTCACAAAAGGATCCAAGAGAGAAAGTCACCGTGAGTGGATGTGTGTTCTGCACTGATGACATACATTCAACAAAGCCTGGAGTTTTAGGAAAAGATCTGCTTCTGCTACCATGGTTATCTCCATCTGGAAGTTCCTTTGGATAACAGCACACTACCTATAGGGGGAAAATCTAGATGAACTAATAAGCTTTATCAAGCCCTAACTTTGGATTCTTAAGCACAAAACATCACTGCAGCAGATGGTCCAGGCATGATTAGCTATAAGAAGATACCTGTCTGTATATAGAGCTCAAGCTGGTGAAGTAAGACCTACTGCTTACACAGTAGATGCACAAAATACATCTCAGGTTTAGATTAGAATGTTATGCCATGCTAGAATAGGCAGAGTAATTACTCTCCAAAGATGCTATATCCTAATTCCCAGAACCTGGTGAATGTGGTGAATGTGGCAAAGGGTCTTTGCAGAGGTAATTAATGTGCTGTCCTTAAAACAAGGAGTTTATCCTGGATCCAGGAGGGCCCAACTCATTCACATAACTCCTTAAAAGCAGAGAACATCCTTCATCTGGAGTTAGAGATATGCAGCAGAAGGGGAAGTCAGAGAGGGACTCAACTGCCCATTGCTGGAGGCAAGGCTACATGGAAAACATGAAAATGAATGTGGGTAGATCTCGGAGCAAAAACTGGCCCAAGACTTACAGCCAGGAAGGAAATGGAGACCTCAGTCCTTCAACTGCAAAAAAGTGAATGAAGCCAAAACCTGAATGAGCTGGGAAGCAGATCATCCCCATGGTCTCCAGAAAGCACCATAGCCTTCCCTACACCTTGATTTCAGCCTTGTGACTGAAACAGAGGACCCAACTGAACAACACTTTACCAAGACTTCTGACTTATAGAACTGTTGGATAATGGTTTTTTAAGCTGTTAAATTTAATCCATTATGGCAGCAGTAGAAAACTAGTATGTAGATACTAACTTACGATACTCCTAAGAATTTAGGTAACATAAAATTATGATGTCAAGACAATAGGAAATTCTTAATCACTCATGAAAGATAATCCAAGATGCATATTTGATTTCACCTTGAGTATTCCACTGATTTGAACAAAACAATGAATACTGATTACAATTTCAGATGACAAAGACAACCTTAAACTACCTTAGAGACACGATTCAGTAATATACACCAGGTAAGCTATTCCTATGAAAACTATACAATAAAACACAAATTTTAGGTGTAATTAAGATAAGAAAAATGATTAAGACTTGGAGAACTACTACATAAGTGGGAAGTATATGAAAAAAAGTGGGTAGTATATGATACTACTGATAACAGTAGATAATGTCCTTTCAGATCTCCTAGTAACAGTTTTTTTTTCCTAGTAACATTTTAAACTAACGGAGATTATTTTAGGAGTCTTCCCTAACATGATGAGATTATGCTGCTACCTTCGGTTAACATTCCTGCTGCTTCAACTCATTCACAGCAGCCTTGGGCACCTGCCCCATTGCCAATCTGAGAATAGCCTCTAAAATCCCAGAAGTATGCCACAAAAGCATAGCGAACCTACTATCACCACATTAGACAATTGATTAGACATCTGGCCCTACATCTTTCTTCTCAGATCAGACAACAGCCTATGTTTTCCACAGGTGCCTTACTGTTTGCTTTAAATAAGATGGAGCCCCTGCTGCCTCCCTCCAACTTGAGATATCCTTTCAGGGAGTGTGGCCAGAATATCAAAATGTTTTCATAAAATTCAGGTGTAAGGAAGTTTTAGTGCTTACTCTACACCTCCTCCACTTTTACAACCCCCAAATAACTCCCGGAAAATGAATGTTTTACTGTCCTCTACCCATCAGTTTCCTGTAAGTAAAAGTTGAGAAGTGTGCAGGGCCAAATGGTGTAGAGGCAGTTGGGATACTTTATGATGCTGAGCATGTCAAATTTGAAGCTTCATGGGTTTTAAACACACACTTCTGAATAACTCTGCCCTCATACCTGATCTTTCTAGCCCAGCGGCCTTAAAAAGGATCGCAATTACCACTTCAGCATGTTCACTGACATATGATTTGTCTCCTTGTATTATTTTCTGTGATTTAAAGATTTGGAAAGAAGAACAAAAAATAGATATTTTAAACAAAGGCAATTCTGAATTACAAAAATCAGGTACATAACCTATGGAAGAAACAAATTCCTTCACATCTGAAATGAAAGCAAACCAAAACTTTCTCTTCTGTGTATAACTATTCATTTTTTTCTACTGGCATTTCTGATGAAGTTGGGTGGTAGCAGGTGGTCCATGATTAAAACTGCATTCCAAGTAATTTCAGGTATAGAAAAATGGCAGTGATAGAGGGACATCATAGGTTCTGCTGCACTACAGAGAAGATTCAGAGATAGAGGGGTGATGAACTTCTAGAGTAAGCCCAGCAACATCGCCATTACCTCTAGCTATGTGTAGATGTAAAGCTCTAGTATTTCTTTTCTATATATGTTTATTTTTCATAAAAAATTAGGAGTAATTCCAGCCTAGAATATTCTTAATCAGCACTCATATGAATTGCATGTCTGTGGTCTGTATGTGTTCAAGATGATTGCTTTTATTATTTTATGTCAGTCTTATTCACGTCTGTGAATAAGATCTGTGGCAATCTTGTTCAGTTTCTCTGTTTTCTGGCTTCATTTCCGTTTTTGTGTGTTGCATATACTGAGTCACGTGACAAAAGAGCTTTGTATGAAACTCTTATTCCTTCAAGAATTATAAAGGATCCATATAATATTAGAAAATTTGGTGATAGAATATGGTGTCCAAGGAATTATAAATATGAGCTGTTTTAAAATATTTTTTAGGTATGTAGTTCCCTTCTGAACTCATTTACAGCAAATATGAAAGACACAGCATTATTAAGTATCTTAATCTAAAATAAATTCTTCTGGAAGGAAATATTTTCCATTTTATTTTTATTTTGTCTAATTTATTTATTTAAAATGAAATTTAATTTTATTTAAGGTATATTTAAAATAACTTTCCATAAAGAATGCATTGCACAAATCAATCCCTAAGAATACCTAAGATGGTATCCTTAATAAAAATGGCCTCTATGAAAAGTGAGTAGTGAGAGTTGGTGGCTGTCAGAATCAATCTTCAGTTGTCGACCTTTGACTTCTCCTTTCGTGGGATTTGCACAGATCTAACCCTTTCTCTGAAATGATGCATTGCCTCATTAGCCAGAATATGAGTCTACTATTCACAAATTTTGACTCCACATTAATTTAGATTTTCTTGCTTTCACATGAATTTGGAAGGATTTCAGATTTGGAGCTCAATACGGAGCTGGGAATCCTATGCTAGATAAATGAAAATTGTTAATGAAAATTCTAACATTTTCATCAAAATAGAAGAAA
>CM052800.1:142640521-142768510 GCA_028533885.1 Nasua narica | reverse complement strand
GAGGGGGTGATGAACCAGGAGAGACTGTGGACTCTGAGCAACAAACTGAGGGTTTTGGAGGGGAGGGGGTGGGGGGGTGGGTGAGCCTGGTGGTGGGTATCGAGAAGGGCACGTACTGCATGGAGCACTGGGTGTGGTGCATGAACAATCAATCTTGTAACACTGAAAAATTAAACATTTTTGGGGAGAAAAATATATAAATAAATTATTTAAAATTTTGTTTTAATTACAAAAAAAACCCCAAAAAAACTACTGGTTCCTGACCATTTTGTATGCATGTATCTAAGTCTATAAATTCCCCAGTACTAAAAAAAAAAAAAAAAAAAAAAAAAAAAAAAAAAAACAAGCAAAAAACAAAAATAAAAGCAAACAAAAACCTCATGTTACAATTTCTTCATTGTACTTTTGATTACAGCATGTTATTTGCTTACAACTACCAAAATAAATATGTTTGATGCTGTGGGAATCTTTATAAAATAGTTGTGTCATCTAGCTCATTCTTTACTACCATTTTGTATTAGTAAAAACTCACATTATTACAGATGTTCTTGCTTAAGAAAAAACAGTATTATTGCATAAATTGACTGTGTAGATGAAATGAAGTCCCTAAAAGCTATCTATTTAATTGAGTGAAACTACCACTTAAATCTACCAGTTTTTGGCTTTATTAATACTATTTAATATATTTTGTAGTACATAAAATATATCTATATTATTTCCTCCCTAGATCTTACAGATAACAGTTTGCTATCGGACAATCAAATGTAACTGAAAAAGTAGAACCCATATACCCTCTCAGGAGACAAGTAAAGAAAATAATATTGATTATGTAAAATAATTTTCATTTTCCCCTAGTGTGCAGCAAAGGAACAGTCATTACAAGAATTCTTTTCCTATTTCTACAGAGCCAGTGCATAATCTAAAAGTGATTATGAGAGCATCTGTCCTGCAAATTAGAGGTAGTTAGGAATATATTCCTCTGTATGGGTTTACAGTGGGCTTGGCAGGAATGTCTGTGGCTATAGGAGCCTACTATTATCTGCAAAGTGTGTGTGTGTGTGTGTGTGTTGCAAAGTGTGTGTGTGTGTGTGTGTGTGTGTGTGTGTGTTAGATTAAGTTGCTGGTTTGGGAAAATCTAAATTATAAAAAGTCACATCTGCACCTCAAGTTAATGGTCAACAGTAGTCTAAGAAACCTAGATTTACAGTGTCCATTATAGCTCTGGATAACCCTGGGGAATTTAAATTGCCAAAAGGTGAGTCATGGATAACAAAATAGTTCTCAGAAAAAAAGAGAAAAATTCCTAGAGAAACACTAATTGGAGAATAGGAAGAGCAAAGAGGGTTAGTGACCAAACAAAACTATGAAGGAATCACTGTTAACTTTGTGTAGGTTTCACCTTGGGTTTATGGAAAATGTCAGATTTAAAATTCAGGTTTTAAATTTTTTCTATTTCAAGTTCTAATTCTCTTTAGTGAGCCTAACCCTCTATGAATAGCTAGCATGTCCACAAAGCACTGTGTGTTAGCTTTGTGGAAAATCAAGGAAAGGGTAAGGACAGGGAAACAATCGACCTTTCTGGTTTCATACTGAGGTAGACCCATGCAATCATAATGATGACTTGAAAAAAGAATCTGATCCTACAGTAGGGCAGGAAGAGCAGGAACGATCGCAGAATGTGGGACAACTGTTCTTATAAAACTGCTCTACCTTATAAATTCACTCCGTAATAATAATATGAAAAAAAAAATTCATGTTCTATCTTTCAGGGTCTTTTTATTCCCAGTTAGGAACAAGCATGAAATAGCTCTCAAACATTATTTTTGGCATATCTTATGTTAAATTAAAAGAATCAAAGGAAGATCAATAGTCAAAGACAGCCAAACTCCCAATTAAGCAATATTTATTTTCAAACTAGAAAACATTGTTAAATTTATTTTTTTATGTTTGATAACACCAATGTGGACCTCTGTCCACTGACAGGTTTTTAAAATGATAGAAAAAATAAGGGCAATTTCCAGCTTTTTCTGAAATAACTACTTCATAATATGCTTTATAACTTGTAAATTTAAAAATGGCCAAATATGATGCATTTAAATGTGACCATTATGCATAATCTTAAAGGTCAAAAATTTAACCAACAATTTTCATTCTCTCTCTGATCGCTGGTATCTTTGCTGGCTTTCTATGATGCAGCTGCACCATCGCTTAGGTTTTTACCACCACCTAGCCCGTATTAATCTCTATAGTGTGCCACACAGGAATGAGAAAGAACACCTAGTTGTAACAATGCATAGGGAGGTATTAAAAACAGAAAAACAAATGAGGGCAAAAACTAGTAGACCAGTAGTCTGAGTTTAGGCTTTCAGTGATATTCTTTTTTTTAGCATATGATGAGCAGGTGAACATATAGATTTAGACTGTGAATAAAAAATGAGAAAAGTAGTTTTTGTTGGTTTTCTGAATAGTCATTAATATAATATTTTAAAGAGGGAGACCATTATTTATCTGATAAAAATTATGTTACAGTTTTTTTCTTTCTATATCAAATACATGACTTACAAACTATGTTTTCTGGACACTTAGTTTTCTTCTGAATGTCAATTTTATCTGAGAAAGTAAGAGAGAGATGGTCCATTAAACAAAGTTCTTGTGTTCAGAAGTACCCATTAACCTCTAAATAATTCCAACAATGCATCAACTTATGTTGGTGACTTTTGAAAACCTAAAAGCTTTTATAATGTATTCGATTTGGGTCAATAATTGTGAAATAATAAATAGCTCATAATATACTTAGTATTAACTTCTCTCAATGACAAAATAAGAAGGGTCAAGAATGAGCATGGGGAAAGGATGTTCATTCACTTTTCCAGATAGCATATTGGAAAAAAATTATATGAATAAGGGTAAAATAAAAATTAAAAAACTAACACTGGAACTGATCCAGTCACAAAGATAATTAATATAATAATATGTGATCAAAGCATAGCTTGTATTATGCTGAAACATATCAAAATGAACAAAAATATAATGGGAACACATACCTGCAAGATAATCAAATTAATTGGTGTTGATCAAATTCAAATAACAATGCTTTACCTACTTGGAAAATTATATGCAAAATCAAAACTGTTTGGCTTAAAAAAAAAAAACTGTTTGGCTTAGCAAAATATTAAACTACAAAATAAGCCTTGATTATTTGCATGTTTTTGATAATACTTAAAACACTCTCCTTGTTTTTTTCTGACTACTCTTGCTTATTTGCATATTTTGGTTAAATCACTTGCACAATCAAGTTCTTTTATAAATGCTCTATTATTTTTTAAATTTACAGAGAATAGCATTCCTCTCCAAATTTTATGCAAGGCACCATTTGTATAGGAAAATTCAAACAGCTATGTTCATCTTATTTATGTATGCACAATTTATATGCTTCAGTTATTTAAAATGTGCTTGATATGACTACTTGTGTTATGGGTTGAATTGTATCCCCATCAAATTCATATGTTGAAACTAACCCCCAGTACCTGAAAATGTGACCTTATTTGAAAACAGGATTTGAAGATGCAATTAGTTGCTAAGAGGTCATTAGAGTGGGACCTAATCCTTTATTACTGATGTCCTTATAAAAAGGACGCATTTGGAGACAGATACACACATATAGAGAAAATGCCATTTGAACAGGAAGATGGCCATCTACAAGCCAAGGAGAGAGACCTGGAACAGAGACTCCATTCAGCCCTCGGAAGGAACTAACCTTCCTAAAACTTATATTTTAGACTTCCAGTATCCAGAACTGGGAGACAATAAATTTCTGTTGTTGAAATCATCAAATTTGTGATATCGTTATGGTAACTCTAGCAAACCAATATAACTTGTTTATATCACTTTATGCTTAAAATGTTCATTACTGATGTAACTACCAAATTTTCTACACACTGAGTCCAACCATTTTTACAAAGCTGACTTAAATGGGGAATGATTATAAATAGGGATGGGCAAGAATAGGAAACACCTCAGAGCCCAGTGCAACTATTGGCACACACTAAGACAAGGACCCAGAGTCAGAAACTGATGTCCTAGATCTGGGCAAAAATAAGGTGTTAAAATGTAAAGTGAAGGGAGGATAGGCAAGGAGGTAGTTTTATTTTATTCATTTTTAAGGATTTTATTTATTGATTTAAGAAAGAGAGGAAGGGTGGAGAGGGGCAGAGGGAGAAGGAGAGGGAGAAACAGACTCCCTGCCGAGGAGGGAGCACAACACAGGGCTCCATCCCAGGACCCTGAGATCATGACCTGAGCTGAAGGCAGATGCTTAACTGACTAAGCTACCTAGGCACCCTGGCATGGGAGTAGTTTTAAATAAGTGAAAAATATCTCTTTCCCCTCTTCAATATTTAAGCATCTATTTAAAACTAAGTATCCAAACTAGTATACTTACAAAGAAGAAGAAGGGAGAAGGGAGAAGAAGGAGAAGAAGAAAGAAGAAAAAGAAGGAGAAGGAGAAGGAGAAAAAGAAGAAGAAGAAGAAGAAGAAGAAGAAGAAGAAGGAGGAGGAGGAGGAGGAGGAGGAGGAGGAGGAGGGGGAGGAGGAGGAAGAAAGAAAGAAAGAAAGAAAGAAACTAGATATATTTGGGCTCCACAGAAGCAAGAAATTTGTTTCCTTGTATTTTTTGTAGACTACCCTAAAACTTAAGGAATCTCAAAATTTAAGTTCCAAAGATGAATCAAAGACAAATAATCCCAGATAGTAATTAAGGTATCTAAAATTAGATAATGTCCATTTAGGCTTTGATTGGCAATATTCTAAATGTATATAAAGGTTTAAGAAGAGTATTAAACCATACTATCTAATTTAATTTTTATATTTTTATTGGATAAGCACATAAAGCCCTATTTCACCTTCCATGTTTCAAGTAGAAAACAAAGCAAAACAACACAGACATACATAAAAACCCATTTCTTAGAAAGATAAATTAACTTTTCTCAAATCAAGAATAATAAGAAGCAGGACCGACACATAATTCTGGTATTTTGCTTTTAATTTCCATGTTATTTACACTATAACACATTTACTGATCCACACAGTACAGCTATGTCTGTGCAATGATTTTCATAAATATTGCATTAATGTAAATTTTATACCTAAATTATCATATTGAATTTGATATCTTTTGAAATTCATTCACTGATTGTTTCATTCATAAAATATGTATTCAGAACACATTACCTACTTAGATTGTGTGGTGCCCCTGACCTAAAAAATGTCTACATCCTGATCCTCAGAATCTGTGAATATGTTAGATTACATGGCAAAGGGGAATTTAGGTCGCAGTTGGAATTAAGATTACTAATCAACTGACCTTGAGATGGGAAAGTTATCTTGGAATATTTGGAGAGGGGCAATGTAATCACAAGGGTCTTTGTAAGTGGAAATGGGAGGCAAAAGGGAGAGAACCAGAAAGATGGCAGAAAGTCTTGACCAAAGTTGTGGGCCTTGATGACAGACAAACGGAGCTATATGTCAAGAAATGCGATGGTCTTGAGAAGAAAACAAGGAAACAGATTCTATTCCAGAATGTCCAGAAGGGATTCAACCTTAGCACCAACACCTTGATTTTAGCCCAGTGACACCGGTCAGATTTTCAACCCATTATATTTTAAGATAATCACCTAACCGTTTCAAGCCTGTATAAATATGGTAATTTATTATGGAAGCAATAGAAAGCAAATACAGATAATATTCCTGATCAAATGGAACTTACAACCAAATAGAATTCAGAAAAATAAATGGAATTATAAAAGACTGTGAAAAGTACTGGGATTAGTATGCGATAGTATAGGAATATTTATGCAAATCCACTAAACACAGCCTAGGGACTGGGATTGAAGTGGGACATGAGGGCAGAATGGGTTTCAATTAAAATAAGTGTGGTTCAGTGTTATGACTTAAGGTGACTAAACATTAAGTTTCCAAAAAAGCAAAGAAGGAATGTGGAGAGTAATTTGGTAAATTTATAGCTTGTGAGTAAAACAAAGCAAAAAGAAACAACAAAAACAAACAAGCAAACCAAAAATTCTGACTACTGATAGACAAATGAAGGACTAGTTATGTTAGAGATAAACTTGTTAAGTACGGTATACTTGATACCTTGACAGGATTGGGAAGCCATTAAAAATGATTTCAGGATGACCTTTGCATTTTAGGAAGCATATTCTGGTAAAGGGAATAGATTAGGAGGAAGCAACAATGGTTGCAGGAAGATCACGTAGAAAGCTGCTATATTATCTCTTTAGAAATGATGGTGGCCTGAGACTTGTAGACAGGATAGAGAGAAAGGACTAGATTTTAAAATTCTTAGGGGAGATATTCAACATGGATTTTTTTTTTTATTCTTTGAGGAACAAGGGCAAAAAGGAGAATATATTTTTAATGCTTTAATGCAACATGATAAAAAAGCCATGTGATGCTCTGAGACAGATATACAGAGAGAATTAGCCTTTGACAGGACACAAACAGTGAATTTAGGTTTGAACAAATGATATTGAAGTGCAAGAAGAGAATCCAAGTGACAGTGTCCAGTGGGCCACGGATGGCTGTGGATCTAATAATTCTAGTCTGGAAGTATGTATTACCCTATGACAACATACAGATTATGATCCCTAAAGTAGGGTGGGTTATATGAGAAGAAAAAAGTCATAGGGAAGAACTATGAGAAACCCTCACCTTCATATGATGACTACAGAAACTCAATTAATGGAAGTAAGGAATGACCAGAAATTGATAGATTACCTGCAAATATAGTGACTGAAAAAATGAAGAGAGCAAGAATTTAAATTGGAGAGAATAGTAAGGCAATCTCACATACCGAGGAGACATCAGATAAAATAGGGCTAACAACATTTCAATGGGTCTAGCAACAAGCAAGTGAATGTTCCCATTGGCAAGACAGTTTCCCTGGAGAGGTGATGTGGGAACAAGGTTTTAAGGTAAGCAAAGGAACCATGAGTATAAGAAACTGTAAAAGTCTGGATAAGGGCATATAAACAGGATGGCAGTTGGAAGAGAACATGCTGTGTAATGGGGAAGAAACTTAAAGTCCTTAAAATTATTAATGCAAGGTAGCCATCATACTGTGAGAAATCAGAGTTATACTACAGAGAAGGAATAATTTTTAGACTCAGGTCCTACAAAATGTAAGAAAAAAAATGAGCACAGAGAATAGGTGTAAGAAATATTACAAGGGATTAAAGGTAGATGTGTTTCCTTATAACTAGAGATAATGAAGAAAAGATGAATACGAATGCAAGTAAAAAGATGGACTTGTCTAAAATGTATAACCTGTCACTATTTCATGGGGAGTTAGTTATAGCATGCATTAATTGATGTCAATCAACTAAAATAAACAAAATAGACTCATATTGGATAGCTAATTGCTTCTTAGGCACCTAGGGCAATAGTAGGTGCCTAAGTAAATAAAAATATTGATATTCTTCTACTCAGTAAATAAAAATACTCAGTAAATAAAAATATTGATAATAATATTATATTCTACTCTACTCAGTAAATAAAAATATTGATAATAAAAATCAGTATGTCCTTTATCTGCATACACTTAACAAAGTATTTGTGGATATATTTCTTTTTATTATCTTTTGAAATTGTTACTAAGTATACATAATATAAAATTTATCATTTTAATCATTATTAAATCTACACTTCTCCGGTATTGAATACATTCACGCTGTTGTGAGACTTTCATCATTATCCATCCCATCATTATATACCAACTACCAATTTTCCCCTGTCATAGTCCCTGTAAACCACCATCCTTTGTCTCTATGAATTAGACTGGGTAGTTCAGGTAAGTATAATCATACAATATTTGTCCTTTGGTGACTGACTTATTTCACTTAATATAATATCTTCAAGGTTCACCCACTTTAAGGATGTGTCAGTGTTTTCTTGCTTTTTTAGGTTGAGTAATATCCCGTTATATGTATATACGACATTTTATTTATCCATTCCTCCATTGATGAACACTTGGGTTGCTTCCACTTCTCCTATTTCGAATAATGCTGTTATGAACGTGGGTATACAAATATCTCTGCAGTCTCAGCTTTCAACTCTTTTGAATATATGCCCAGAAGTGGGATTGCTGGATTATATGGTAATTTTATGTTTATTTTTTAAGGAACTACCTATCATTTTCCATAGCAGCTGTACCATTTAGAGTCCCACCAGCAAACTTCTCATTTTCCCACATGCTTGCTGATATTTATTTTTTGTCTTGTTTTATTTTGTTTTGTTTTATATAATAATCATCTTAATAGGTGTGAAAGAGTACTTCATTATGGGTTTGAATGGTATTTCCTGAAAGATTAGTCATAATGAGTATCTTTTTATGTGCCTACTCACAATATGTATATTTTCTTTAGAGAAATATCTATTCGAACACTTACCCATTTTTTAGTTAATTGGGTTATTGTTTTTTGTTGCTGTTATCGAATAGTAAGGGTTCTTTATGTATTCTGGATATTAACTTCTTATCAGAGAAATGATTTACAAATATTTTTTACCATTCCTTGGGTTGCCTTTTCACTCTATTCATAGTATTCTTTGATGAAGTCCAATTTACTATTTTTTCCTTTGCCCTATTATATCCAAGAAATCATTGCCCACTCCAATGTCATATGCTTTCACCTTGTTTTCTTCAAATATTTTTTTTAATATCTTATATTTTTTTTAATTTTTTTATTAACATATAATGTATTATTTACCCCAGGGTACAAGTCTGTAAATCATCAGGCTTACACATTTCACAGCATTTGCCATAGCACATCAAATATTTTTATAGTTTTAGTTCTTACTTTAAGTCACTGATCCATTATCACATTCTCATGTCCATCCATATCCATTATCAGTTTTTTTTTTTTTTAGGAAGTTAAGGATCCAACTTTTTTTGTTGTTATGTGTATACTCAGTTTTCTGAACACCATTTGTTCAAAAGACTATCCTTTACCCATTGAATGGCTCTGGTGTTCTTGTTGAAAATCATTTGACCACATATGTGAGAGTTTGTTTCTGGGCTCTCTATTTTATTTCATACGTCTGTCCTTATGTCAGTGTTACACTGCTTTGACTTTGAGACTTTATATTAAGCTTTAAAATCAGGAAGCATGAGAACTCCAATTTTCTTCTTTATCAAGAGAGTATTTTGGCTATGCAGGGTCCCTTGAAATTCTATATGAATATTTGCATGGATTTTTCTAATTCTACAAAAAACAAACAAAACAAAACAAAACAACAACAACAACCCACTATCAGGATGTTTATAGGAATTGCATTGCATCTGTAGATCACTTGGATGGTATTGACATCTTAACTGCATTAAGTCTTCTAATACATGAATATGGACTGTTTTGTAGATGTATTTTAAATATACCACATTTGCAACTTCTTTCTCCATAATCTCAGAAATGTTTACAAATAAAATTTAATACAAATATGCTTTGCTTTTAAAATTGTAAATTCACAGGTTGTTTTTCAAATGGATAGATGAGTATAATAATAGTCACAAGTTTTTCAAGATGAAGAATTATGCTGTTGCATCTGAGATAATGTTTTAACTGGAACCCAGTTTTTAAAAAAGTAGGAGACTTTTTGGAGTCAAACATGATTCTTTTCTCTCTTCTAGTAGAATCCAATGTGTAAATTTACTTCCTAGCTTGCTGACAAATTCAGAATTGTTTAATCTGTTATGCTCAACCAGGTGCAAATTCTATCACTATTACAAGAATATGACAAGTACAAGGTTTTTAGAAAATTACTCTGTTCTTTCACTAATAGATGCTTTGTTCACATTACAATCTAGAGAAGTAAAAGCATATGGTCAGGGCAGCATAAGGAATGAGCATATCATTGTGCAGACTCTTTTGGACAGTAACACTCTCTGAGATTCCTATCTAATTTAAAACATCAATTTGCACCACAAATTTGTAACTGCGATTTAATTATGCATTCAACTTCTATAGATATATTTTTGTGGTCCAATGAATTGATTCAGTCAAAGCTGACACACTGTGTATCTTTCTTCAATTATTATAATGTTGGGTTATATTTTCTATACAATTATAACATGGGGGGCCTCTGGGTGGCTCAGTTGGTTAAGCATCTGCCTTCAGCTCAGGTCATGATCCTGGGTCCTGGGATCGAGCCCCACATCAGGCTTTCTGCTCAGAGGGGAGCCCTCAGCCTTCCACTCCCTCTACTTGTGCTCTCTCACTCTCTGCCAAATAAACGAATAAAATATTTTTTAAAAAGACATTATAACGTGAGTTAGTAACAATAATGTTCTACCTCCATTCCTAATTATATCTTTCTCTATTTATGAAAGTGTGATGAAAGGTGAAAGGAAATCTCATACCAAATTCCACCATATATATCAACATTCATATAATGCCACATGGCAGCAAGGCAAGCACTTTCTATCAGGGAGATGACTAGACATTCATCCATCTCTAACTGTCTGAGGTCTCTTAAAGTCTTTACAAGAAATCTAATAGTTCTTTATGATCAAATTGGCACAGGTCAGTTCTCAACACTCTGATATCACATCTCAGCTTAAATTAAAAAAATCCTGATAAAATTGTTCATAAAACTCAGTTTAAATATACTAATACTTTTAGAACTCTATTTATTCTAAATATACTCTTTAGACTGATAACTGTTTCTGTGGTGATAGTTACATACTATTAGAGAGTTTCATAATTTTGGGGATCAGTATTTTTCAAATAGCTGTCCATGCATCAAAAAAAAGTAAATGGCCAAGTAATGCAAATTATAAAATGAGTTATAAAATTTGGGATAGGAAATATTAGTTGGAAGTTTTCTGCTTTATTGGATCTAGCAGCAGCAAGGTGAGTAGTTTCTGGAGAAAAGAACACAATTCTCTGCTAAAATGGCATAAAAAGTAACTGCATGGGTTGGATTTTGTAGAAGAATTTCAATTAAAATTGATAAATCCTACTATTTGCATGAGCTACAACAATGTCTCAAATACACTAATATTTCAACAAGTAATAACTTGATGAGTCAAGTTTGAAATCAAAATATGAAAAAATTCGTAAGTCCCCAAAGACAGAAAAGATACAGACTAAAGAAGTAGTATAATCTAACATGAAAATCTTTTATGAGCACAGTTTATTTTGTACATCCATAGCTATATGATGTTACTTTTTAAGTTATAAAGTCTAGGAATTGAGTGCTAAAAGAAAATCTTTTCCAAATATGGAATTAATATGAAGCTGTTCAGTTACAATATAGGGTGATAGTAGCAAGTGGATGTATAGAGGAATGGCGTATATAGCACTTTCATTTGTTGTTTAAACATAGTTAAAAGGTGTTAAATATTTAATTATAGATTTTTAGTTGAGTTTCAAAATATCTACAAAGGGCAGGAAAATAATCTGCACTTTTAATGAGACTTTACAAAAAATAATATCCTTAAATAAGGAATGTGTCAACTCATAAGTAAAAAATACTCACTCAATACAGCAGTAAGATAAACTTTGGATATCAAAAGAAAATATTACTATTACATATATTATAGCAAAGATGCAATCATTAAAAGAAATGTTAAACTGTCACTTATGTGGTTTTTCAGAATGTTAATATAGGAAATTCTTATAAAAGATGATTCTAATAAAATGAATTGTGTCAGTGGAAATGAATTGTACATATACCGTTAAACAATCACTGGCTCAGATCTTTAGTTTGCTAAACTAATTTAGTTTGATATCATTTCAAGGTCTATTTTTCATCAGTAAGAAAAAACTCAATATATTTTTTTTTACTTGAGTAGTTCAAAAATTTTGTAACAAATTGCTCACGACTTCTTTCCATTATCCAAAATCTATTACATCACATATATAAATTATTTCTACTATAATAAAATGTCACGTTAAGATTTCTAGAGATAATGAGAATACTTTTGAATGTGAAGTTGAACAAAAGAATTATCACCAATTAATTTATTTAGATGTCTTTTTTAAATCATAGCAACCCTGTTGATATGATTAGTACTAATACTAATTTTAGATTGCAAAATGTATAAATTCTAAGGTCCTTTTCTAGGAATTGTCAGCCTTATCCTTTACCAAGTGTTTTGGGTCACTTCTTTCAAATATTTTTTTTAAAAATCTGCACTTTCTTAATTACCCAATTACCCTTGTTCCATCCCTCAAATTTATCACTAGCACCTTGCAGCCTTTAGTCAGCAGTGTTCTGATAAATATTTAAGAAAAACAGATCTCTGAATAGAGGTGGGGTGGGATCAAAGGGCAGGATGGTCACTTGTAGTACTGGTCAATGTTTATGGTGTAAAGGTTCCCACCATGGGCCAATTTCCAGTATGTATGTATGTATGTATGTATTTATCAGAGAGAGAGAGAGAGAGAGCACAAGCAGGTAGAGTAGCAAAAGGAGAAGCAGGCTACCTGCCAAGCAAGGAACCCAATATGGGACTCGATCCCAGGACCCTGGGATCATGACCTAAGCCAAAGACAGCCGCCTAACCAACTGAGTCACCCAGACGCCCCCAATTTCCAGTTTTCAATGTGATATCAACTAGAGAGCAAAATTTCTGAAAATTTAATCACTGACTTCAACACACCACTGATTGCACTATCTACCAATCTTGTTTCTTAACCACATTTTGCTTTCAGCTTTCTAAGTGATCCTTCCAAATTTAGACCTGATGATTCCATATTGCTCCCAGTGTCTTGCCTGTCACTACACTATCTCAGTTTCTCCGTAGTATTCATGGAATTTTAAGCTCTAGCCCCTACCTCCATCCTAAGTTTCTTTTTTATCAGTAATCCCCGCTTTGCACTTCCAACTCCTTCACCCCTACATTACTCGCAATTTCCCACACCTCAGTCATTGCTGATATGTTCTGCCCAGCAGAAAAGCACCTGATTTCTCCAACTTTCTTCTCCACAACTCCTATACAGAGGATGGGCTTACTTCAGATGATATCTCTGCTGAGAATCCATTCCTGAGTGGTCTCTTTTTCATTTTATTTTATATGTTGTATTTTATACAAGTCACTTTTACTCCATGCCATATTATTTTGTAATTGTTATTTTTCTGTTTAATTTCCTAAAGTTGAGAAGAGAAACTTTCTTATCTTTCTATTTGTAGTGAGGAACCTTGAGCATAACAAATATTGGTTGTGCTATATAAAGTTAGTAATTGTAACCGGAAATATTAATCTTAATATGTAAAAATGTGTCAGTAGATTATTGCACAGCTAAGCTTCAAGCTACAAAATACTTACATAAGATAAGCCACACTTAATCTTTGCCTGACTTTCCTCTTTCTCTCTTTGGTCTCTCTGTCTTTTTTCTTTTGTCTGTCCGTCTCTCTGTCTCACTTTCCCCTCCTTCTATCCTACCTTGTCTTTTTAATTTTTATTTTTAGGTGAAATTGTTTACCCTTTGGGAATAGACCCAGTACAATATATCATCTACTAAAATGTTTAATTCCCTTGTTTATTTAATAATATATTACTATCATTAATAACAGAGGAAATCAACAGTCAGAAGGAAGAGTAGTCCATCGATTTCCTCCAGAAAGTTGCAATAAATCTACATTACCTCTCAAGATGATTTGCAATCTGTAACCTCTGTAATGCTTGAAAATCATAATTTTTTTCATCCTATCTGATCATCACCAACAAGGGTCTACTTATATTACTTAAATGATCGATAACAAGTTTACTGAAGTTTACTGAAATTTCCTTCCTTTTTATGGGAACAATTTCCATTAGGATGAACACAATTCCCAGTCAGTACTTTGCAGATGATATACCATAGTCCACGCCTCACAGAATCCTCAATCAGGCAGCTAAACAGCACTTAGTGTAATGTCTCCTTTCCCTTCTTGTTAAGAAATTTATTTAATTTCAACCTATTTTTAAATCGCCACCTAAAAATATAACAAATATTCATTAAAATTTCAAGACAAATTCACTTTTTGTAAAAATTATCATTCCAAAATCTACTAATAATGATAGTAGTGGATTTTGCTAAATATTCGTTCATCAAATAGCACTGCAGAGTTAGCAGTCTATCATAAAGTAAGAGAGAGAGCTGTAATAGAATTTCTTTAAGAAATGAAAGTCTGGGGTGCCTGGGTGGCTCAGTGGGTTAAAGTCTCAGCCTTTGGCTCAGGTCATGATCTCAGGGTCCTGGGATGGACCTCTGCTCTCTGCTCAGCAGGGAGTCTGCTTCCCCTCCTCTCTCTGCCTGCTTCTCTGCCTACTTGTGGTCTCTCTCTGTCAAATAAATAAATAAAGTCTTAAAAAAAAGGAAATGAAAGTCTGTTATCGAATAAATAAGTACAACATTCAAAAGATTGAGCATTACTAAACAGTGTCACATATATATAGTTTATATAGGCAATATTCACCAAATTAATTACTTGTAGAAAAGTGTAAAGGTGGATGTGTATTAATTTATTCTGTCAATCCTTAAAATGTTTGTTAAAAACTAATTTATTACTCCTTTGGAATATCTATAAAAGGAATTCTTATACAAAGTATCAGCACTGAATTACTATAAGGCATGTTAAGAGATATTTTGCACATACCTTATTAACATAAATACTTACATATGTACATGCATTTTTTTTTATTGTGATGACCCTGTGCACTACAAAATATTTCAGTAACTCTTAAGCATTAAAGGATATTAGGTTATATTTAGTGTAGTACATTAAATCCCCTAGGGTTCTCAGAGGTAAAAATACTCTGGAGCTGTTTTTAATACTTGGGGAAAAAAAAACAACTGGATATAAACATTAATCCTTGCCGTATATAAGGTTTTACAGGCTTCCTAAAAGTGTTTCACTGTTTAGTGTTGGACTGAAATAACTCAGACTAGTAATACCTTTAATTCTCACACTGAACAGCTTCTCACTGGAAGACATACATTGTTACGGCCTTTGTTTTAAATCAGATGGGGGAAAAATAGTCCTTAAGAATGGGATTATTAGGGGCATCTGGGTGGCTCAGAGGGTTAAAGCCTCTGCCTTCGGCTCAGGTCATGATCTCAGGGTTCTGGGATCAAGCCCCACATGGGGCTCTCTGCTCAGCGGGGAGGCTGCTTCCCCCTCTCTCTCTGCCTGCCTCTCTGCCTGCTTGTGATCTCTCTCTCTCTCTCTGTCAAACAAATAAATAAAATCTTTAAAAAAAAAAGAATGAGGTTATTACAAATTCAGAAAATATGAAGGTGCTAACTGTGGTCAGGGGATATATGATTTAAATGATCCACTGATAATTCATTTGGGAGGCACTGGTTTAAGATGAGTGGCATAAAATATATTTTATTGAAATCTGTTTTTATTTCCTTATTATTTTTTAAACATTTTATTTATTTATTTAGAGAGAGAACATGAGCAGAGACTGGGGCAGAGGGATAGAGAGCATCCTAAGCAGATTCCATGCTGAGAGTGGAACCTGAGGCAGAGCTTGATCCCACAACCCTGAAATCATGACCTGAGCTGAAATCAAGAGTTGGTCACTCAACTGACTGAGCCCCCCAGGCACCCCTTAAATTCTGTTTTTAAAATAAATATTTATTTTGAGAATAAAATTTTGTTGCTTAGATGACTACACTTATTCTATAAGTATATATTTTTCTGGTTTCCTGAACAATAGATATGAAATTCACACTATGTTATTTATTTACAACTGGAATATGTACTATTTAAAATAAATATTTAAAATAACTAAATTGTCAAATCAGTATGTTGTACACTTGAAATTAATATACCATTGTATGTCAATTATACTTCCATAATAAATAAATAAATAGAATCTCTAGATTTCCTACATAGATGATAGTATTGTCCCTCAAAAAATAAAATTTTACTGGGGTGCTTGGGTGGTTCAGTGGGTTAAAGCCTCTGCCTTCGGCTCAGGTCATGATCTCAGGGTCCTGGGATTGAACCCCACATCGGGCTCTCTGCTCAGTGGGGAGCCTGCTTCCCCTTTATTTAAAAAATAAAAGTAAATAAGTACTTTGTATTTAAAAAATAAATACAATTTTGCTTATGAAAAAACTGGAATAGAATTTTATTTTTTAATTTTTTTTAAAGATTTTATTTATTTATTTGACATAGAGAGAGAGATCACAAGTAGGCAGAGAGGCAGGCAGAGAGGGGGGGGAAGCAGGCTCCCAGTTGAGCAGAGAGCCCGATGTGGGGCTCGATCCCAGGACCCTGAGACCATGACCTGAGCTGAAGGCAGAGGTCTAACCCACTGAGCCACCCAGGTGCCCCTGGAATAGAATTTTAAATAGATTTTCTTAGACACTCTAATATTATACTGTCCAAGATGGTAGTCAATGACTACTGAATATTCAGAATATGGTTAGTCCAAAATGAGAAATGGGATATGCTGTAAATGCTAGATTTTGTGATAGGAAGAAAATGTAAAATATTTCTTTAATTTTCATATTGACTGTATGTTGTGATAATATTTTTTGATATATTGGGATATATAAATGTTAAGATCAATTTCACTCATTTTTTTAATGTGACTGCTAGAAAACTAAAAGTTATTAGGATGACTAACATTTTTTGCTTGTATTATATGTTAAATGGACATATAAGTGTTGATCTTTAAAGAAACAAATAATAGCTTGGGAGTAGTAATAAATGGAGTGTTATGATTATAATTTTATAATTATGGTAACTTCATATAATATAAGCCATTAAAAATATGTTAATCTACATTTGTTAATACTGAGCTATGTTCCCCTACTTAATTAAGATATAATTAAAATAAATCTTGAGGATATGATATTAATGTAGTCACGCTTTCATAGAATATGTATGTGTGTATATCAAAGTGATTGTATGAATGAATGATGGAATTAAATAAATGAATTAAATTTACTTTATTCATTTATGTATTATTAAATCAGTAAATGAATGATGGAATTAAAGTTAATTTGTATTTTCTCTTTTGTGCCTTTCTGTTTTCTTTCTTTCTGTTTTCTTAATTTGTTCTTGTCCTTGTTAAAAATGATATGGAATTAGGATGGTTAATGAAAGCAAAGTCTGTTGGCCAAACTTTTAACATGTGATTTGGCTTAAAATTTATTAAAACTCAAAAATCCATTTATCTCGTTTTGATCCATTTCTTCTTTTTTTTTTAACAAGACAGAATGGATTCAAACTAATATTAGAGACTCAACTTAAATCTTACAATTTCTGTATGTTATTGATAAGGCCTACTTAAAACTTGTTTTATCTGATTACACCCATGTAACCACTCTATGAAAGTGGTAGAACTTTCTTAAATAAGAGGGTAGGCCTCTGGCAGGTATAAAAAAATGTGAAGGTAATAATAACTATTAAAATACACTTAGCAAAAAGGTGCTTCCTAAGTACTAGCTTCAAATCCTTGAATTAAAAAATATTTTTAAAAGATTAATTGCCTAAACATATATGATCATCTTATATATTTAAAAATCACTTGATTTTATATATCATAGCCTTCACTTTGTAGATAAATGCCTCCATAATGGATCATTTGACAGAACAGAGTCCTACAAAGAAACTTTCAACCCGGGTGCCTGGGTGGCTCTGTTGGTTAAACATCTGCCTTTGGCTCAGGTCATGATTCCAGGGTCCTGAGATTAAGCCCTTGCTCTGCACAGACCTTGTTTCTTCCCCTGCCCCTCCTTCTACTTGTGCGCTCTCTCTCTCTCTCTCAAATAAAATCTTTAAAAAAAAAAAAAGAAACTTTCAACTGAAAAATGTAAATGAAATGCATTTTCTCAGGCTAACCTTGAGTACGGAATTCAGAAAACTGCTAGTAGTAATGAAAACATGATATTTTACATTCAAATTGTTTTAAACTGTTGAACAGTTAGTCAGTTAAAAACTAAATCCCATTCATGGAAACTCAGTTTGGAAATCTGAAATACTTTGCTTGTTTGTTTAAATAAGCTGCACACCCAACCTGGGGCTTGAACTCTTGGCCCTGAGATTAAGAGTCACATGCTCTACTGCCTGAGCTGGCCAGGTGCCTCTGAGATACTTAAAGTTGAAGCTAAGGCTTTGGTGCCAAGCTGCAGCAACTCTGTCATGCCCAAATAGATCAGATCTGGGGCAGTAATACAGCTGGTCGGTCGTCTCCACAGGAAAGCCATTATGCCGAAGACACCATGCAGACAGGGTTTCAGAACCACACAAGCACAAGGCAAGGCTCAATTCAAGGAGTTTCTGAGAAATCAGTATAAAACACGGGGTTAACAAAACCAAAGTACCAATGAATTGCAGGAATTCATTGAAAGCCCGAAACAGCCTCAGGCTACCTCTGTTGCTGAAAACCAAGCTGAAGTCAGGGGAAAGTAATTTTAAGTCAGACCTGCTAAGTTATGATTGACAAGATAAGGTGCAGTGTAGAAGCATAAGAATGAATAATCAATTTCCATTTTATTGTTTCTTATCTCAATTTTATTTTGCGTCAGAAAAGGCCTTACTCTCAATATCTATGTGACCTAAAGAGTCAATACTTTAAGAAAAAAATACAAGTGTTTCACTTGAAATAAAAGAGAAGCTAAAATATCTAATTGTCTGCTTTTAAGAGTTCCAAATAGTTAGGTCAGCAAGCAAAATTACCAGTAAGAAATCACCATAGAGGCTATAAGTAAAAGAAACATAAAGTTCCACTAGCTACCAAAAATTAAGGTAACCTTAGCAATTGAGAGGACAGGGTCATCTTAAAATGGAAAAAAAAAAAAATATTAAGACTTTCATTCTCTCTTTTTTTTTAAAAGATTTTATTTTATCCATTTTAACAGAGAGAGAACACAAGCAGGCAGAGAGGAAGACAGAGGCAGAGAGAGGAGCAGGCTCCCCGCGGAGCAAGAAGCCCGACGCGGGACTCGATCCCAGGACATTGGGATCATGACCTGAGCTGAAAGCAGCCGCCCAACCAACTGAGCCACCCAGGCGTCCCAAGACTTTCATTCTCTTTAAAATTATACTTTAAATTGGTATTTCTTTACCTGTTATCTTTCTCTTCACAGTTGTTAGGTAAAACTGATTTATTTTGTTCAGGACCAAAACTTGTCCTTTTGGAATACATAATATGCAATAGGTTGTGTCTTAACAATCATGCTGGACAGTCTTTTCCTTGTAAGGTTGAAAGAACTTAGAACAATAGTCTATTAGGTGGAAATTACCTTTAAGTGAATGGTGCTGAGCTTTATTTACCAAAACTGTCAGGGTATATCTATAATCTCTAACATAGAAAATTATAATTATACAAACAAGTGAATTAATATTTTAATCAAAGTATGCAATAGAAGAGTTGTTTTCCCAACTCTTTTAGCAATTAAAGTTGCTACAAGATTTCATATCACAATGGTATGTGTGTGAGGCTATTCTATAGTAGCTATATCCATGTCAATAGAGCCTTTCCCAAACCAGCGTGGGATTTTTTTATAAGGCTAAAAAGTAGAATGCTATGAGCATCCTAGAAGTCCTCTTTTCATCTTATGTTCCCACCCCATCACTTGCTAATTCCTCCAAAGGCACCATCACGTATACTATTGAAACCATAGATGAATTTTACTTATTTTGGATTTTATCTAAATATATACTCGATGTATGCTTACATGCTCTGCATCCTTGCTCAGTATTTTTTTTTCTTTTTCTTTCTTTCACTTTTCTTCTTTTTTACATTTAACCTTTCAACCGCAAGCACTTTTGCTTCTACCTCTACATCTCTGCTGAAAATGTTGTGCGCAAAGTCACCAACAACCACCTTACTAACAAATCCAGTGGCCATTTATTTACCTGCCATATACTCTCTTGTTTTGAACTCAGTCAAGGAAATTGCTGGTCAACAATTATTAAAATTTTATGATGGTGTAGTCCTTTGGTCTGCTTCCTACCTCTCTAACTGTGGTTTTTTGTTTGCTTCTTTTGTTTTTAAATTAGTTAATTTTTAGTTCCCTATTGCTCTTTTGCTCATCTCTTCTCTCTTTACATACTCACCTTGGTTACCCCATTTCCTTCCAGAGTATCAAATTTTAACTATATTATGCCCCATATCTCTATTTGTGGTCCTGAACTCCCACTTGAGCTGTAGAACACAATATTCTCCAACCAAAGCTTTCTGTGTGAATATGCCAATATGTTGAAAATTTAACTCAGTATTATGTCCTCAAACTTGCTTCTCTTCCTGTGTGCCCAACTCTAATGAATAGCATCAATCTTTAACTTGGTATGCAAGCTAGAGAACTAGGCATTATCCTTGACCTTATCCTCTTCATCCCATGCATATGTAATCATTCACCAGGTTGAAAGGATTCGGCTTGTAAGTTGTTGTCCAAATATGACCATTTCTGTGTATTATTACTATTGGTCCTTTATTCTTGGCCCTATCACCTTTAACCCATATTACTGTAAGAGTCTTCATTCTCACTGAACCCTGCTGTTTTTCTCAAAAAAATGTCTTTCATATACTACTGATCTAATACCTATGAATATTAACATAATATTCATATTTCATTTCTCTGATTATTAGATGGTTCCAATAAGTAATATTTTTATTATAGCAATTGTGATTTCCTAGAAAATGATTTTTTCTTATAATGTCATTATCAAAACTATATCCCATTAAAAATGTTTCCTATAAAAAGAGATGACATTTTGAGTATAATCATGAATAGTTAGGCAATTTAAAATAAGTGTTCCATGTTTTTTTAATATCTAAAAATTTCAGAATACTAATTACCTAATTCTTTTTAAGAAAGGAGAGAAAACTATTATGCAATTAGTTTCAATATAAATGCTCACAGTTGAAGCATTATACTCGCAAAAAACTAATTATTTCGTGCCTAGTAGAAACATCTTTTTTGGATCCTACCACACATAAAGATAATTTTGAATTGACAGAGATTTATTTAAGTGTGACATTAGAACTTGAACTACTAGAATACATATATATCTTGAAATACATATATATGGTTTTGGGAACTGCAACTCATAAGAGTTTAATGGGATTTCAAGAATCTATCAGAATTGCAAACTCCTCATTTCGTACAATTTTAAGACTTGGAACTTATGTCAAAACAATTTATAATTTAACGCTTAATTTATGTTTTAACTTATAATTTAAGAAAATAAAATATATAAAAAGTATTCTCAAAAAATATTCTTTTCTGGATAGTCAATTGCACCTTTTTGCTAGCTAGAAATAAAAACAATTCCTAAAACCAATAATCTTATCATGGCACTTTATCATCTTAATTGAGTTTGACTACAAAAATAAGTAAACATAAACATTTATTTGAATATCACTTTTGAAATTGAATGCCTTAATTCAGTGTGTGGTCATGTTTGATGGCAAATCATTTGGATTTACCTAGATTTAAAGTGAAAATATAGTGTTCCATGTAAATCAAACAAACATTTTAATTTAATTTTAAATGGGAAGAAAATAAAGTGCTGGTTCCTTATATGTTAATTCAAGTCCTTGTGATTAATAATGACACTGCTGACTCATTTTTAATTCTATAAGAAACTTTTGCACTGAAAATTCTACACATTTTACTGAAAATATTCAAGACAACAAAATCCCTGGGTAAAAGGTGTTCACCATCTGACCAGAGGATTTAGTATTTCCTCTAAGTATTCAAAACTATGTCACTGACCTCATTTAAAATTTATTTGATCCCTTTAAATAGATTTCCAGGTTTGTTAATCAAACGAGGCATAATTTAGCATATTTGACACTCACACTGAGGATTTATTTTAAATACCTTTTTAATAATGCCAAAAATTTCGGAGGAAAAAATTAAGAATACCATCAAATGCCTATTGGAAAATATTAAAATAACTCATCTTATCCAAAAAAAGAAAAAAAAGGCTATTTTACAGAAAACCTATACAGTTGATGATATGTTGCTTTTTGCCACTAATCTTTTCTTGTTTGTACATTACCTTTTCCTTACTTTCTTCCACTTTTATATGGCCGAAAGAATGATAAATTAGAACTCCAAAAATCTGAATCTACCAGCAAATAATTAATGGATCAAGAAAAGTTTTTTTGGTTTTGTTTTTGTTTTTTAACTTCTCCGGACTTAGTTTATTCCTCCGTACATTCATTTGGGACTTTTTAGTTTTCTGGGTTTTCTTTTTAGGAACTACCTGGGGGAATCATTCTGGATGTAAAAAAAAAAAGAAAAAGGTTAGATAGATAGATGATAGATAGAGAGATAGAATGGATGGATAGATAGATAGATGATAGATCCTATACTAAATCTGTTGTTTTTATCATTGTCTGTCTGAGATTATATATTCCTATGGGAAAGAAAAACAATATTTTTACATTGCTTTAACTATCACAGCATTCTATACACATGGGTACTTAATACATGGTTTTTGAATAGATTGCTTTTCTCACTATTGTTACACATTTTTACTCATGAAACTACCTTAGTTTTTATAACACAGTGACTTCTAGAAATCATGCCATTATAAACAGCCTGCCACTAAACTTCACAAAACCAAAGTGGGTTTAGTTATAAAGCATTATAACAGATGGAAAGAAAGAAATAGATATATATTTCCTATTGAAGAAGTATAAATATCTCTTGTTAATGCAGACACAATCCATACAAATTAATTCTCCTCTGAGAGATCATTGTATAGTTTGATGACCTGTTTAAATAAATGCAACACTGAAAATGTAATACTTTCCAGAAAATCGCTTGGTGAGACCAGAAAGAATATTAAAATCTTCCATATAATTCCAGCATTACTTAGAAAAACATTATCATCTCTAAATGATCATATGAACATCATTTTATCACTGTTAAGGGATAGTTTTGCGATTATGCAAAAAGAAAAAAGATCATAATATGATTGCTGATTGCCAAGTACTTTCATTACCTAATATCGCTTTATGACTTATAATATTACAAATGCAGAACTTTTGCGTTATACATAATTTTGACCTAATGACAAAAACATTACAATATTCAGTAAGTTCATTGCATTTACTATAAATAATTTCCATGAAATTGTTCCATATTACTTTCTAATAGTGAGTCCAAATCATATGGATTTTTTCCCTTTCAGTTTCAACAGTTCTTAGTATAATTTAGCCCTTTGATAGACAAAACTTTATTATTTTTCTATTGAATGCTTTTATTCATAATACAGATTTCTGAGTTGCAGAATTTTTTTTTATCAGAACGATAAACTGATCCACCTTGCTTTCCTTAGCAACATCAAATCATATCAAAATGCAGTATCATTTTTTTTTTTCTGGATAAGTTCAAGCAGCTGTATTCTGGACAAGAGTCTTATTTACTGATACTGCCAGGGATCATTATTCAGTCTTTACAGTGCTGTTATAAAAAATGATGTATTATTTACACATTATTTTTATTGTTTTAGTTTCTAGCTCCACCATTTCATCACCAACAATAACCATATTTTGAATAAAAATTCTACACAGATATCCACTTAATTATCTTATTGATGTTTGATCAATTGCATACCATTAAAAATATTTTCTGCTCTTGCTACAAGTTTCAATCACTTTTACTTAGCTAAATCCATTTATCTGCATAGTGTAAGCGTGAGGGATTGGAGTTGGTATATTAGACTGCTTATTTCACAAAATAAGTTAGTAAAATAGTAATGATATTGATATATTTTCATAGAATTTCAGACCTGGAACAGATCTTGCAGTTGAATTAGTTTCTGTAAATACCCTGGTATGTCACGCACTTGAGTTTCTTTTTTTTTTTTTTAAAGATTTTATTTATTTATTTATTTATTTATTTATTTATTTATTAGGAAAGAGAGAGAGTGAGAGAGAGCAGGTCAGAGTGAGAAGCGGACTCCCCGTGGAGCCGGGAGCCCGATGTGGGGATCATGACCTGAGCCGAAGGCAGTCGCTCAACCAACTGCGCCACCCAGGGGCCCCCCCGCACTTGAGTTTCTATTTGTGCTATTCTTTTTGTCCAATTTCCTATCTCTGATTGCCCAAAGCCCATATCCACCATCCTGGAGACTAATTCAATATCTACCACTTTCAAAAAGTCTTCTTGATTTCCCAAACTTGAGGGTATTTTCTCAATTCATTTAATATTTTATGTAGGTCTTTTTATGATGTTTATCCCTTCTATCTTGTATATAGTATTTATATAATAATATAATAGGACAGTATTAATGTAATATAAATATAAAACAATATAAATATAATTTCTTTCCTGGTAAAGCATAATACCTTCTCATTGTCACCATGAGCACACAAACTAATGCCTATTATGGAGTGAAGTTCAGTGGAAAACATGTATATTTCATAGTCTGACAGAGGTTTAATTATAAACTCAGTCACTTAATTCTTAACTTTTCTGTGCTTCAATTCTTCATACAAACACAGAATAATAATACTGCTTTCTTGTTGGTACCTTTGAAATATAGTTTCACCTTGTGACATACTTTTAAGGGATTAACAGTTTATGGAGTCAACCTGCCTTGTTATCCTACTTTTTAATTTAAAATGGAAATGCAATTTAAATAAATCTGAAGAGCATACCGATATCTTGCCTAAAACTTTGTAACCTGCAACTATTTCATATATATTGTTTTACTTGTACCAAATATTACATAACATATAATTTAATGTTTAATATAAAATTATCATGACAAGAAAATTACAATCCTTGTTTATATGAATTTTCAGAAATTTGAGTAATTTCCCTAATATCAGACCACTGATAGATACAAAGGCATAATTCAAAGAGATCTTTTCACACCATGTACATATATTATTTCCTGCTTTTCTGGAAAGCAATATATACATATGTATACATATAACATATTAAAGATAGATAAATAGATGATAGATAGATAGATGATAGATATAAAAAATACTGGTTTCAGTGCTAAATTAAATCCTGTTGAACTTTGATTCTTTGGTGATTTTCAAACACCAACCAGTTAATTTAATTTTTGCATACATCTCCTAAATCTTTCCTTTCTCGTTTTTGTCCCCTAGTCTTTCCTCTTTGAATTATTTTGAAAGAATAACCTAGTAGGTAACTTTTTTTAAGCCAGATCATCTTTATAACTCCCTTTTATAAAGCACATATAGTCAATTGTAAGAAGTCTTTAAGCAATTGAAACATATAAATTATTCCAAAGTACCTTAACATTATACCAAACACCTTAACACAAATACAATTTTCCATTCCTATGCTTGTTAACCTAATGCAAACTCTACCTAGTAATCTGCTTTAGTTTCCCAAGAGTGTAAAAACAAAAAAGTCACTGTGTAAATAATTAAATTGGTTTTGATATATGGTGAAAACCACTTAAGTACTGCTCTTACTCCAAACCTTAGAAACAACATTGTGGAATTAATGTTTTCAACTAAAATCAGTAGGAATTGATATCTAGGGTTATCAAGTACTCCCAGTGTTTCATTTTAGAATTATTAAGCTCCTTAGCTTTTACATATGTTTCAACAACAGTTAAGTACTTAAATTATCTTACTTATATCACTTCTTTTAAAAAAACAACTTGTACTCTGAGATCAAGCAAACACACAGTACTGTGTAAAGAAAGAGAAAAATGAATGAAGAATTAGAGAATGAATATTATACTCACGGAATGTTCTATAAAGTTCTTCAAGAGCCAGGTGCTTGTCAGAATTAAAATCATCGTATTTCAGTAGATCATACAAAGTACAATCAGAAAGGTCCTTGCCAAGTTCTTCCTGTTTTATCACCTGACAGGAAAATGAAGCCATACAATTATAACCATCTTAACATTTCTATAGCATAATTAATTATACATAGTAATCATTTAATCATTTTAAGTCTGCAGGAGGGCAAAGAACTGAATCTATGAAAAAATCCAGATTTTCGGTTACTGGACAATTATTTTTAACCGTTCCAAAGATATAAAGTTAAAAAGTTCAGAAAGGTACTTAGAATTTAGTCCAAAAAAAAAAAAAAAAAAAAAAAAGAATTTAGTCCAAACTTTCCAATACAAAAATTTCACAGAAGGACCCAGAAAAATCTGAACTTTACAAGGATATTTTGTATTTCACTCATTTTCTTTGCTCCATTTACACTGACTCAAGGAAATAGCTCCACATGAAAATTGCCTCCTATGTCTCAGTGACCTCTGTCAAAATAAAACAGTACTCTTTCTCAACAAAAATAGCGAGATCGTTTGTTCCAACTTTTATCTTCAAATTATTTGTGAAAAATGAAGTTAGGTTCTTTTTTTTCTTCTCTGCCTAAACTCCTCCTCAGCTGGAAGTTAAGCCTTTTGGGATTGTGCATAAATTCCCTCGGTCACAAAAGAGCTATTAAGCAAATGACTGTTTCCAGGAGCCAGAGAGAATTAATGCACCAATTGATGATGAAAATCTATCCAAGTGTGGATGAGAAAAATCACCAAACTGTCTTTTTACTCTGCTCTGTCCTATGGACTGAGGCTGTAGCTTTTTATACTCTACTGCTCTAACTATTGCCTCTCAAATAAAAGAGCTCCCTAAGATTTTTCAAACATTCCTGTTCGTCTGGGAGGCTGCGCAGCTGTGTCCATGGCTTTTCATATTCTCCCACATACAGAGGCAGTATTTCACATTATAGTGTATGTTTTTTAAAAGGTGGTGCCATGTAATCAGAAAATGCAGGCTCTTGAAGTCAGCCCACTCTGGGTTCCACTTCTCCCAAGGCCACTTAACTGTTCTATAATTTCTGGCAAATCCTTTAACCTTTCATCAATTAGAAATTGCAGATAGTATCTCTTGTGGTTACCCTGAAGATTACACACACACACACACACACGTGCATATATATCCATAAATGCCCACACATACACTCACATAGTTAGATGAAGGATAGCATATAATGTGCGCTCCAAGGTAAAACGTTTAAAGTCAAAAATAATATATTTTTTAAATGTAACATATTTCTTATTCAAATGATTCACCGTCGATTTCCACACCCACTTGCACAGGCACTGCTGTGTATTCACAATGTTGTATTACCATTTTTGAGAAAGCAGTATGCTTCAGACTTTCTTTGTTAGATCAATGGCAGATTAGTGATACCAACTTCTAAAGATTCTCAGATGCTATTGAACTATTTTTTTTATAACCCTTTTGGGAACACTCCCATGTTAAAAGTTCAGTTACACCTGAGCGTGGATGAACTTTGTAGTTAGCTCTGAGGATGGAGCTTAGTGTAAGGATCCCTAGAGCCTCCAGCCCCTGAGCACTCACTGCCAAACAGAAACTGCCACAGTGTACTGGATTATCTACTCTTGCGTAATGTATTCACATTTCCTTGGTGAGGCTTGAATTTGCTGCCTGGTGGGTGGGGGTGGGGGGAGGAGACAAAACATTTATCTGCTTTAATTGATCCACATAAATAGATACTGTTGGGAGTGAGTAGTAAGCCCTACACTCTTGCACAATCCAGCTGGAGGGATTAACAAAACTACCTCATGGCTGAAACCATGTCTCCTATAAGCCTAGTGAGAAAACTAATACTGCTTTTTTATTTAGAAAGCAACAGAGCTCTCAGTCATTCTCCATCTGTTATTTGTTAGATCACAGAAAATGACTTTTTCCTGGGTGGTAGGGGGGCGGTGTATTTCATCTTACCTCACTAGGGCTCTTCCTAAAGATCTGCAATACAACCACTGTAGTAATTTTAAGGATGCAGTGACACAAGGTTTTGGTCAGGTATTTTAATAGTATTATTAAAGTATTATTATTATTAAAGTATTATTAGTGGTTTTTATTCTCATACATGTTCACAAAGAGAAGGAGATGGAAAAACCTGGAGAAAAGTCTTCATCCTTTACTATCTCATATTTTCTATTTTAATAGTTTACTCAGATTAAATCATGTATTAAACAAAGAGAATGAACTTCTACCTTTTTTTCCTGAATGCTGGCATAAGTCTAGCTTGATCTTGATTTGATCTCGATCTTGATTTGATCATGATTGTACAACTTAAACTGGACATGTTTTAACGAGTGTGCCTTAATGAAGCCAACGGTCCTGGCTAGAAGTTTTTTAAAGCCAAAAACTAAAAGCAAAAAAAACCTCAACTCTGTTCACTTACATCGGACCATGTCTATGTACAGGAGAGAGGTGATTCTTTTTTTTTTTTTTTAAAGATTTTATTTATTTATTTATTAGGAAAGAGAGAGAGTGAGAGAGAGCAGGTCAGAGTGAGAAGCGGACTCCCCGTGTTGCTGGCAGCCCGATGTGGGACTCGATCCCCGGACTCTGGGACCATGACCTGAGCTGAAGGCAGTCGCTCAACCAACTGCGCCACCCAGGGGCCCGAGAGAGGTGATTCTTATCATCAATATTTCAAGTACATGTTTTCTTCATTTATTCCATTTTTTGGTCAAAAAACAGCCTGCTTAAAACATATTTCCTAGTAACTTCTTCTGTCCTTTAGGTTTCCTAATAGATCTGTGTACAGTCTGGGGTATTCCAAAAGAGAGGGATACTTTCCTATGACCTTTCATGCAATGGATAAATTGTTTTAGATATCTAGAGTTTTGATAAGCTTATCAAAGTGTCTGATTGTCTGCAAGAAAGTATGACAGAAAGTAAGCAGATTTCCTTCCCAAGTGCACAGTAATACATTAAGCATTCTTTGACACAGGGATCCAAACTTTTAGGACTTTCATAGTTGCCAGCATTTCTTTTATTTATGTCTGCCACTGATTCCAAAAACTTCCCAGTCTAGGCTCCCAAAACACAAGTATTATTTCCAAACTGGTGATCATGACAGAGCCACACTCACTGAACATATTGTTATTTAAGTATCCTACAATGAAGCTTTAATCAAAGAGATCACTCATAATTTCATTTGTTATCTACTGTAAAATATTGAGTATGTTTCCCAAATTTACCAGTGTTTGGTGAACTCTCTAAGGCTAAAAGACAATTAAAGAGTCTCTTTCTTTAATGATCAAAAATCAGGTTACGTGAATCTTGGATTCCACAGAGATTAGAGTCAGTATGACAAAATAGAATATTAGTAGAATGTATGTCATCTAGGGAGCTCAGATACACAGCATCCCAGAGGGGATACATATTTAATTTCAAAGTAATAGAATTGCCAAGGTTGCGTGAGGAATGGTAATAACTCAGGGATGATTCAGTGTTTTGATATTATATTCTTTTTTGTTCCAAAACAAAAAAACAAAAATAAAAACAAAAAAACCCAGTCCCTCCCAAAGTAAACTCTTCTCCTTATTATTCTCTTTCATGTGTTTATTTAGGTATCTATTCAACAAATCATTTCTGACTACTATGTGTCAGACTCCTAGAGTTTGAAAACAAGAGAGATAAAAATCCCTCCCATGTATAACTTATAAGCTACTAATGGGGGAACAGATAAATATATAAGTAAAATATATAATATGTTAGATAAATTATTTGAGGATGAATAACATTGAAAGAAAAAAGAAACTGCCGGAGGTGGGTGGAGAGTATTGTCTCCCTGCTACAGAGATATGTGAATATTATTTTTCTGGGCATATATCATGACTTAGAAATCAAAGATTATTATACTGACTCTCAAAAAAGAGGTAAAATACATGGAATCAATTTTGATAATCTGAAGTCAGGCCATGGTGTTGAGGTGTGAGGATATAGAAGGACAATGGAGTAGAATCTTCCAGTTCTGTGTCTTTTTCTTTATTCTCCTCAGTGGAGACAGAAAAAACAGCAACTGTAAACTCGTGGAAAGACACACCAATCATTTGTTCAAGAGCACATCAGAGGATGAGCTCTTCCTCATCCTTGGCAAGCTATTTTTTCTCAAACTAATCATGACTGTGTCACAACCACAGTGATCTCAGTAGATCAGAGCTCAGTGCTCCTCTGTTTTAAAGAAAGTACATCACATTTGTGAAGTTGAGGAGAAGAAGCTATAGTCACCCTTTATTTGACAAATGTGTAAATTTCATCAAAGCCCAAGGAGTCAGGAAATAAATACATTTTGTTAGAAATACATATTCTTCAGGCATTATCCTTAATCCTCTCCTACACACTTGATATGGATGGGTTGGCTTCTCTACTACTTGGCTCTCTGAACATCTCCTGTACACTCCCTTTCTGCTTCTCCCCTCTCCCTTCCTCTTTCCTTTTGTCTTTCCCTTTTTAATAACCAACATGTGCCAAGAACTGTGTTAGGGGATGGAGATATGGTAGTAAATAAGAATGACATAGTCTTTGTCCTCATGGAATTCATTTTCTAGAGAAGATAAATGGGAACAGTTAATCAAATAATTAAATAAACAAGATAATTACAGGTTGTCAACAGTGTTCTAAAAAATAGGGGTGCCTGGGTGGCTCAGTGGGTTAAAGCCTCTGCCTTCTGCTCAGGTCATGATCTCAGGGTCCTAGGATGGAGCCCTGCATCGGGCTCTCTGCTTGCCAGGGAGCCTGCTTCCCCCTCTCTCTCTGCCTGCCTCTCTGCCTGCTTGTAATCTCTCTTTCTGTGTCAAATAAATAAATAAAATGTTTAAAAAAATAAAACTCTGCTCAGTGGTGACCTGCTTCCCCCTCTCTGCCTGCCTCTCTGCCTACTTGTGATCTCTCTCTCTCTGTCAAATAAATAAATAAAATCTCAAAAAAATAAAAATAAAAAATAAACAATGTGAAAGGGCAGAGAGTAATTAACATTACAAATTATAATTGTTTAATCATATATAACAGATGCTATCCTGAAATAGGTGTATTACAAGATAAATACAAAAAATACAAGATACAATAAAAATTAACTAACATCTTTTAAGTTCTCTTAAATTTTGTAACATTTAAAAAGTTGAGAGGGCCAACATTAATGCTTTTGAAAGACCTGCCGAAGAGATAACATTAATGGGAAGAAAAATATTTTATTTTTAGGGCATTCTATATGGCTCACAGGGATTATCTGAATATGAATCCTCAATCTCTAAATGCACTTTAATATTCCAAGGGAAAGATGCTATAAATGATATGCTTAAATGTTTTAAAAACAAAATTTTTTAATTTTCCAATTGTCTTGTGCATATTATGAACAGCATAAAAAAAAGAATATTTGAAACTCATTACTAATGTTTCCAGATACAATTGAAAGTACTGTTTCTTAATTGTAGCCCCAAGCTGTAACTAAACCAACAATCACAGGCCTTACCTTTCTCCAGTTCAATAACTGTTGCTGTTATTACCCTCCTGAACTCTTTAGCGCTTGAAAGGAAATTGCCAGTATTAGGAAGATCTACCCACTGGCATTGCCACTGCCATTGTAAGTCAAACACCTGGTTTCTGCTGCCTTATTTCGTCTACCAGAAGGTTTACGGGGCTTTAAAATGCTAAATAGGATTAATTACCAGGGCATTCCCTGGAAGTTCTCACTTATCTCCCTTCTCTACCCAGACAAGTGCTTGTTTATTTGTATTTAGTTTGTTCTCACTAAAATAGCTCTTTATCTAATAGACAAAACAATTCTTACCCATCTTATAGTAAATAAATATGTTGACTAGACACCAGAACCTTTTAAAAAATCTTTAAAATTGTAATAGGCTTTATCAATTCAAAATAAAGATGGTCTATTGCCTATATAACAGCTCTAATAATTTTTAAAGAAAATTATATGTACAAAAGTTGCAAAAACATCATTGCCATGCCCATTCTGATAGCTTAAAAATATCTGGTCTTATTTATTCTTGCTTTTTATTTAATTTTGTAAATGTATTCACATATGGTAGTCATTGAGCAAATAGCTTTTTAAGTCAAATATGTATAACATAATAATCTAAATCCTGTGAACAAGTAGCTCTTTTTATTATTTTAATAAAGAGTTGGCATGTGTGCACATTAGGGAAATATTTCATTCTAATATGCATGCCTAATGTGAATCAGCTTATTAAGATGACAGAATATAAATGAAGAAAGAGCTAAATCAATATACTCAATACAGCTGCTTATTTAAACTCGGAATCACAAGGGAATGATTTTGCTTACTTAAATTCTATGGGTGGTTATTTTATGAAATAGGGAGAGGCTGAAGGAGTAGATTTTCCAAGCTGTTAGCATTATTTCACTTTAAGAACCCTATGTTTACTCCTATTAAATTAAACAAGGAAGCCATTAGACTGCGTTGGCTCTAAGGCCCTGGCGCCTATGTGAACAACCCAAAATCAAAGCCTGTAAATGCCTCAACTTTTCAAAACTGACAACCAATCACAAATAGCCAAGTATGCTTTAAGCAATAGCCAATCAGTGATTTCCTTACTTTGCTTTCTCCTTTTCTCTGTAAAAGTTATCCCTTAGCTCGCCTCAGTGGAATGCTTCTTAATCACTGCTGGTTTGGCACAACCCAATTTGAATCAATTTTTGCTCGAATAAATCCTTAAAATTTTAATATGCCTCAGCTTATCTTTTAACACTGCTAACAAATTCAAGGGTGTCCTTCTGCCAGGTGAAGTCTGCCTGTGTCCCCTCATCTGACACTAAAGATCCAACATTTCAGACCACAGTGCAAGACACAGTTGTCCATTCCCCTCTAAGGGACAATCTGGATAAATTCCTTTGTGTTTCATACCCTGGTTTACCTCTGTGACCCTATGTAATCCAAGTTTCCCCATATTGCTGTGCACATTTCCTTCTTTGACTCAATTTCCATTCCTTTCCAACTCAACCCCAATAGAGTGACCTCCGGAAATCCTGCTCCCTGATCAGAAAACTCGATTTTATCTTCCATTTCTTATGTAAACATATTCTTCACCACATCAACTTTAAGAAATTCTGGCTGCCCCTTAAGAAAACAATTTGTCTAATAATTTTAACAGAGGCCAATTTTTCTCTCATATCCATTCTACCTCAGCAAGGAAGGTGGTCAATAACTCAATGGCTCCCTCTTGGCACTTCTGGATTTTTTCTGCTTCCCAAACCTGTCTTCATTAGATACATAAAAAGATCAGAGATGGATGGATGGATTCATGGATGGATGGAGAGAGAGAAAGGACTTCTTTGAATCTCAAGCCATTCGGCTACATAATTCTCTTCCGTTCTCTCCCCATAATTCACAAATAAATTTAGCTGCTTATTCACAATCTTTCTGTCTAACTTAACTCTTTTAATATTCCCAGTGGTTCCACTATACATATGAATAAACCATCAGGAACCATTCTGAGCTCTACCCACCTCCTTTTTTTTTTAACAACAAATGATCATTAACCTTCAAACTTCTAGTGACCTTTCCCTATAAGCCAGGAGGAAAATAACTCATATCTTAGGTCACTTCATCCTGAAATCTTTATCTGAAGCATCACACATTCAGGTTTATTGTAGAAAAATACATGTTTTTAAAACCACAAATGTGTTACTGAGCTGTGTTACTGTGTTACTACACAAATGTAGCTGAGCACCTAACTACAGTAATCATATATATAACACCTGGGGGAGATATCAGGTTTGTGATCATGCTATGCAAAAATATACTTTTATGTTTGTTGAGGCTTTTGCAGTAAGCTATTATTCTATGAATCATACATTGGAATATGATAACCCAATTTGGAGCATATTGTTATAAGAATGATTTTCACTGAAGCAAGCATTAGTAAAGCTCAGATTTCACCATAGATCCAAAGATAGCATTAAATTCTCACTTTTGGGGAATATAACTTAAGAGAAGATAGAGAGAGAGACCCAGATAATAGGGATGAACCTCAGAAATTTGCTTAGATATTGAGAGTGGAGCTAAGGTAGAACACCAAACAAGTGAGGTTTCACACTTTATAAAAATGGCCTTCAGGAAAAGGCAGAACATTTGGTTCTGCCTTTAGTACACAGAATTAATTACCAGCAGGAACTACTCAGTTCTAAAATCTCATTGTGAATGGAATCCAGACACTCTAGCATAGATCTAAGATAGAGATCTCTAGAATAAATAAGTGCCCATTTACCTGTTTTCAATAAAGAGAGGATAGATATTTAAAGACAAAATGCACAAAAAACCTTTAAATGTGATTAAAATATTACCTTTGCCATACAGTAATTAAGATACTTATAAGGGAAGGAGACAATGGTAATCTGTTATGTTCCTATAAAACAACAAAGTTTAAAGATAACCCACTTTCCCTACCATCCATCTCCATATCATTTGGGGAACAGAAATCCTCACCCAAAGGCTGAAAGTGGGCCATACACTTGAGGAAAGAGAGATAAGGGACTTAATTAGGTTCTGAGAGTGTAGAACAGAAAGCACAAGACAGAGGCTATGAATTTCCTCTAGTTTCAAAGACTGAAGATATATTTCTTCAGAATATATACATTCTCCCTAAGAGAAGAATATGGTAGATACTTATTTCCGATGCATGTGTTAGAATATAATAGATACTGGTTTTCGATGTTGGTGTTATATCCCATAAGCTGTCATAAGTTTTTTAACTAGGATAGATATTGGCAACTGTGGAATGTGGTGTATTTGGTCATACAAATTTAGAAGGAGAACCTAAAACAGAACCTACTATTTTGCATGATAAAGAATTTGGAGCTCCAGGCTGAGAAAGAGATTTGGGCACTGAATCTATGGTAAAAGAAATGTAAAGCACACCATGGATAGAGCACAAGGAGAGGAAAAGTGTGCAAAATGTTTCATCTAAATTGGATTTCAATTTGGGATTGAAATGATTTGTGATGTAAACACATCTTCAAGTAAGTCTACATTGCTTTTTGCAAATATGTGTATTTTTACATGTATGTATTATATATATATATATTATATATAATATTATATATTATATTATGTTATATTATAATATATATAATATAATATATATATTTGTGGAGCTCAAAAAGAAGCACACAGGGGACACAGACATCTAGATTATAGCAATAAAATAAGTATCATTACTATTATTAATTTTTAAGGATTTTATTTATTTATTTGATAGAGAGAGAGAGATGACAAGTAGGCAGAGAGGCGGGCAGAGGGAGAGCGGGAAGCAGGCTCCCCACCGAGCAGAGAGCTCGATGTGAGGCTCTATCCCAGGACCCTGAGATCATGACCTGAGCCAAAGGCACAGGCTTTAACCCACTGAGCCACCCAGGTGCCCCAAAGTATCATTACTATTATTAATAATATTACTATTAGTTACTATAACATAGTACTCAGGATTTAACAATTCATGCCGATAAATATATAAGTACTTCAAATGAGATGAGCAAAATAAAAACATGCCCTCATTTATTTTTTCTAATTTCTTGGGAAAATCAAAACTACTTCTCTTCCTTTGCAAGAACCATTTTTTTCTACTTTTTTCAAAAAATGTTTAATGTTTCTTTATTTTAGAGAGACAGAGAGACAGAGAAAGAGGATAAGCCAGTGGGGGGAGGGGCAGAGGGAGAGAATCTTCAAGCAGACTCTCCACTGAGCAGGGAGCCCCATTTCAGCTCAATCTCATGATCCTGAGATCATGACCTGAGCTGAAACCAAGAGTCAGACACTTAACCAACTGAACCACCTAGGCAGCCCCCTTTATTTTTTAAAAGATTTTATTTATTTATTTTAAAAAGGGAGAGAGAGAGAGAGAGAGAGAGACAGTGTGCATGCACATGGGTGAAGGGCAAAGGGAGAGGGAGAGAGAGAATCTCAAGCAGACTCCCTGCTGAGCCTGGAGCCCAACAAAGGGCTCTATCCCCTAACCCTGAGATCATGACCTGAGTTGAAATTGAGCATTGGATGCTCAACTGACTGAGCCACCAGGCACCCCAGACCATTTCTTTCATTATAAAAGTTGGTATTAAAACTTCTTGCATGTTTAATAAGTTGTATATAGATTTCTGGGTCATAATGGCTGTGACCTAATGGTGAACTAATGGTATTTATGTTGTTATCACCTATCATCCAAGTGTAAGCATTAAAAAAATGCAAAGGATGATCATAATGGAAATATTATTCACTCACTCATTCAATTACTTAAGTATATGTGCCCTCTTTACTTATATTATCGTCTGTGCCTTCCGTATGAAAGTTAGCTTTGAAAATATAAATGTAGCTAACACACTGTATTTTCTATGTGCTAATCATGTTTCTAAGAAGCATATATATTGTAAATGATAAAAATATTATATCAAATTAATGCAGTAAGGACTACTACTATTGCCAATATATAGGAAGGAAAACTGAGTCACAGAAAGTTTACGTAACTAGCCGAAGGTTCAGAGGTTGTAAGTAGTAAAGATGTGATTTGAACCCAGGCTCTATAATGAAAGTTCTTACCCACTACACTTTGATTATAAAAAAGATTATTTTGAAAAAAATATTCTAGGACTTTATCAATTTAGAACCACTCATTTCTTTCCATTTGTAACATTCTCTTTTGATCTTTTGAAATGCATGTTATCTTAACCTTTGTTTATTTCTTTTCTTCTGTTATTACCTATTTTAACTCTTCCAGATCCTCCATTACCAATGGCAAATCTACCAGTGCACTATCATCAAATTTATTAACTTCATAAAACACAATTCTTTTGAAAATCCAAAATTTCACTTTGCTATATATTTGTATCTTAAAATTGGGTATTTTCAACATACAAAATGAGCCTTAGACTGAAGGACTAAATGTGCAGTTACAGATGTTTATGTTAAGGTAGAGTGTTGAAGAGATGAATTGAACGATGTTTATTTCTATAACTGGTCAGTTTATTTTAGCAAATATTTTCTCACCGTGACAAATTGGTAACTGTGATACTAAGGATCCTACCCCTTTTATCTATTACATTTTTTATGCATTTTCACTCTCAACTAGAAAGGCCTGTAGGTTCTAATTTACTTGAAAATCTGCAAGAAAAATTCTAGAATATATATTCATTATGCATACTAAAAATAGAATGTGTGCAGCCAGCTCTCATGCTGCAATTGTAAAACCTCAAAGCCAAATTATATTCCTTAATTTTTCCTTGTCACTGGCAGTATCTCAGAGTTACATATAATATTTCTGCTAATAATAGCTTGTAAATAATTAAAAGACACCATTAAGATCCTTTCCTTTTTTACCCTTCTGAGTTAAATTATTTTAAAATTCCATACTAAATTATGATATTATATGTTTCTAAGTTTATTAATGAAACCACATGTATTATAGGTTGTAATATTTGGCAAAAAGTTCGTAGAGAGTGCCTGTAACCCAAAATACACAAGTCAAAAATAATACTTGTGCTATACATATCTAGGTATTCATTCTATCTTTTCAAGAGTGCTTGTTATAACCTTCTGTTGTTCACTTTTTTTTCATAGTTGATTATTGACAGATGAGATATTGACATTTTCACAATACACTGCTGAAAATGGAAATGACTTAATGTGGTATGGGATGTATTCAGAAGGATGTTAGTAACCCTCCCAGAACTTTCCTTGCCTGTACCCCATGGGTAGCCAAGATACAAAAGAGTTTCTGAGGTTTCTGAATATAAAGTTTCTGAGGATAACTTTCCGATGAATTGGAAGAGTATTTTACAGACATACAGCAAATCAAAATCAAGGGAAACAGAAAACAAAACTAAATTTTGTAGCAGATGAGCTTTATTATGGGTTGAGTTGTGTCTTCTTAAAAGATATTTTGAAGTCTTAATCCTGAGTGCCTCAGAATGTAACATTTTTTTTGGAAATAGGGCTGTTGAAGATGTAATTAGATAACTTAAAATGAGGTGATACTGGAGGAGGGTGGCTCCCAATGACTGTTTTCTTTTAAGAAAAGGCAAGGTGTTGCGAAGACAGGCACACAGAGAGGATGCTATGTGACTATTGAGGCAGATCGATTTACCTACAAGCCAAGGAATGACAAGGAAGGCTTAGCACTGCCAGAAACTGAGAGCAATAAGCAAAGTTCCACCTCCAGATATTTCAGAGAGAGCATGGCTTAGCCAACTCCTTTGATTTTAGACACTGAAACTCCAGAATGGAGAGAAAGTTTGATTTAGAAACCCACTTTGCATCATTTTGTTATGGCTGTCCTAGGAAACGAATACAAACTTGATGTAGCAGAAACCTGAAACAGTTATAATTGAAGTGGGCTACTGCCATTTATTTTCTAGTGAGAAGTTTTCCATTTGGATTTAGATGGAACTACTGGGGCCCCTGGGTGGCGCAGTTGGTTGAGCGACTGCCTTCAGCTCAGGTCATGATCCCGGAGTCCCGGGATCGAGTCCCACATCGGGCTCCCAGCTCCATGGGGAGTCCGCTTCTCACTCTGACCTTCTCCCTTCTCATGCTCTCTCTCACTCTCTCTCTTTCCTAATAAATAAATAAATTAAAAAAAAAATCTTTAGATGGAACTACTATGATAATAACTGGTCAGTCTGATCATGTTTTATACCCAATCAATGGTTACAATGGTGTAGATATGTTAATAAAACTAATATATAGAGAAATAATATATATATGTTACATATATAATATATATTTTATTACATATATAATATATAAAATAAAAACAAAAGCAAAAACACAATATATTGTGATATGTCAAGTACATGTAGATCAAGGTGATATGCCTTAATTATAAATTCATTTTATTTAACTGGTCATTTTTTACCATTACTATAAATATATAAAATTCTGGAGTTTCTTTCTTGAAAAATAAATCGTGAGGTAAATGATAACACAGGTATTTTAATTAAAGGTTTTATAATTTTATCTAAAATTCTAGAGTATGATTCTTTAAATCTCAATGCCTGGATTTAATAACTAGTCAATAAATGTAGACTGAATTCAAAGGAGATAATGAAAATGATATATATTATAATTAACTACAATGACAAGAACTTTACTTACAGGTCACTTTGATATAAGGTCTCTAACTAAGTTACACTATTCCAAAGCTTAGATATCCTTGCATAATAAAGCCAATATTCGACAATGTCAGATTTATTAAATAAACCGTAAAATTAGTCATAAAAGACAAATGGCATGATGTTATAGACTACTGGATTTTTTTAAACTATATTAACTGCTAAGCACTGTGGCAAAATTCGCCTTAATATACTCACTATAGGGATTATTAAGAAGTCAGCAAAATTCTTCAGTGCTATCACCATTTTCCTAGATTGGTCATCCTAGATTAGCTTTTCTCCATTACTCCTTAAAACCTATATACATTTTTGAAGAAATCTTATGTCTTTTATTTTACATTTCTACTACTTTCTGCTACTAATTTAGTTTCTTGAATCTGAGTATTACATTTTTTTCTTCAAACTAGTCTGTCTCCATGACACACACATAAAAGCATTTCTGATATTCCAAAATGGTTTAAATAGACCTTTTGTTTATTCAAATGTTCTCTTTAATAACAGGTTTCTCATTACATGTTTCTTTATAGCAACAATTTTCAAATAAATGAAATATAATAATGTGGACTTAATATTTGACCTAAATTGACTGTATCTAATTAATCTTTGATTATTGAAACAATAAAATATACCAGTAATTTAATACCTTCCTAAATTATTTACTTACATTATGTTATAATAGCGCTCAATTGCTGGTAAATAGTTCCCCTGAAGATTGGATACACAAGTTTTCATTGTCTGATAGATAAACATTACAAAAGCTCCAGAGTATATCTGAAGATATCTTACACATTTTATAAGATAAAGAACTAGTAATTCCTTTATATTTAAGTTATAGAAACCTATCAAAGGTAATTAATGCTTTTTAAACTATAAAATATCATATAAATGTTACTTGAAATTCATATTGCTGATAGAATAGTGTTAAAAGAAAAGCAACACCAAAATACAAAAACCAAACAAAAAAACAGTCTTAAAATGGCATCAATTAGGCCACGTACCCAAACTGGGGTTTAATACATAAACTAATTGTATTTCAACCTCCTCCAGAAATGTAGTCTTAAGAGTCCATCAGGAATTTTTCAATCAGCACCAATGAGTCTGACACTTGGGTCCTTTCCATCCCCAAAAAGAAGATGAGGTAATCTACATAATAATAACCCATGCTTTTCTCCTAAGGGAAAGTGGTCTTGCCTGGAACAATCTTTCTCTTTTAATAATAATTTTCTTGCCTCGCTATCCTTCTACAAAAACTTTCCATTTTGTACAACTGCCTCATCACCCCTCTATTTGCCAGATGAGATGCTGCCCAATTCAAGTATTGTTTAACAAAGCCAATTAAATCTTTAAAATTTACTCAGTTGAATCTTCGTTATTTAATAGCAATAAAAGGTTACTCTTAAAAATATGCTTTGTCCACACTCTCAAATAATACAGATTAAATATATATCTTATTAATACAGAATAAATTCACACAGATGTAAAAATATTGTACATGCTATATTCAGTTAAACTTGTTAATTTAATCATGAATCATATCATACCTGAGTTAGTTCATTAATATCTACAAGTCCGTTATTGTCGGCATCAAAATATTTAAACATTTGATCCACCAACAACTTCTTCCAAGATATGTCATCACCGTTAGGGTTTTCATTTTCTTGTGTAATGTATTTTTGATTTTGTAAATCTAAAAGCATGCTTTTCATCTTGCTGTATTCAGTGGCCTTGCAGTTATTTCCTGTAACAGAAGAACTAAGTTATTTTCAAAGCAATATTATTGAAAAGGAATCATTTATTATTATTATTATCATATATTATTCATCATTATATCATATATAATTATCATATATTATTATAAATATACATTAATCTTAAGAACTGATATCTCTAAAAATAATATATTTGGTACTTGATTTTTCTGTTCCTACTTTGAGTACTTTCCAATTCATACAGGGTTAAAATAATGGGCTATCAATTTTCATGGTAAGATAGAAAATTTTCATTTATATCATGTCTAATAACAACATATTTACTGTGTTTTCTCTATGCCAGAGTAATTTGTTCTCTGAGGAGCAATAGAAAAACATGATAGCTCCAATTGTTTCTCTTAATTATAATTCTCATTATACATTCCTATATAGATAATTCACAGGTTTTGAAGCACAAGGCGATGAAATGACTTGCCTAAGGCAAAGAGTTAGATTGTGTTGGATTTTGCACTTGAACTCATATATATCTGCCTTCAAAATAGGATAGCATAGTTTTACTGGAAGTATGCTTTTTATATTTGAATTTGTTTGGAAGAAATTTGTGTATGTGTGTGCATGTGTGTTTGCATTTTCAAATTGCAAATTTATTTGCAATTTAAATTCTATTCTTAATGATGCTAAGCTCATATTTGTATTCTTACAAAAGTCTTTATTTTTCTGATATTCATTTATCTCTCTTTTTAGAGCACTCAGTGTATAACACGATATATGCTTGCATTTTTATCTTGAAGTTTTAACTTTGCAAATTTTATCTCCACATATGAAGTATAAGCTCATTGAACTAACGATGCATCATAGACTTTCAGTATTTCCAATAAAATAATGAGGACAATACTGGCAACGTCAGAGTTAGTGAAAATAATTGCTTAGCTTAATGTCTTCAAAAAAACTGCAATTGCTCTAATATCTTCACATAATTATTTACAAAGAATTTTCTTATGCTGGTCCCCATGATAATGTCTTTAAGTGGTACATTGAAAAGTAATATATACCACTGATAGAAAATGTGATATAAAATACATTATAGAAAATACAGTGCCTAATGTGATTTGTAAATGAAAAAGTAGGTATTATATTAGCCAATCATTTTTAGAACACATTTTTAGAGAAAATACTAACTTTATAACTGTTGTCAGTTTTGACAATTAGGTTTTAACAGAATCTACAATTTAAAAAGATTTCTGAAGATTTTTAAATATATGTCTGAGCAGCATGGAGTTGAAAAACAGTATTTGAAGTCTCATTCTCTTTCAAGACAAGATGGAAAACAATCTCTTCCAGAGAGATGAGAGACTGTCTTATTTTTCAAAGACAGCGAAATAACTACTGTTGTTCAGCAATTTTAGTGTTTAGTAATCCTGTCAAGAACTTCTTTTTCACAATAAAATGTAAACTTTGTGCTGCAGATTAAGTCAATTTTGCATTATTCCTTTCTCTGTTAAGAAAAAAAATAATACTGAGAACGGTCTCATAATAGCCAAGAAATCACTGATAAAAGAGAAGTAATCAAGTCTAGAGGGATAGGTAGCAATTTTGGTGTCCATGAAAGTGGCACAAAAAGAGATTTAAAACTTGTGTGCCTGTGAGTGCATGTGTGTGTGTGCACGTGTGCATGCATCAGGAAGAGAGAGGAATGTGCGATAAAAGAATGGGAAAAAGCATCATAGACTATTTCAATAGCACTACCTGGGATTTCTGTATTTGACTTTGGGTATCTCCTTTCATCTGACTAATAGTGAGCAGGGTGGAGTTTGAGGCTGCTGACCTGGGTCCACACGCAATGTGCAGATCAGAATGCTGGTGAGAGGCAATGGGAACTAGGGTTTAAATGCTGAGAAACTTTTAACTAATATTTAAAATTTGAGGAAAGAGGATACAGTTTGTGTTGTTACACTCTAATTTTGATCTAATTGAGTAATGTGATCTTCATAATGATCTCTATTAATACTTTCATTTCCCAACTTGTAAATTTCCTTGAAAGTTTAAGTGGTTGCTGGCAATCCAAAGAAAATAAAACTAAAAGCATTTCAGTTAAAGCATTTATAGTCTATGGAAATGTATGCGAAGTAGTTATACAATTCCGTAAAACTTTGTGGAATTTATATATTTAATAAAATTTCTGTTATAGATTTTAGTAATAAATGGGGCCATCTGCTATTAACAATAAATGATATGTAATGCAGGTTTCCTATGTGTCAGGAACTTTATATGTGTTAAATCAGTTAACCCTCACAACAGCCCCAAAAGAAAGTCAATACCTGTATCACCATTTTATAGATGAGGAATTAAGGCATTGAGAAATTAATTAACTCGTTCAAAGTTACAGCGCTAGAAAGGAACAGAATGATTTTTATATACAAACAGCATCCCTCTTGCCCTTTATTCTCTACTTCTCTCATCTTCAGAACCAAGTTTTAAAATCAACCTATATATGTGATTATAATATATGTAATTTATGTAATATATTGTAATGTATATTATATATAACATGCAATATTATAATATATGTAAGATATGTAAATTTGTCCAAGGATTACTTGTAAAGTGAAAGATAAACATAATAATAAACTCTAGGCAAATAGAGAAAAAAGAACTCATAAAGGAAAAAAGAAAAAGGACTACCTGAGAAGTTGCAGGAGAAAAAGAAAGTAATGAAGAGGAAGGTAAAGGGAGAAGAACTTTTCAAGAAAGAGGGTATGATGAAATGTCAAATGTTTCAGAGTAAAGGTAAGATAAACAATAAAATACACCCGTTGAATTCTTTAAATTGTAGGTAATTGGTGACTGTAAAGAAAAATTTTAGTAAATAAATGGAATAAAATTCTTTTTTTAAAATTTAGAATCTCCTTTTTTAAAAGGTTTATTTATTTATTTTAGAGAGAGAGAGAGAGAATAGGGGAGGGGACAGAGGTAGAGGGGGAGAGAGAGTCCCAAGCACACTCCCCGCTGAGCGTGGAGCCCAATGTGGGGCTCGATTCCACAACCCTGCAATCATGACCTGAGCCAAAAACAAGAGTCTGACACTTAACCTACTGAACCACCCCGGGGCTCCTAGAATCTCCTTTTTTATTACAGACCTTTTTTCCATTAAAATTCATATTTTCTTCTATTTTGTTTTATTTTATTTAAATTACGGTATAGTTAACATACAGTGTTATGTTAGTTTTAAGTGTACAATACAGTGATTCAGTGGTTCCACAAATCACACAGTGCTCCTCAGGATAAGTGCACTCCTTAATCTCCATCATCCATTCCCCCTTCCTCTCACCCACTTCCCCTCTGGTAACCATTGGTTTGTTCTCTACAGTTCAGAGTCTGTTTCTTAGGGTTTTTTTCTCTCTCTTTTTTTCCTTTGCTCACTTGTTTTGTTTCTTAAATTCCACATATGAATGAAATCATATGGTATTTGTCTTTCTCTGACTTATTTCTCTTAGCATTATACTCTCTGGCTATACTTCATTCATTGTAGCTATACAATGTAGCTATACTTCATTCATTTCACCCACTTCATTGTAAATGACAAAATTTCATTCTTTTTATGGCTGAATAATATTCAATATTCAATATTGATTACATATATAATATATATATTTCACACCTTATTTATCCATTCATTTATTGATGGACACTTAGGCTGCTTCTGTAATTTGGCTATTATAAATAATAATGCTATAAATATAGGGGTGCATGTTTCTCTTTGAATTACTGTTTTTGTATTTTTTGGGCAAATTACTGTTTTGTAAATGTTTTGATAAATCCAGTAGTGCAATTACTGGATCAGAGGGTAGTTTTATTTTTAACTTTTTGAGGAAACTGCATAGTCTTTTCTGGAGTGGCTGCACCAGTTTGCATTCTTACCAACTGTGCATAAGTGTTCCGTTTTCTCCATATCCTCACCAACACTTGTTTCTAACATTTTCAATTTTAGCCATTCTGACACGTATTAGGTGATCTCTCAGTGTTGTTTCAGTTTACATTTCCCTGCTGATGAGTGATGTTGAACATCTTTTCATGTATCTATTGGCCATCTGTATGTCTTTTCAGAGAAATATCTGTTCATGTCTTCAGTCCATTTTAGTTGGATTATTTGTTTCTTGGGTGTTGACTTGTATAAATCCTTTATACATTTTGAATACTGACCCTTTGAACATGTCATTTGCAAATATCTTCTAAATGGGGTAGAGTTCTTTTTACAATGGGTTAAGGAACAAAAATAGTGAGCATTTGGAAATATATATTTACTACATTTTTAGTGGAAGAAAAAGAACTAGCATTATTAATGAAGAAGAATAGATATTTAGAAATGAACATCAATTAGCAGATACTTGGAAATCACAGACTCACCCATGCATAATATCAGGCTGGAAGGTAAGAAATTTTTGTTTGTCTACTTTGATAAGACTCCTTTCTCAAAGCTTAATCAACAGGGAGTGTTAGATTGGTGTAGCTAAACAAAAGAAATATTTTCCTGGATTTACCATCTATTCTAGATGACAAGTAAGAAATCTCCTCTGCTGTTCCTGTTCTAGACACTCAGAACAAGACAAATGAGATGCCTAGATGGTGGTATCTGTACCATCATCCTTCCCATGAATGCTGGGGCTGTGCTGATTCTTGATTTAGAGACATTCTAAGGGCAGTTAAAATCCATCTGGTCTTAGGGGGCTGGAAAAGATGCAGACTCTCTGACATTCAAATGGCTGCACCTGTGTAGTTGGCAGTGCCTCTCCAAGTTTCTATGGAACCAAAGATAATTACATTTTATATGTCCTATAGTACAAGCATCCGTTTCAGTATAGGGTAAGTGCTAAAATTTATAGATTATATCAATTATGCTTTCTATTATGTTTTTTCAAAGATTGTTTTTATCTTTTGAAATTATATGTTTATCCTTCTCTCCAAGCATCCATCAATAAAAATTACCTATTATTCCCTTCAACATGAAAATATTCAAAATCTAAGTGTATAAGAATATGATTTTTCTTTTAACATTTATATTTAGAATTTGACTAATTTTATTCTAATATAAGCTGAAATCTTAGATATTCAAAGAATAAAAATTGAATGTTTTTGTTTTAGTGTTAATTCTATCCATTTATTAGAATATATAGTGGAAGTGTTTTTTCCTCAAACTGTTCAATAATTGTTAATAAAATCCTTTCACATATTTTTAGAAAAATATTTTATATTTATAGCATAAGGGATATGTTAAAACTTTACTATGTTTGATTTAATATGTATATATGAATCAAATTAAACATAGAAAACATATTTATGTTAATCTGTAAGTTGTTAAACCGTGTATTTAGGAGGTAACATTATCTTTATTAAAAGTCATCTGAACAGAATTAAAACAGACTTTAATCTTTAACTGGAAGATCTATTTAAAAGGATAAGGGTATAAATATCTTTGTGTTATGGGCACTCTACTTAAATGTTCATATTAAAAAGTATATTATAGTTATACACAAAATTAATGTAAGTTTCTTATGTTTCACATACTATTATAATTTTGGGAATTCACTAATGCAAACGCACATAAACACACCATTTCACAACTCAGTACATTTTTTTTAAGTAGATTCCACACCCAGAATGTTGCCCAGTGCAGGGCTTAAATTCACAACCCTGAGATCGAGACCTAAGCTGAAATCTAGAGTTGGTTGCCCAACTAACTAAACCACCCAGGCACCCCAACAACTTAATACATTTTAGGAGCCATGATTTTCTCCTAGAGACAAGGCTTTTATTTTTAAGTTTTTTATTTAAATTTCAGTTAGCTAACATCCAGTGCAATATTAATTTCAGGTGTACAATATAGCGACTCAACACTTCCATGCAACATCCAGTGCTCACCACAAGTCACCTCCTGAACACCCAGCACCTACCTACTTTATCCCACCCCCCCAACCTACCTTCCCTCTGGTAAACGTCAGTTTGTTTTTTATAGTTAAGAGCCTATTTCTTGGGGCTCCTGGGTGGCTCAGTCGTTAAGTGTCTGCCTTCAGCTCAGGTCATGATCCCAGAGTCCTGGGATCAAACCCTACATTGGGCTCCCTACTCAGCAGGACGCCTGCTTCTCCCTCCCCCCTACCCCTGCTTGTATTCCCTTGCTCACTGTCTCTCTCTGTCAAATAAATAAATAAAATCTTAAGGAAAAAACCAGTCTGTTTCTTGGTTTGAGGCAGAGAATTTTTTAAAAGAATACATTTTATTTTTTAGAGTAGTTTTATGTTCACAGCTGAATTGAGAGAAAGTAAAGATTTTCCATATACTCCCTGCCCCCCACCCTCCGGCAGACTCCCCCACTATCAATATCCTGCAACTATCAGTGAACATACTACAGGTCCATTATAAATCAAACAGAACGTAGCATTCTAAGGTTGTCTTGTTTCAGTTAAAAATAAGCATTTAATGTTTTTCTATGTTTTTTCCTGGCTTGAGAATTCACTTGTTTTTAGTGTTCAATTATATTCCATTGTCTGGATTCACCACAGTTTATTTATCCATTCATCTACTGAAGGATGCTTCTAAGTTTGGGAAATTATGACTAAAGCTGCTATAAACATCCGCGTTCAGATATTTATGTGGCCTTAGTTTTCAACTTTTTTGGATAAATACCAAAAAGCATAATGGCTACATCATATGGTAAAATATGTTGTTTTGTAAGAAAACACGAGCTGTCTTCCAAAGTGGCTATACCATTTTTTTTTCCCATCGGTGATGTTTTAGAGTTCCTATTGTTACACATCGTCACTGGCATTTGCTGGGCTGTTCTGGATTTTTGCCATCTAATATATGTCTGGTGGCATCTTGTTGTTTTACCAGCAGTCTTTTAAAGTAAATAAGCAGTATTTAAAAAAAGAGTTTGGCTTTTTAGTTTGGCAAATGTGATCGTATATTAGAATTTCAAAAGTGCTCTAGTAACCAGGTCACTTTGCTCTCTTAACCCTGAAAGAACTTCGATTAAAATGCTTTTGAGAGGTCAGATTAGGCACACTACTTGGTTTCCAACTACACCCTTCAAAGGTGACACACATTGGAACAAGTGCTCAGCTCAGCCATTACTTACTATCACGATCATCTCTCATCATCTTCACAAACACAATCACACGTTATAAAGTTGCGAATTGTATTGCCGGAAAATGCAACAAAACGAAACAGCACAATACAACGGTGGAATTGATCACCTAGAAAGCCTGGAAAACTAAATGAAAAATGGACATTTCTCTTACCCGAACTAAATACAACTTATAATATTAATGACTATGAAATTGGCTAAATGTGTTATTTTATTGTTTCAGGAATTTAACAGACTTTTAAAGCATTATCTTTATAGGAAACACGAAGACAATGTAATAAGTTTCATATGAAAAGGCATGCCTCCCATACAACATCTGAAAGCTAGTATTGTTAAAGAGTTTTGTGAATTAAGTTTTTCCTACTTAATTTTTTTTCTGGCAACCTATCTACAAGTTTTACACAGAATATGTAAGGCCTTCCATCTTCTTACAATCTTATAATGGTTGTTAAAATATGAGTGCATTATTGCCTTAAATATTATAACATGTATCTTATAGTTCTTGTGGTAGCCTATGTTTTATGAAGGTTATTGATTATCATTTATGTTGTCTATATTTATATTACTTCTCAGAGTAAAGATTGCTTAAGTAAAAATTGCTTAATTTTTCAAGAATTTGACCAAATCATTTAAAATTAACCAAACCACAAAAAAGTAAATCTATCCCTGCAGCAAATATAGTCAAAACTAAGCCTCATGTAACTCCATTGGAAATAGATCTATTAGTACTTTTGAACCTTAAGTATTCTTTCTTCACAATTTTATCACATCACTCAAATATGTGGTTGTCAATGAAAAATTTTTGTTTGTATCGATATTGTAAAAGATATGCTATTCATATCTGTGAAGCCATAGTCATATAATGATTTCTAATCCAATATTTACACAACAATTGTGTGCTGGCACTATTTTACAGATAACTTTTAGTCTTTATAATGATCTTACAAAGTAAGAACAATTACCATACCATATCATTGAAAGCATAATAAGCCCAATAATATGCTTGACATTTGACACTACATGATACTTCTAATGCTAGGATTGTAAGCCCATCTCTCGGAAATTAACAAAGTTTCCTGTGAGGTATACAGAATTCACAAGTTTGTATCTTTTTGTTTATTGAGAAGATAGAGAAGCTTTAATTGTTTTTTTCTTTTCTTATTCTACAAATTTGTGTGAAATTCTGTCAAGAACTTAGCATTCTGAGGACTGCTTACATGCTTGAAATCTGATATGCATATTCAATAATAAATCATTTTTTGTCTCCTATATTAGGACAGAAAGCTCTTTTGCTTGGTAGGATTTTTAATATACACAACAATCATTAGGGGCACTATCTAATAATGACATGAGTGACTTACCAAGTCTATCTAAACATTATAATTTTGTATGCTTGCAACTGCAAAAAATGTAAATCAAATGGTGACACAATTACCAGGCAAGCTTGATAAACCACAGAGAAAAACTGAAATACTTTCACATGGGAAATGTTGTTCAAACAGCCATTGAGCAATAGTACTTTGGTCTGGAACAAATCCAGAAATGTACTCTTATAAGACTATAGTACTCTTCCTTAAGCATTAATTTTAATGCTAAATTCATCTATAGTAGAAGTTTAAAGTTGAGTTAATTTCTTCCAGAAGTTTTCCATAAGGTCTGGGTCCTTTGGACAGTTTGGTGTTAAAAGTTCCTCGTTATGATCACAAGCATACGTCTTTTTCTTGTCACTAAATAACCTGAATAAAGTCAAGAGTTCATATACATCTTGCTTCCTTATAGCTCAGCTACTCTTTGTCTCATTTATCACAGAAAATTACAGAAGTGATAGTGAATATAGGATTTTTGTCTGTGATTTCTACTTGTTTTATATATATATATGTATATATACATATATATTCTATATATAACTTATTATTTTTTGCCAAGCAAACAGAAGAGATAATAGCCATGAATGGGTATCAACTTCTAGCTGTCTTATCCTATCAAATATAACAAGAAATATTAGTTCCAAAATAAATTCAATTCTAATTGACTATAAATATTCACCTACTATCATATATTATACATCACAACAACAATGCTCATAGTGCTGATGTTGTTTTTTTAGGATAGATACTTTCATATAGGTTCAATCTTGGAGTGGCTTTTTGTATATATACACATATATATGTATATATATAAATTTATAGCTTGTTGGATTTGGGAATAGATTTCTTTATGTATTGTATGTGGGTCAGTGGTATCAGCTGATTGGATGTTTTATCTCAATACAATGCTCATGGATAAATAATTTATCTAAATAAATGCAATATGCAAAACCTTATCCCTATAGTAGCAACAACTATGTGTTAATTGTTATTATTTCTTTTAAGCACAGCGGACCTTCAGGAGATATTATTCTAAAAAGGCCCTATGATATTTTATATATTGATTGGTCATAGGATGGATGCTAGCATTAATTATTCCCAATTGTCCCAAACCAACCAAATAAACAAACAGGAATGATTCTACTAACGTGTATGCTTCTGTAGAAGACAATTACTTTGTATTTTCAAATCAGTCCAGTTTTAGTAATTAAGTAGTTAAATGGTCAAGAAAGGACTTCTTTTTTTTTTAAGATTTTATTTATTTATTTGGCAGAGAGATCACAAGCAGGCAGAGAGGCAGGCAGAGAGAGGGGGGAAGCAGACTCCCTGCCAAGCAGAGAGCCCGATGCAGGGATCGATCCCAGGACCCTGAGGAGATCATGACCTAAGCCAAAGGCAGAGGCTTTAACCCACTGAGCCACCCAGGCACCCAAGAAAGGACTTCTTCAACTAGATATGTATCTGTCATTCTCTACTTAACAATTTTTTAGAGTGTTTCCAAAGTGGACTCTATGTTTGCCTGAAATTTCAATAATTCATATAAAAAGTACTGTATATTAAAAACACTTGGTTATATATAACCTTTGTGCAATGTTCATTATTTTATTATCTAGAAGATTATAAATTTTAACTGTTCAATTCCTAGGCATTACATATTATCATAGAAATATGACAGTATTTGACATTTTCTTTTAATTCATACATACTTAGTCACACAAGATAAGAAACAAGAATTTATTTAGTAATGCACTTTCATATGGATATATGTCATGTTTTTTGTTTTTTAATTAATTCATTTATTTGAGAGAGAGAGAAAAAAAATGCAGGGAGGGACAGAGAGAGAGGGATAGAGAGTCTTAAGCAAACTCCACACTGAGTATAGAGCCTAACACTCCATGACCTTGAGATCATGACCTGAGCTGAAACCAAGAGTTGGTTCCTTAACCAACTGCATCATCCCTGTGCCCATGGATATACCTCAAATTTTAACAATAGCTCATCATGACCTTGACCAAAGACATTTAGGAAATAGAAAAGACAGAGGGTAAACTACATAAGCATTGTAAATAGGAGGACTGGACGTTTTCTACATGAAGCATAGATTGTGTATGCCATCTGTAGAAATTGGGCCAATGAGACAATGAGCAAATAAATGTAGAGGAAATGATAAATTAATTTTTAAATCAGATGAGTTGGAGGAATTTGGAGATATCCTGGTAGAGGTCTCAATGAGGCAAAAGGAAACATAGTTATAATTCACAAGCTCTATATTTCAGAAGGAAAAAACAGTTTGATAAATTGGGCTAATGAGTCATTGGCAAATACATGGAAGTTGAAGTACGATTGATAAAGGAGGGCACTTGTGGTGAACACAGGTATCATATGTAAGTGATGAATCACTAAATTCTACTCTTGAAACCAGTATTACACTCTATGTTAACTAACTAAAATTTAAGTGAAAACTTGAAACAAACAAAAAATAAAGGAGGACACTTGTAAAGTATGAAGTGAAAGTGACAATGGTCAAACTATGATCACACACATTTTTAAGGAGTATTAAGACACAGATTTCTTAAAAAGAGACTGCTAACGCACTCATTAGTTTGGTGGAGAAGAAATGAAGACAGTTTCAACTTACAACTTTATACACTAAAGTCTATTTCTTGAAAATGGAAAAACTACTACAAATCACATGGAAGAACATAAGGAAAAAAGATGTTGCCTTTCTCTGAAATACAAAATTTACTGTGAAATTCAGCTGACATTTTTATTTTCACCATATGCAAGCACGTGTGTGTGTGTCTGCATAAAGCAAAATCTGCAGTTATATTAATATGAGTAATAATAATGCTTGTAGAGATATATTCCTTCAATAGGGTATTGACTAATGTTTAGAAAAAAGCCTATGGGTTACTTTATCAAAGGTAAGTTCAAGATAACTTTATACAGTAAAAAGTTAATTCTTCATTAAGTTGACTAGTCTCACATTAATTTTGCTACAACTTAAAAGCAATGAGCTACGAATATGTTACATAAGAAAAAAAATTTAAGTGTGCGAAATTTCTGAAGTCGAGATGAAAAATTCACATTATTAATAAATAGTAAAAGGGGATTATTTAAGTAGTTGTCCTTCTCATATGTGTTTTCAGATGGTAAATTACAAACTCCTTATTTTTAAAGACAACCATTTTACAAATGAGTTGCAGAATTATTTAATAAATATATTTAAAAACAGTATCTGACTTTTTAATTTCTAAGGAAAAAGAAAAACCATGATGTTTGCCTTTACATTAATTCTAAAATTCTTATTTATTTTCTTGATTTAGTTACCTATTATGAGCAGTGAAAACAAAAACACCCTTTCTTTGAATATAACATGCATTAATATTCATACACCTATATTTATATATGTCCATGTAGATACTATTGTAAAAAAATATAATGGTTTAGTAATATTTTCTTTTCTCCAATTAAATTGGTTTCTTCTTGGCTCCATAATTAAAATAATGAGAGTAGCTTATATAGTTGATGTCTAAAGATTCTTCTTTTGTATGATTTTAATGTTGTTCAGGCCACATATTGAGTTCTAGTACTATAGTTTGGTAAGTAAGTTTGGAATGAGCAAAGGAATTATTATGTGTCTCCAACGGAAAATTATTCATTATTTATAACATGACTTTCAGGGTTATCTGACTAGCCTTTCACTGCCTTTGAAATATTTTACTGCTCTGTAAATTGTAGATAACTGATACCAATGAAAAGTAATTCTTGTCTATGAACTTGCAAATGAATTCTGACTGGAAGGAATTCAGTTGATTTTTCTCCCCTCTTTTGTGGAAAAAGCCAGATTTATATGTACCTGTAAGTGCATTTCCACAACTGTTTACTCTATGTAAGTATGTGGCTCTTTGGCTTCCTTGGACTGATTATAACATCTGCCTAGGTCCCTCATAAATAACGAGTTAGTTAAATATTTAACATGTGTTAAACCATGCCAGTATTTTGGCTGGTACCCAATACTTCATTCAGGACCAGATCCCTTGGACAGACGTATCTTTTTGGAATTCTGTCAGGTTTAAAGACTAAATAGAAAGCTATGTGAGGCATGATCTGAATTTTTATTTTATCTTAATGACTCTTTAAATCATTCTTAAATGATCTTTCCCAGACCTGGTAAAAGATCCTCAAGGAAAGCAAAGAAAATTCAGCACTTGATTTCTGGAAAGATGGCAATTGTTTTAAAAGTCCAAGGAAGTATAGCTTTTTAAATAGTCCAAGAAAGATAGGAAATTGTACCACAGAAGGGGAAAAGGAGGAAGAAGAAGAGGAAGAAGAAGGAGAAGGAGAAGAAAAAAAACAGCACAAAACACACACACACACAAAACAAACAGGGCGGCAAGGGAAAAGAGGATGGGTGATGGAGAGAAAAAAGAGAGAAAGTGAAAGATCATTTCACACTGAGGAATAGACTTGTTTCACAAATAACCTATTTTCCTTCTTTTGTCTATTACAAGGAATTGTCAAAGACCTGCCTGAGGGAATCAGTTATCCCAGGTTATCTTAAGTAATAGATTTTTAAAAAAATCTATAGCAGGTTTGGACAAACTTCTTCTGTAAAGGGCCAGAGAGTAAATATTTAAGGCTTTCTGGCCCACACCGTTTCTGTTACCACCACTCAGCTTTGTTATTGTAGGGCAAAACCAGACATAGGCAGTATGTGAACAAATGATTATGGGTGTGTTCCAATAAAATGTTATAGACCAAAGCAGGCAGTAGGCCGTAGCTTGCTGACCCCTGGTCTATAGAATAATGGCATAGCATAAATAGATATCAATATGTTTTTTGGCTCTTTTTCTGAAATCTAAATGTAGCTTTTTTGGGAAACAGAAAAAAAACACATAGATACAGATATATTCGACACTGAATTCAAACACAGCATTTTTTTATCTTAGCTTTAAGAGCTCCTTTAACTTGTCATATAAATGCATTTCAAAATGGTGTGAACAATTAATATTTTATTTAAATCTAAGGGATATTGTCAGAAGGAAGGCTACTATATACATCACATGTATCCCAGGAAAGTCATTGATTTTTCTCTAGTGTCATAAAACAGTAGACCAGATCTTTTTACTTTTATTGAAGTAACCTCTTGGTCAAAGGGGTTGTTTTAGGGAAAAGCATTTTGTTAAATGCAGTCAGGGTAAATCTGGTATTATATTAACTTGTGAACATAAGAAAGATCTGCCATTTGCCTAGTGGGGATGGTCAAGAAGCTACGAACAGGTAATTCAGACCCCAAAGAGTATTGTTGGCACAGCTTGAAGTTGCTTGTAAGGTGTACTAAATGAGAAAATAGGACTCTCAGAAGCAGCAGTTTTTAGTGCGCATTTCATATTATAGCCACCTGAGGAGCATTAAAACAAGTAAAGCCTGGGCCTCTCTCTCAGAGTCTAATTTAATTGATCTGTGGTGAGGCTGGCGCATCAATGTTTTTGAAAAGCGCTTCAGATGATTCAAGTATACATCCAAGGTGGTGAACCACTGTTTCAGAGTTTTAATAAAGGATATTATAACCATATCCCTATAAGAGGAAAAGCAGACTTGATATTAGTGCTAAATCTAGGCCATGATCTCCTGGTTGCTTCTTCACACACATGGGCCTAGTAGCTTATGCAACAGAAAAATGCCTTGAGCACTTAGGGCTTTTTATGATTTCTGTGGATTGCAATAGTGGTAAATCTGCGTTAAATTTGTAAACTGAAGAAAAATACGCTTTTGTCAATGAATTGCCTTCTAAGCCTTATCCAGCTTAGGGGCAACCTACGCAATGTCCCCAGTCCCTAGGGCTCAGAATCATAGAGGCCCCACCTGGGGCCTGAGTTTGTTTCGCCCTTGAAACGTCTATAGTACTTTGTATGAATCACATTTATTCTAATTTTCTCTCTTTCCTGCTTATTTTCTCTCTCATTTTACCTTTTATTTTTTAACTTTTTAAAGATTTTCTTTATTTGAGAGAGAGAGAGCACAAGCAGAGGGAGGGGCCCAGGGACAAGCACACTCCCTGCTGAGCATGGAGCCCACCTTGGGGCTCCATCCCAGGCCCCAGATATCATGACCTGAGCTGAAGTCAGATATTTAAATGACTGAGCCACCCAGGCACTCTTACCTTTTATTTTTTGAAATATGACATGTTTCCCCCTCTTTTGGACTATGATACGCTAATGGTAAGGATCATTTATTATTCATTTTGTATCACTCACAAATTCTGAACTAGGTTTATACAAAATAACACTTCAAAACATTGTCATAAATTAAATACCAATATCTTGTTATACTTCCCCCATTCTTCCACTCTATACATGGCTTATATTTTATTACTATAATCAAGTAAACTTAGACCAGGTTATTGAAGAAACTATATCTACACACACAAACATACATACACACAAAAAACAAAATTTGTATTTTGTATACAAATATACATTTGTATTTTCACTACCTTCCTCAGTGCTAACACCTACTTGCTTACTAAATGTTTGTTGAATATGTTAACATCTACTTTGAAAGGAGGAAGAATAGATATAACTAAAAGTGGAGTAAATGAGGGGCACCTGAGTGTCTCAGTCAGCTGAGCATCTGACTCTTGGTTTCAGCTCAGGTCATGATCTTGGGGTCATTGGAGCCCTGAATTGGGTTCCATGCTTACCACAGAGTCTGCTTGGGTTCTCTCTCCCTCTTCCTTTGCCCTTCCCCCAGCTCATGCACATGTTCTAAATAATAAATCAATAATAAATAAAGTCTTAAAAAACAGAGTGCAGTAAATGACCATTTCAGTTATAACTAGAATTGCCAGCTTTAGGACATAAAAAAGAAGAACAGCTAGTTAATTTAGAATTTTGGATAAGTAGGGGTACCTGGGTGGCTCAGTGGGTTAAAGCCTCTGCCTTCCGCTCAGGTCATGATCTCAGAGTCCTGGAATCCAGGCCAGTATCTGGCTCTCTGCTCAGCAGGGAGCCTGCTTCCCCCTCTCTCTGCCTGCCTCTCTTCCTACTTGTGATCTCTCTCTCTCTGTCAAATAATTAATTAATTAACTAATTAATTAATATATTTAAAAAAAGAACTTTGGATAAGTAATGAACAATTTTTTTGCATACATATTCCCAAATACCATACTGTATTTTATCTGACAATCTTACTAGCTCTGCCCTAAATTACCCAATTACCTTTAAGACAGTATTATATTCATCCTAATCTCATATAAAAGAATTTTAAGAATCTGACATTCTCTCTCTTTTAATTGGTAAGATTAGTCCACTTATATTTGTTATTGTTATGTTCTGAATGTGTCCCTTCAAAATTCCTATGTTGAAATTCCACTACTCAATGTAATGGTATTAGGAGATAGGCCCTTTGGGAGATGTGTAGGTCATGAGAGTGAAACCCTCATGAATGGGATTAGTGTTATTATAAAAGAAACCCTAACTCTTTCTGCCCTATGAGGACATAGTAGAAAAAACAGCCGTTTGTGAATGAGGAACGCCTCACCAAACACTGAATCTGTCAGTGCTGTAATCTTGAACTTTTCAGCCTCCAGAACTATAAGAAAAAAAAATTTGTTGTTTATAAATCACTCAGTCTGTGATACTTTGTTATAGCAATCTGAATAGACTAAGACTATTATGATGATCAGTGTTTTTAAATTTGTTTCTATAACTTTTATTGTGCTCACTATTGTTTTGCTTTTGTATGTTTTCTTTTTGGATAAATTATGTTTATTCGTTTTGTTTTTATTTTACCATTTTCCTGTTACTGATTTGGAATTTATATGCTCTTTTCCTTTTTATTGTAGTACTTGCCTTCGGTATTTTATCATATATATTTATTGTAAAATATCTTTCATTCTTTTCTATGTCTTTGAGAAATTTATTTAAGATTCCTTTCATTAATGGTCCAACTCTTCTATGGTATTATTTTACTCTCATTTTATTAGCGTCTTAAGGAGGTGAGGAAATAAATGTTTAATCTCATTAACTTTCTTCCTCCCTTCCTTTTTAATGTCTATTATATTTCTCCACCCATACTAGCAGGTCAGTTAACTCAGGACTTTATCATTCATCTGATTCGAGCATTAATTTTTCTTTTTAAAGATTTATTTATTTGAGAGAGAGAGAGAAAGAGAACACAAGCAGGGAGGAGGGGCAGAGGAAGAGGGATAAGAAGTCTCCCCACTGAGCAGGGAGCCAGATGTGGGGCTCTATCCCGGACCCTGGGATCATGACTTGAGTCGAAGGCAGAGGCTTAACCGACTGAGCCACCCAGGTGCCCCTGAGTCTAGCATTAATTTCTTAACTGCCTAACTTGCAACCCTCTATACTTTCCATCTTGCCAACTTTAGTCTAATTACTGTTAATCTGTAAATTAACATTTTCAGGTGTCTTTTCTGCTTAAAACTTTTAAATGCCTTACCATTCCTTTCTATATTAAGTCCAAACAGAAAAAATGTGATGCAGACCTGCCTTACATCAACTCACGAACTTGACTTCTAGTGTAGTTCGAATACTTAGAATTCCTGAGAGCTATCTGCTTATTGGCTACTCTATTTCTTTTAGCAAAGATTTCATATTGTCTATTCAGCAGGGTCATAGTACAAAAAGCATATTGAGACGCATAGTAAGAATTATGTTTCACTCAAATTGTCTAAATGTCCATACTCATAATAAAATTATTATAAATGGGGCACTATAACATTCTGGGAATTGCCTAATGATATTCAGTACAGCATTTAACTTTCCTAGAATAGTTTATGTTAATTTGGTTTTAATCAGGTAAAACGCTACTCTTTACCACACTAGCACTATTAGCTATTCTTGCATAAAAATGACAAGTCTTCTAACACTGAAAAATTAAAATAAACATATTTGGGGAGAAAATAAAATAAAATAAAATAAAATAGCTCTTCTAAAAAAATGACAAGTCTTCTACAAAATTAGAAATAAATATTTGGCAAAAAAATTGATCCATTCCAATGATTATATTTTAATTATAAAGTACACAGAGCACTATTAGAAAAAAAATGGGTTTTAAAACAAAAGGTGGATTCTGTATGCTGTCTTATAAGTACTGTGTTCATTGAAGAATTTGAAATAGGTTTTTTAATGAATGCAATACTCTCAAGAATAAAAATTCATTTTCTCATAAGTAGCAAAGCCTATTTGTTGCTTTATTAATATGGTATTTTTGAAGACTTTTGTATTGGAACTATTTCAATCATAACATTTCCAGGGATATTATGGTTGAATTAAAAATATAGAAGTAATGCAAAACATGTTAAACTAAGATTTGAATTCCATTTGTTCCTTGATGGTTATGTCCATCATACCTTATCAGTTAATAAACTCTCCAAGCAAAAATATTTGACATTACATAAAGCATAATACCACGATCAAAGAAGAGTTAAAACTCTTATATCCTCACTGTAAATATTTCTAAGTTCCTTTCATTTATTAATCTATATGACACTAAAACTACCAAATAGGATGGATGCTACTATTTTCTCCCTTTTTTTAGATTAGGAAACTGTGGCACACCGAGGTTTAGTAATTTCATCAGTGTGACAGATTTCAGAAATGGTAGGCCTGGAATTTGACTTTTAGGTAGTTTGGCTAAGGGTCTGTGTTACTTTAGAGACTGCTAAATGATAGTGATTGATGTTAGACATTTGTAACTGACAAAATCAACTATAGTTTCCTGTTCCACTAATGTTTCCTTTAGTCTGTAAAATATAGAAACACCCAAAAAAATGGAGAAGGAAAACCAATATGAAATTTGTTTAATCAAAGTTTTATCAATCTCTAACTAATATAGATAGTTAGAATTTTGTCAAGGATTAAAAATAATGTTCACAATAATTTAAAAAAAGTACTCAGCATTCATGGAAACAAAGTGATTGAAAGAATTTTTAAAATATACTATATTAGTCTATACCACTGATCACTCACATTGTAGCCCAAATGCAAACTCTCAGCATCAATTAATACATACCAAAGTATGGCCCAACAATCTGTTTTTAACAAGTTTTTCAAGTAATTCAGATGAACACTCAAGTTTGATGAACACCCGATTTTATTCACAACAATATAGTTCAGTTAAGAGGCCCATTTGGAAATATAAAAAACAAGACATTTAAGTACATTAGAGAAGAGCACCAGCCTAATTTTTAGTTTAGTCTGGCTGCCCAATGCAAAACTGTTTTGTTTTAATAATCTGAGTTAATAAAGAAAGTACATTGAAGAAATTTGAAATTCTAAACTATGTGAAAGGGAAAGAAAAGTGGAAATTGCACAGCCAGGGGTGGGGGGGTGGGATTTAAACAGACCAGATACCTGAGGGAAATTATGATGGGCTGTGAAGTCATTACAGTAAAACTCAAATGAAAGGTCAAAAAGTGAACCCTAGATTTGGTTGGATATTGAGATCTTATATTTTTAAATGAGTGTTCTCAATTACTAAAAGACAATGTGCCTAGGTTATGAACCTAACTCCAATATATGTTAGCTGTGGACATGTGAGTTAGTCATTGGCTCTTTCTATATCTTAATGTTCTTTAGTTTATACTAAATATCAAATATAAAGACCTAACTCATGCCTTTTTGAAATGATTAAATTATATGTAAAGAGCTCACCACAGTTTATGACACATAACGGACTCCCTCCCCCACAATGTTAGATTTAGATTCTCCTTATAATGAAATAGAGTACATCACCATAGTGATGAGTGAGCTATAGGTGATAAAAAAATAATTGATACTCTATTTACAAATATTTTGGGTAGAGACTAGTGATATTAATTCAGTTTGAAGATATTATCTTGAGATGTTCTGATGCTTGCAAAAGTTAAACCATGGAATAAAATAGAAATTCTTTATCTGAGCTATTTCGATAGTAGAATCAAAGAGATGGTTGACTCAAATGGCTTTACTTTCTATCCCTATACTGTACTTTTCATCTAGTTCTCATAGTCGACATTTTAGTGCAATGTACTTTGCCTGGCTCCAAAAAGGGAATGTGGAAGGAAGACCTAATGTATACATGAATAACAACAAACAGTTATAATTGAATGTTCATCATCATGTTACAGGATCTCAAATTGAATATTAACACATTTAATCCTTGCAACTATATTATGAGATGAATATTACTTCTCTTTCATGGATGGGCAAACCATGGCAATAGGGTGTCGAAGAAGTCTCCAAAAGAGATATAGTCATTGAATCCTGGAGCTGGGTTATAAAATCAGGCAATTAAACTCCAGAGTCTGTGTATTTAATCAGTGTGCCATGATTCAAGCCTCTTAAAATAAGGATGTTTACAAAGTAATATTGATTCATAGCCATAATAGCAATTCAAATATTGACATAACATTCAGGACATCTGTTCAAATTTAGATTACCATATCATACAGATGTGGTGCAGAATGCCATAGACAGGCTAAAATTAGACTCGGCTAACTGATTATTGAAATAGTGATGTCTCATCTTGAAGCACTAATTATACATTTTCTTTTTAGCCCTGAGATAAAAATCCCTTTCCCATCTTCATCTTGTTTGTTCCTAAACTTAACTTTTGGATGTAATCTCTCAGGATCTGAGAAAAACCAAGTTTACCTGTTATTCTCAAGCAAATGGTTCAGGAGGAAAAGCTTATGTCGTAAATCTTGCCTCTAATTATTAATCTCATTTAATAGTTATAATAGTTATAGTAAATAATACACAAAACCAACCTAAGCCAGAGAGACGCACCTCTTCAAGATGAGACCAAGAGGAACATTTCTAGATGCCCCTTGTTTCTTCATGATGGAGGAACAAGAACTACTTCTACTTCTGTCAGCAGCTGTCCCCAAGTGGCCTGGCCAGTTTTCACCTTTTAGTGTTTATGCCAAAGGACATTTTAAAGCCTTCATGGGAACTACATTTAAATTTTAAAAGAATCTTTTAAAAAAGAAAATCTTCAAGCTGGCAGATGGAAATGAATATACAAAGACCATCTTTTTTCCTCAATTGAGACAAAATTGCCCTGATTTCTTTACCTCTTAAGTAATGCTAACTTTTAATTTAGATTTTTTTGGGGGATAAAACTTTGAAAAATTAGCACTTCTAAGCAACTCAAATAGCAATTAGAAATTTAAGAAGTTCACTTCTCTTAAGCTTCAATCATATTTTTATTCAGAAAATGTCACAGAAAATAATTTTTAAAACGTGAGCATAAATTGCAGAAGCACAACTCTCATTATAGGTTGTTCTTTAGTAGTATAAACACTTTTAATATAAACAAATATTTCAATTAATTCTCAGAAGAGCCCAAACAATCCTTGATAAAATAACAGAATCAGTGACTATTGTGAACTATATTTTGGTCATATTTTTAAGTAGTTGATAAAGTTATCATAGTCAATGTGAATATATTAATTTTAGTTTCATTGAATAGGAATTTGGAAATATTGAGAACTGTTAGAAAATAATGATAAATGGCAGTGGCTATGTTTCATTAAGCAGCTACAGGGATTGGTATTAGGTGATGAAAAGTCCTACACTTGTCACATTATGGAGATGAAAAAATAAATAAAGCAGCATTTTTGCAGTCCCACTTAAAAAAAGAAAAACTTCTGTGAATATCTAAGCACGTAGATTTTTGTTACTCATGCATTTCATGCATTTCTTGCCGGGGGGTGGTGGCGGAATGTTTCTGGCAGGACAAGAGTGATGAACAAACTATACATTTCCTATATGAACTATATTATTCCTTTTAATCTTTTCACAGCTGGTATGCAGCATGATTGGCAAACAGTAGGGATACCATTTGGGTTTATGTAGTCATTCAACGCACATTTATTTTGTGGAGAAGTCTTTCTCAGATTTATGCTTTCCTGGGGTCTGGAATTTTCTTTAAAGGAAAACCTCCTCAGAGAAATATGAGAAAGAATCATTTCTGCAATATCAAGAGATCCTTCTATTTTATCACTCTGTGTTCCTAATGGAAAAGCAAAATCCTCTCCTCTTTGCAGACATTCTAGGTTGCAGATTTAAAATCTCTTATCCAGCACAGCATTCAGTTTTAAACATACTGTAATCAGAATTTTCAGTATGACTGATACATTCTTGTGAAACTGTAGTTGAATATATCATTTGTTACTGTGTTACATATAAATATTTATAAGTATCTTACCTAGCTAATATGGTATGTGTAATAACAATAATAAAAAGCTTTCGGAGAAAAATGTCTCTACATGGCAGGCATTCCATCAAGTTTCTTGAACCCCAGATGAGTTGTGATTGAAATGTATGAAAGACAGACTAAAAAGATTCCTGTTGTGCCTCTAGTACTAAAGTTCTTCCCTCTCTCCAGCAGATAAACTGTAAGATATGGCAGTCTTTAAAGATGTCTTTCTCCTCGTTTGCACAGTATTCAAGAATGTTGCTTTATGATGATACTCAGTCTATGATGGTAGAATACAATCATGCAGTCATCAAAAAGTCTCATGTTTGTGCATAATTTTGAATTATTTAGGTGGTGTGCTATTCTTTACATTGAAAGAAGGCCATATTGGTTAACCTTTACTATTTCCTTTATTAGGAAATTAATGGATTCTCTGGATTCTCCCTTGACATGAACTTGGAGATGAAGCCACATCATACCTGTATTACTTCTGTTATGTGATTAAACAAGTCATCTGTGGTCATGAAATGAAGAAAGTTAACTGCCCTCCACAAGAGTTAGCCACTGTAGTCTACGCATTTCTAAAACCAGTCAGTGTAATGGCACTCTGTGTGTGTGTGTGTGTGCGTGTGTGTGTGTGTGTGTGTTGATAATATTTTTCTGAATCTAACACGGTGAGCCCATTTACAATTTTCCAAACCAGAGGACTCTGACAAATGATAAGATAGGCAATACACTCAGGGGAAATGATGTGGAACTCTCACTTTGCTCTCCTCTGGTAACCATTCATTGAGTTAGGTAAGAGATAATAAACTTTACTAGACATGCAGTTTGCTAAGCCTGTATGTTCCATCCTTCCAAATCTCATGGTATTAATTATCTTTATTATCAGATCAATACCTAAGATGGTCTGCTGTATTGTAAGTAAAAATTAAAGCCTCACGAGCTCTCTTTATCAGAGAGTGTCTTTAATTCATGTATCGCTGCTGCTAGAACATAGGAGACAAAGAATACAAATGCCGTTATTGAAAAAGAATTCCATTCATATATGGATGGGAAGATTAAAAAAATCATTCTGTTCCTTCATTAATGATGTCCATGGCATTATTCAATGGAAGGATGCTTCCTGAGATTCACATTTGAATATAGAAGGATTGAATATATTTTGTGGCAATACCTTGAAAATAATTTTTGAAACTTAATAATTCGCTGAGCAAAGTTATTTTTCTTCTATTATTATGGTAAGAATCTACAAAGAGAATTAAAGCAGAAGACACATATATTAATCTCTGAGCCTTCCTGGTATCCTAGTACCTGGTATGTTTTATACTCGGTTTACAAATTCAAAAGTGAATTAATTTGCTGCTGTGTTGGAAAGAATACTACATGATTTCTGCATAAGGCATTCTGAAAATTCCTTAAACCTTTATTCTATTTCTGTGCATGGTAGTTCTCAGTGTTTATCACTGACTTTATGATTGATTAACTGGGTAAAATTAATCTTCTAGCATAATAAGCTTCAGAGTCATGCTTCAAATCCATTTAAAAGGACCCATATAAATAAAACATTGGAATTTAATAGGTTGTAACTTCTTAAAGAAAGATAATATACAATCTGCACAGTCTTTTAATATCTGTGAGTCTGTAAAACACTGATGATCAAATATCCTGTTACTGACTTCATAATAGCCAAATTTCAGTTTCAAATTTTAAAATATTCAAAAATATTTATGATGGTGAAGATAATTTTTATCATACAAATAACATCAAAATGGATACTTTTCTATATGCAGATACTAATTAATAAGTTATCTAACAATTATAGTAATAAGATGCTTGTTAATTTCCAATTGCTGTCTTAACAAATTATTACTAACAGCAGTTTAAAACAATTTTTATTATTTCACAGTTTCTCTAGGTCAAACATTTGGGTATACTGTAGTTCAGCTGTATACTGGGTCCTCTGCTTTGATTTTTCTCAAGGCTTAAAATCAGGGTGTTAGCTGGGTTGCATTCCTTCCTATAGGCTCTATGATAGATTCATTTTGAAGCTCATGTAGATGTTGGCCAAATTTAGTCCTGAAATTGTAGTACTGAAGTTTCCTTGCTGTCACCCTTAGCTCCGAAGGCCACCTGTACATGGTGTCGCCTACATCTTAGCACCATCAATAGTATGTTCAATCTTTCTTATCCTTCAGATTTCTCTGATGTTTCTTTCTGTGGCTTCTTCTTGGCTTCACCAAAGTACGCTCTGTGCTTTTAAGGGCTCTTGTGATTAGCTAACTCTATCAAGATAATGCAGGGGACTCTATCTTTAGGTCCCTAACCATATCAGTAATTTCCTTTTCCCATATAACATATTAACACATTCCAAGAATTGGGATGTGCATATATTTTTTTTAAGATTTAATTATTTATTTTAGAGAGTTGGGGGAAGGCAAGAAGGAGAGGGAAAGAGAGAGAATCCCAAGCAGACTCCCTGCTGAGCACAGAGCCCAATACAGGGCTCAGTCCCATGACCCTAGGATCATGACCTAAGGTGAAATCAAGAGTCAGATACTCAACTGACTGAGCCACCAGTCATGGTGGGACGTAGATATCTCTAAAAGTGGAGGAGAGTTTCTACCTATCACAGATATGTTATTAGTTGTTTTACATATCATATTTTTTCATTATTAAATTGTTTGTTATGCTTTATTTTCAAACTCTAATTACGCATTGCTGTTCATTAAAAATGTCATGTATCAAAATATATATTGAGCAGTTCTAATATGACCAAATGCTTTCTGTACAATTATCATTTCTCTTCAAAATGAAAAAAAACAATCATACTTTTCCTAGTTATGAGGTAATTCTTAAATTTATGGGTTGATTTTTATCACCTTTTAAATAAAAATTAATAGATATTTAATAAGATTTGTTGATTAGAACAGATGGCTAGAGGGTTTCAAAGAGGTGTGCCTAATGTATATTTCAAAAATTAAATTCAGTTTCTTAATAGAAAAAAGAAATAGGGTTAATTGTTCATTTGGTTAAGTACCAGATGAGATTAGACAGGAAAGTGCAGTCAATCATGAAAACTATGAAGGAATTTTAAGACATTTAAGGTTTTTTTTACATTATCCAAATGTGAAAATCCTTTTTTTTAAAGATTTTATTTATTTATTTATTTATTTATTTATTTATTTATTTATTTATTTATTTATTTGAGAGAATGAGTAAGAGAGGAAGAAAGAGCACAAGCAGAGGCAGAGGGAGAGGGGGAAGCAGGGGCAGAGGGAGAGGGAGAAGCAGGGGCAGAGAGAGAGGGGGAAGCAGGAGCTCGATCTCACGAACCTGCAGTCATGACCTGAGCCAAAGGCAGATGCTTAAACAACCGAGCCACCCAGGTATCCCCCAAATATGGAAAACCTTAAGATCCATTGACTCTGAGATAGTTAAACGAAGGTTTCAGAGGTCATTCTTAACCCTTATAGTACGTATATATTACTACGTGCACAGCACTATTGAAGTACTTACACACATTAGCTCATTTAATCCTAAAAAAAGATTGGTATCATTATTAAACTATACTTTATAGATGAGAAACAAAACCAATAGAAGTAAGATATTTTCTCAAGTTATACAATAAGTAATGGTAGCACTTGGATGAACACTCTTAATATTAAGGTATAGAAAATATTTCTGTGGAATACATTCTTGTTTGTGCCCATTTCTCCCACTGCCATACCACCATCAGTCATATAGTCTATCAAATCCTCAGAGAAGTATCAAAAGTAGTTGGAGGAAAATGGAATGGGTCAATTCAAGTGAGGAGTGCTTGAAAAAATGTTCAACAATGAGGATGGATATTGAATCTCAGAAGGAAAAAGATGGGAAATGGCTGTTGGACATAAGAAGGAAATCACAGATGATCTAAAAATGCCTTGGAAGAGTGGGGGTAAGACCAAATTATAGTTATAACCTGAGTTGGTTAGAGGTAGTAGAAACAGTCAAGAGCGACTATGAAAGGGATAAAGAGTTTGGTAGTCAAGAGAGGGGTGGGCTTAAGGGAGGTCCCATATATTTTATATACTGTACTAGATAGATAGATAGATAGATAGATAGATAGATGATAAATGATGATAGATAAATAGAAATATATATAAAGGATAATCATATCTATGTTTGATTATCAATGGGAAGGAGTTGCAGAGATTAAGGTTAAGAAGGAAGAGATTAATAAGTATATGAAAAACCAGAAAGGAGTATGAGCTTGCACATAAGTTGAGAAATCATGCTTGGGTTGGAGGAGTATTTCCTATTATAAAAGAAAGTAATTAGAAGCAATGAGTCTGGATATAGGTTAATCAGCTGACTTAAAGGCATTAAATTAATGACAATAACTTTCACTTTGGGAATGATGAATCAAGAACATTTAAAGAACGTCTGAAGAAAAAGGGAGACCATTTGAAATAGTTAGTGTGGACTATGCAGATAGAGATAACTCAAAAAAATGTAGAAACATTACTGGGGAGAATTGGTATTCAAGTTGTGGCTGAATTTGGGATGGTGTTATTTTGAGAAATTTGTGATACCGTACAGGCGTGATCTGCAAGCATGTTGTATAAAGGTCAGATAGTAATTATTTCAGGATTTGTGGGTCATAGGTCTTTGCAGCAACAGCTTAATTTTTGTTTTAATATTAAAGCAGCCATAAAAAATACATAAATAAATGAGCATGGCTGTGTTCCAATAAAACCCTATTTGCAAAAATAAGTGATAGACTAGAGTTAGCCCATGGGCCATAGATTAAAGATCCTTGTTCTGCAGGAATGTAGATCCATTTGGCTGTAGACAAGGAAGCAGAAATTCCTGTCGGCCCTGGATAAAATTTGCCAATCAGTGAACAGGATGGGCAATAAGGCATGGGTGTCAAGAATGTAGGCAAAAGAGTATTTATGTGTGGTCATGAACACTGGGTATTATACGCAACTAATGAATTGCTGAACACTACATCAAAAACTAATGTTGTACTATATGCTGGCTAATTGAATATAATAATAAAAATAAATAAATAAAGTGCTGACCATGTTAGATGGACTGGACTAGAAATGAGAACTAGTTAAATCAGGAGGCAAATATACAGCTATTAATTAATAGGATCAAAAGCAATGAGGACAGATAACATGCACATTGGGGTTACTGGATAGAAGAAAGGGAAACAAAAGAACTAGGTAGAATAAAATGTAGTAAAATCAGGCTATAGCAATTTTCTATGTGTGTAAATAATGACATGAATTATGTTTTTGGCAGTGTAAACAAGAAAATAAGTGATATAACCTTCAGAGAAAGGATTGATACAAAAATAAAATAATAAAAAATTAAAAATATGTGGGCCTAAAAAGTAGTGATAGATGACAGATAGATGATAGAAAAAGAGAAGTGTATGATAGCAAAGTAAAAGAATTGCATATAAATTCCTCCAAAAATTAAATATAGAATTACCATATGATCCAGCAATTCCACTTCTGGGCATATTCTCAAAATAAATGAAAGCAGGGACTTGTTCATCTTCATAGCAGCATTATTTGCAATAGCCAAAAATATGGAAACAACTGAAGTACCCATTAACAGATAAATGGAAACAAAAAGTTGGACTTTTATACCATATAAAAAATTAACTCTAAATGGATCAAAGATATAAGTGTAAGACCTAAAACTATAAAACTCAGAAGAAACATGGGGAAAAGCTTCATGATATTGGATTTGGCAATGATTTCTTATATACAACAACAAAAGCACAAAGAGAGTAAAAACAGATAAAATGGACTGTATCAAAATTAAGCTAGTACATCGAAAGACACAATCAACAGAGTGAAAAGAAAACCTGAATGAGAGAAAAAATTGCAAATAATATATCTGATAAGGCATTAATATCCAGAATTGACAAAGAACTCCTATAACTTAACAACAACAAAAACCTCACTTAAAAAAATGGGCAAAGGACTTCAATAGACATTTCCCCAGGGAAACAGAAATGGCTAACAAGCAATGAAAAGATGCTCAATAAAATAATCTTTAGGGAACTGAAAATCAAGATCACAATATTACCTTATACCCATTAGGATGGCTACAATAAAAACACACATACACATACAGCAATAGAAGTTGTGGTTAGGATGTGGTGAATTTAGAACTCTTGTGCACTATTGGTGGAAATGCAAAATGATGCAGCCCTCTAACATTATGGCTGTTCTTCAAAAAAGTATTAATAAAACTACCATATGATCTAGCAATTCATATCTGAAAGAACTGAAAACAGGATTTCAGATCAAAAAGATATCTGCAGCACTGTTTACAAGTCAAGAGGTAGAAGCAGCTCAAGTAACCTGATCCATCAGTGAATAATCAAAATGTGGTATATACATACAATGGAATATTATTTGACTTTAAAAAAGGCAAAAAAAATCTGATACATGCTACAGCATGGAAGAACTTTAAAGACGTTCTTTAAGTGAACGTCTTAAAGTAAGTGAAATAAGCCAGTTACAAAAGGACAATTATTGCATGATTCCTTTTATATACGTTACTTAGAAAGGCACATTTTTTTTTTTTAGAAAGGCACATTAATAGGAATAAAAAGTAGAATGGTATTTTCCAGGGCAGAGGGGAGAGGAAAATGAGGGATTAACATCTAATGGCCACAGGGTTTCAGTTGAGAAATATGAAAAAATTCCGGATATGAATGGTAAAGATGGTCACACAATAATGTGGATGTTCTTAGGTCTTTCTCTTAAAAGTGAACTCTATAGAGTCAAATATTTTTGATCACTAATTTATTGGCTCTGGAGTTAGGATATGTAAATTAGACTCAAAGTTTAATTGCTTACAAATTGGTGATTCTGGAAAAGTCAGATAAGCTCTCTAGGACTCAGGTAAACATCTATAAATGAGAATAATATGAAAACTTAAACCATGATGGTGTTGCAGGACAGAATGAGATAATACTTATGAAGTACCTAACACAACACATGGTACAAAGAAAAAATCAATACAAGTTAATTAGTTATTATCATTATCTCAAGCTTCTAAAACTAAAATATGTACAATGATAGTGAAACTAATAACATAGAGAATGCAAGAGGAGAAAAATGAATGCTATATGAGAAGATAGCCCCAGTGCTGAGTGCATTTACTTGAGTAGCCAAGAAAGATTGCTATAGAAATGTCAATAGGAAATTGAAAATTCAGGACCAGGGTCTGAGAGAATGATTCTGACCAGACATTAAATTGGTGGTTGTGTTATGGTAAAATGTTTTAATTTCCTACAATGTTAAAATGTATAGCTAGACATAAATAGATTATGATTTCAAATTCTACTACCAGTGTAACCTTCAATATATTGTGTAAGTCTCAATGAGAAAGACCACATTTATTTCATAACTTCGTTCTAAACTTAATTTATTTACATAATTATAACAAGATTAATCGATATATAATTTATATAATGTAATAATAGTAATTTATATAAATTTCTTAGTATAGAGAAGGTGATTAGATGTACCAACAACAAAAGCAATTATAACTTTTGAGATTAAGTTATTTAAGTACTCGATAACACCAAGTTATCTTAGTGTAGCTAACACCAAGTTAGCTACCATCTGAAAGCATGAACACTCACTATGTAACTGTGTCAACCCTGTTCTACACATTTCACTTGAATTTTCTCCTCTAATCTTCAAAAACCTTTGGGACCTATTTTTACTCTCCTCCATCATTTTTATATTGGTAATGCAAACTGACTATATAAAGAGGGGATGAGACATGTGGGCAGTATCTTGAAAAATACTTTTTGGTTAAAAAAAAAAAATACTTTTTGGTTGCTCGACAGGAACAATGAGAGAAGTGGGAGAACCCAAAGACAGAACAATGCAGTGCCAAAAATGTTGAACAAATACAATTTCACTGAAGTCAAATCAAGAGAGAGTTAAAAATTATAAACCACATGAATTTTCTTGCAGGATAATCAAATTATAACATTATTTTATAATGAGATTTTTAAAATGTTTTCCTTTCACGTAGATGCCAAGCATTTGAATTATTGAGTGACTTGTACATTGTGACAGCATTTTAATGGGCTTTCTACATACACTACATTTGAATCTAAATTTCCTTCACTCAGCTTTTGCTGAAACAAGCTATGGAGTTAATTGTAAAATGACTCTACTGAGAAGAGAGTGAATTTCGATTGGTGTACAATAAGTCTGAAAATATGGAGATAAAATCATAAATGAAACATTGACCCAAAATCCTACTTGATGTTAAAATCAAGACAGGGCTTGAAAAATAAAAATATGTCATTAATCATGGTTAATTTATGAAACCACTACAAACACAATACTGTACTGAGATCTCATTATTCTGTTGTAAATCAACAAATTTCATACACAACAATTCACCTAAAATTTAATGCTATATACAATATGCCTTACAATCAAATATTTAAGAATTAAATGTAAACATAGAATTTATCTAAAATAAATAAATATCTCCAATTTGTTCATGGGTCTGTGTTACTGATTATAACTTAAATGCTTTGAGGATCACTATTCCTAAAACCACTTCTGCTACTACCCTATAGGTATTTCTAACCAGTGGGTTAAATGTTGAAGTAACACTTGACAATGATCCCTGGGAAATGTTTGGATATAATATAAATATTAATAAGAAATATTTATCTTTCAGAATTCTAGAACCTCTGTTTTTATATTAAACTACATAAAATCACAATGTAGCTGAAAAATTCATATTTTAGAGATTTGTTCCCAAATTGTATTTTAGGAAACATTAGTTCTATACAATATTAATGTATTTGTGGGACAAAGATATTGGGGGAATAGTGAAGTAAATATCTGTAAAGAGACCTTTTGGGTCTTTTAAAAGGACACTGAATTTTCAAGAAAGGATCACATAGACATATCTTTCTCCATTTTCTTTCTCTGATCATGGAGCCAGGTATAAGTACTTGTACAAGTACTATGAAGGGGTGACTAAGAGCTGAGCTGTGGGACCACACTGGGGATAAAACCCAGCTCTGCCATTTTTTAGGTGTGTGACTCTGTGTGAATTGCTTAACTTCTTTGTGTCTCAATTTTCCTATCTGAAAGTAAAAAAATAATAATAATAAAAAAATAAAAAGAAAACAAAATTATCTCCTGTGGTTCTAATAAAGACTGGACATTGATATGTTGAGCATTTTAAGTACTATTTGACTCACAGGAGGCTCTCATTAATAATTCGCTGTTGTTACAATGTGTTGTGAATTGAATGTAATTCCCTTACCCTAAATTCGTATGTGTGGAAACTCTAATCCAATGTCATTGATTTATGGAGGTGAGGCCTTTGAGAGGTAATTAGGTCATGAGAGTGGAGTCCTCATGAATGAGATTAGTCCCCTTGTAAAAAGATCCTACACCCCTCCCCTGCCCTCCTATATATGGCTATAGCAAGAAGGTAACTGTCTGTAAAGGAGGAAGGGCACTCACCAGGTATTGAATCTACTGGCATTTTGATCTTGAACTTCCCGCTCTCAAAACTGTGAGAAATATGTTTGTTATTTAAGTCTTCCAGTCTTGGTGTTTTTGTTATAGCAGCCCAAACTAAGACATTATGATTCCTCAGAACATCACTAAGGAGCAGTGTACCAAAGGGAAATTCTGTTTTAGCATATCTCACTACTATCCTATTCTACATTTTCAATAAGATAGCCCAAACTTTGTTATTCTTCATTCTACTTATGCTGGATACTCTAGTAGGTATTTTATTGAGTAAGCATAGATGTGAATGTTTAGGTGTAAGGGAATATTTCATCCAAACAAGATACCAAATCTCACCAAAAATGATTCTGTTTTATAAGTAATAAGTACCAGTAGAAAAGTTTTTCTCAGGTGAGTGATGATGTTTAAAAGAGTCATGGACTCTATCAGGCATTTTGACAGGATTAAGGGAATGGAGATATAGGATTATGGAAGATTCTTTAGAATCACACAGAATATGGTCCTAAGAATCAGTCACTTATGCAGTGATCATGAGAAAGTTGTTTAATTTCTTTGAATCTTAACTTTCATTTTGAGATTGTTATGAGAATGGCTAGTTAGTTTTTAACCCCAGTGGGCCCTCAATATTTTGTGAGTTATATACTGGCACATTATAGAGTATCATCTTACTTTTAAAAAATAGAACACCTCTAGAAACTGAAACTTTTAGCTTTTCTATTTCATAAATATGACTTCCTTAAAAATCACTGCTAGCAGAGTATAAAGGAGATAATATATGCTAATTATACATGATAAGATCATGATTATTTTATTCTTTTATATGAGGAATTGGGAATTAAATAAAAAGTTTTCGGCAAGATCTCTGACCCTTACAAAACTAAAAAGGAAAGAAAGTTCAAGTTCCTCTCTTTTTTTTGTTAGCTAAATAGAAAACACAAACTTTATTTAAAGAACTTAGTCAATAAAGAAATTTCTCTGTGTAATGAAGAATTAATGAAGGTGAGCAAAGAAAAAAGCAGATCAGCAAGTGATTGAGTAAGGAAGAAGAGAGAGGAATAAAGAAAGAGCAAATGACAGTGAAAGACAAAAGAGAAGGAAAGAAGGTGAAAGTTTGGGAAAGTGAAAGATGGGTGAACACATAAATATGCACAAAGATGAGTAGAAGGAAGAAAGGAAAGAGAGAGGAGGTAGAGAAGGATAACAATCATGAAACTAGAGAGAAAATTAGCATATACAACAGAATTTCCCTTTGGTACACCACTCTTATGTGATGCTCTAAGGAATCATAGCATCTTAGTTCAGAGTATTGACAATATCATGTGAGATATACAGATAATTTCAGCTGATACTTATTTGCATATGCCTGAAAAATAGTATATTGTCTCTTTTCATTGATGGCATAGCAACCTGGAGATAAAGATAATATTTAATTATGTAAATATTTATACCCTAGGTATAAAATTCGTCATCTCATTATGTATCATTCTCTATATAGCAAAATATTTGTCTAGAATTTTAACTCCATGAATACAAACAACCACTTATTGTACTATTTTATTTTGTTACTCTGGTAATTTAATTGTTCTAAAACAAGATCTATTTGTCACTTATATTCATCCTAATACAAATGCCTGTTTATTCTGATGCCCAAATAAATTAAGTCAATTTTGTTATCCAATTAGGATTATTAAAAGTGCTTTTCTAAATAGGAGTCATTTTATACCACATTAATACCTCAAATATGAATGTTTTCAACATTGTTGAATGATTAATATATGCAACACATAATTTAGTATATTTCTTAGTAACCTTTTCTACATATAGTTTTAGAAGATTGCTGAATTTCATTGTTATTGGTTTTGCTACAAATGCTTCACATACTTAATGAATAATGGTTTTGTTAAATGTATTTTTAAAACACCATTTCCAACTTTTATAGAAATTTAAATTGTGCTGACCACAGAACATACGTAAAATTAAATGCCAAGGACTCGTGTGTGTGTGTGTCTGTGTGTGTGTGTGTGTGTGTTTACTTTCAGATGAAAGGGTCTTGGATCAAAATTATTTTTAAATTTTCAAATATTCTGATCTAATTTGCATCACAAATCTTAGATAATGCATTATTTACTAGTCAAGGAATTATCCCTCTTTCTTTGAAGGCCTTCTAAAATTTCAGTATTTTGAGCTAATGAGAACTATTCCAAAACTGAAGAACCTCTGCCTAGTAATTACAACAACCTCTGCTATATGATTTTTACATCTACTGATAGTTGTCTTTTTATCTGTCTACCTATTATTTTTGCTAGTTGTATTTGGTTTTCCAAGAAAACTCTAACTTCCATATATGCTAGATTTTTTTTTACACCTTCAGTAATGACTGTTTTCCTCATGCATTTGAGGCTTCATAAAACCTTTATTTAATGATGATAGGCAAAAAAAATGCATATACTGAAGTAAAGAAAAATGTATAGTATAATTTAACCATTCTTTTTTTTAAGATTTTATTTATTTATTTGACAGAGAGAGAGAGAGATCACAAGTAGGTAGAGAGGCAGGTAGAGAGAAGGGGGAAGCAGGCTCCCTGCTCAGAGGGCTCCATCCCAGGACCCTAAGATCATGACCTGAGCCAAAAGCAGAGGCTTCAACCCACTGAGACACCCAGGTGCCCCTAATTTAACCATTCTAAATAGCTATGCTATGGTACATATGCATTCATTTGTTTACTGCAATAAAATATACTATAAACCTTACTTTTCTATATTTTAATATATGAAGTAATGTGTTATCTAATAATAATTACCAACTTGATAATGTTTTTGGTAAAAAAAAAACACTTCTTTGTGTTTCATTATAAGAACCGTAAGACTAGAATTTTTCAGTATTCATGGAGAGTTAAAATGTGTACCAGAAATAGGCAATAACTTTCTTTGTCAAATAACTTACTCAGCAAATAACAGGTAATTCATTCTCTGAGTTGATTCCTTTTATTTTATGCAATGCTAGTCAAGGTACTTCCCTATAATTTTATTTTGTATAACTAACATAAAGAGGGTTTACAGTTTCTCAAAATTAACCTTCGGTTTCCAGTTTGTATCATCTATCTGCTCTCTCTGTGAATTTCAAACATTCCAAAATAAGTATGACCTTTTCAGCAAAAGTACATCAATCAGATACACTGTAATTTATTTTCAAGTCATTGCATCAGATGGAAGGAAATTTTGAACTAGAAAAGGAAATAAAAAATCAGTTTTGATCATTTTAAAATACATCTTAACTGTAGCAATCTCCTTTCAAATTTAAGTATAAATATCATATTCTAATAAAGTCGGTATGAGAAATCTATGATTTAATCATACTTTTTAATGATAGTAACTTAGAAGAAATTAACTTCACATATTCTGAGTCAATTCTTTTTCAAAATTTTGGGGGGGTTGGTCATAATGCAAAAAAGTAGAGTCCTTCAAGTACTTTTGAAAACTTAGCATTTTTCTCTAAAGGGCACTGAAGCAAAGTGCTGGAGTCTAATCTTTTACTCTATTATGGGATAGTTTTAAAATGGAAAATACTTATCTCCTGAAGCTTGCCAAAAGTTGTCCTCAATAACACAGAGGAACAAACTACTTACAAAAATTTACCAGAATTTTCCTCTTACATTACCTCTTACTATTTTGAGTAGTATCAACTGATATATATTTTTATAACTTAGAAATAAGATTACGGAGTGTTATTGGAAGCTAAAGGCTACAGGAAATGATTTATTAGATATCCCTTGCCCCCCATATTTAAGAAAGAACAGTAATATAAACAATCAAAGGAAGAATAAAAAGGAAATTCAGAACCATCATTAACAACTTCTTGTGATTCTCAGTATCTCAAATAGATATATTTTAAGGATTAATTACAGTGTGTATGCAGTTTAATACTATTTACACACACACACACATGCACATTTCAATTGAAAAATGGGTCTTCGAGACACATAACAAATAGCTGTTTATTTTTTTTAATTCGTTTAAAAGCTTTTAAAGTTTTTATTTAAACTCAAGTTAATTAACATACAGTGAGTGTAGTAGTAGTTCAGGTGTACAATATAGTGATTCAACACTTCCATACAACATCCAGTATTTATTACAAGTGCCCTCCTTAATCCCCATCACTCATTCCCCCACCCCCCCACCCATCTCCCCTCTGGTAACCATCAGTTTGTTCTCTGTAGTTAAGAGTTTGTTTCTTGGTTTGCCTCTCTCTTTCTTTTTTTTGTTCCTTTGCTCATTTTTTTGTTTCTTAAATGTCACATCTGAGTGAAATCATATGGTATTTGTCTTTCTTTGACTGATTTATTTCACTTAGCATTATACTCTTTAGATCCATCCATGTTGTTGCAAATGGCAAGACTTCATTCTTTTTCATGGCTGAGTAATATTCCTCTCTGTGTGTGTGTCTGTGTGTGTGTGACTTCTTTATCCATTCATCACCAGATGGACACTTGGGCTGTTCCCATAATTTGGCTATTATAGATAATGCTGCTATAAACATTGTGATACATGTATCCTTTCGAATTAGTATTTGTGTATTCTTTGGGTAAATATCTAGTAGTGCAATTGATAGATCTATTTTTAACTTCTTGAGGAACCTCCATACTATTTTACACAATGGCTGTACCAGTTTGCATTCCCACCAACAGTACAAAAGGTTTCCTCTTTCTCCACATTCTTACTAATTCCGGTTATTTCTTGTGTTGTTGATTTTAGCTATTTTGATAGGTGTGAGGTGATATCTCATTGTAGTTTCAATTTGTATTTCCCTGATGATCAGTGATACTAAGAATCTTTTCATGTGTCTGTTGGTCATCTAGATGTCTTTTTTGGAGAGATGTCTGTTCATGTCTTCTGCCCATTTTTTAATTGGATTATTTTTTAGGTGTTGAGTTTTATAAGTTCTTTATATATTTCAGATACTAATTCTTTATTAGCTATGTCATTTGAAAATATCTTCTTCTATTCTGTAGGTTGCCTTTTGATTTTGTTGATATTAATTTTGTTGATTTAAGCTTTTTATTTTAATAAAGTCCCAATAGTTTATTTTTGCTTTTGTCTCCCTTGCCTCAGTAGACATACCTAGAAAGAAGACTCTAAGGCCAATATCAAAGAAAGAAGACTCTAAGGCCAATATCAAAGAGGTTACTGCCTGTGTTCATTACCAAACCCATTTCTTTGTCTTCCTGGATTCATGGTGGTGTGCATTTTTCAGTGATTCCTGTAGTGTGGTGTGGTTGAATGACAGAGATTTAGGCAATGGAAAATGAGCCGAAGTGATATGTGGTGATTCTAGACCCTGGACCTGTAAGTGATCCCTGTTGCTCATTTCCTTTGAAGAAATATGTTGAAGATGAAGCCATAAAATGGAAGAATCTCGAGTCCCTGAATTATTACTTGGAGAACTACTTGTCCTTTAGAAACATGTTTTGGTTTTTATATTATATTTGAGCCATCACAATATTTTTATTTGTTATAGCACTCTAGCACTCAGTAATTAATACAATGATATTTCAATTATTCTTAATTATTAGAATTCAAAGGTTGATTTACAAAACAAAAGCTTTACAAATATAAAATGTATATATTTGTAAAATTTTTTGAATAATTATATTTGATTAAAAACAGATTTAATTAAAGGGCAATAAAGATTTGATAGGTTCTCCTGGGCCATATTAAGATTCTTTTTTTTTTAATGGTTTATTTTGAAGAAGTTTTTTTATTACAAAAAAGGCATTTAGAAAAGTTTTCTCACAATTTTAGAATCTGTGATTTCTTCCTTTAGACTAAATATTTTCTGAGTGTGGAGTCATATATCATTAATTTTTATAGGCCAGAGTTTACTTATATTTAGCAAATGATAGATGTTCAATACATTTTTATTGAATGATTGAATAAATCTATGGATGTTTGTATCTCATTTTATGTTAGCCATTATATTAATCATATATCATTATTACAGCACATGCTTGTTAGTTTTTACAACCCCTTATAAATACGATATACATGCAAATAGGAAGGGGAATCAATAGAGAGTAGAGATAAACATTTTGATTTGTCCTGACTATGGACAGGCCCAACTCCAGTACAAAGATAGGTCAAAGACTGTGGTAGTAAAAGCAAATATGAAGCCCTTTCCTTCACTAGGCCTCAGCTGAAGATGAAGTACTGAGAAGAATGAATTTTTAGAACAATGCACTTTGTAGGTGTTGATGATAGTGAATCTGGAATACTTGAGAAATAAATTAGCTTCAAAGAGGGAAAATCGAACAGAGTTAAAAGAGCTTTAGTTACTGTAGACATGATGAAAGGGAAGGCAAGTGGATGCTACCTCTGGGAGTAGAGACTTTCTGTATTTTAGATGAATTGTTTCTTTGAGGATAAAACTTCTGGGTAGTATATTAATGAAAAAAATCCTTGTAATATATGTATGCATTACATATATAATATTTTAATATATTACATAAATATTTGCTTAGGACTGTATATTTATATGTATTCTAATATTTAAGAGCAAAAGCTCCTTAAAATATTAATTTTAATTAGATAGGAAAATATTAAAATTTTCCATTTAGTAGGTGAGAGCTGAAGGAAAAAAGAATCAAATAATCATTTTCAGAATTGTCAGTGAATAGAAAGAATTCTGCCTAAACAATAGCAAATCAAAAGACAAACCAAGATAGAACAAGATTTTTTAAGCTAACGATCAAGACAAATCACATTATGATGAATGTATACAATTAGCTATGATAGTATGCAATTCAAATTTACATCAATTTTTCTTCAAAATTATCTTGTTTTAAGCATTTCTTATGAATGAAAAATGATTTCCAGTTTTGTTTTGAGCCATCAAATAACAAACACCTTGTAAATGAGAAGGAAACAAGAATCCATTTGGCTTCTGTGCCAGGAGGGACCCTAACAGCAGGTGATTACAATAAAAACCACCTTGTTGTTATATAGTTAACATCTGTGCTTTCTAAATGGTAAAGTAAATGAACATAATGGATATAGTTTTGGATTCACATTTTGCCACCTGCCTTTACACAAGTGTATGCAGATTGTCTTCAAACCACACGGCCAAAATCTCAGATACATCCTGCCAATTTTCCTTAAATGATGATATGCAACAATGACAAGGAACAAACACATTTTGCAATTTTGTTCACAAGGAAAGAGCAATAATTAAGTTTATAACAGTGAAAGGTTAGAATCAGAAGCATTTTTTGAGATGAATAGACTAGAAAGCAAAGATCCAGTAGAATTCCAAAATTATCCTATTGTTTTTAAAGGTTTTAAAAATATATATAACAAATACAACTGATTAAATAAAGAACAAATATCTATGAAATTTTTGGCTGATGTAATAGCATTCATTGAGATTTAACTTAGGTAAAAACATTTGGTACTGTGCAAGCATGATTCTTTGTATGGTTACTTAAGGTCTTCAATTATAGTATAGAGAACAATTGTCCAATTATTTTCAGACACTTTTTTTTTTGCCCTTTTGAAACACCTAGCAAACTCAGAGATGTGCACTTTGAAAATAAGTGAACGTGTTGCCAATTAATTCCAGATATTTTGCTCTCTGTTATCATATACTTTCCTAGTTCTTAAGAGGATAGTAAGAATTAAAAGTAAAGATATATATAATTGAGTTTTTTTAAAAAATTGAATATTGTTTTTGTTGAAAACATTTAACTTGACCATGCTTGCTTTACCCTTCTTAAACTAAAAAGTGGGTAAAATATTTGATTATGAGTGAAGAGAATCCTAGCCTCTCTGTTTCTTTGTTTTGTAGTCTAGAGAAGATCTTAAAATCTTTGGTCTTGAGATTCTTTGTCTATAAAGTGAAAGCATTTGTGTCAGTAGTGTTAAACTCAAACTGCTACTGCATGTTTCAAAAACATAAAATTAAATGAAAAGTGTCTTTTTGACAATGTTTGGGAAACAGTCACTGTATAGTCTCTCAAAAGAGACACCCTGACATTAGAATATTAAAGACTTCCAAAAATCTTGAAAAAAACCTAAATGAATAAATGAATGAGTGAATGAATGAATAAATAAATAAATAATTTTCCTCAAATTATTTGACCAGAGTTATGTCCAAAAGTTGGAATCGGGGTAATAAGGTTAGAAAACATTAAAATATCTCCAACCCTTATGATGTGGCATTGTTATTTTGAGGGAAAAAGCGATATCAGGTAACATATGGGTCCTTTTCAGTAATAAATTGCTATGATGCTAAGCGTATTTGAAAATAACAATTTTAAATGTTCCAAAAGTTGAAATGTGACTTGCATGACTTAGCATTAAGAAACATTTGGCTCTTTTAGTCATTCCCAAATATCAATCAGTGGACGTAATGTAAATTCTTATTTGGACATTTAAATGCAATTTTCTCCCTTTGAACCATACCTCATATTATGCATCTGATAAGACAAGCAAGCACCATCTGCTTGGTTTTTAAATTGACATTTCCATCACCTGAGTGTGTTCTTTTGTGTCATTTTCAGGAGAAAATAATACAAAATTTGAAAATAAAATGGAAAGTTTTAAATTTCTAGGATTACTCTCTCTACTATTAGGAAGTACATGACTCATATAAAAACATTAAAATATGTTATGATTCCAAAAAGCTATATTTGAGATCAAAAGATAGAGTTAAATTTCTTATATATTCAAATTCAATATAGTATTTTATTCTTTTTTAAAAAGATTTTATTTATTTAACAGTGACAGAGACAGCAAGAGAGGGAACACAAGCAGGGGGAATGGGAAAGGGAGAAGCAGGCTCCCCACTGGGCAGGGAGCCTGATGCATGGCTCAGTTCCAGGACACTGGGATCATGACCTGAGCTGAAGGCAGATGCTTAATGATTGAGCCACCCATGCACCCCTAGTATTTTATCCTAATGTGCGTTTTCACATGATTTTCATTTTGAAAAACAAGAGCTGTTTAGGAATATCTCTTTAAGTAATGTCACTCATTAAGTAACTTCTATTGCGTTTGTAAGATATTTACTTATGAATAGCATATTAATAGATATATAATGCCATTCTAAAAAATATTCTTTTTTTTAAAGATTTTATTTATTTATTTGACAGAGAGAGAGATCACAAGTAGGCAGAGAGGCAGGCAGAGAGAGAGGGGGAAGCAGGCTCCCTGCTGAGCAGAGAGCCCCATGCAGGACAGGATCCCGGGATGCTGAGATCATGACCTGAGCCGAAGGCAGAGGCTTTAACCCAGACGCCCCCTAAAAAATATTCTTAGGGTTTTAGAGACAATTTGCTGAAAAATATTTTTTAAAAAACTAGTAAAGTAATGACTTGTGACTTTACTGACCTATTAAGTGATTGGATAACAGTAAGACATATCACCATATTAAGACTATTACATTCAACAGATTCTTTTTTTTTTTTTTAAAGATTTTATTTTATTTATTTTAACAGAGAGAGAACACAAGCAGGCAGAGAGGCAGGCAGAGGCAGAGAGAGGAGCAGGCTCCCCGCCGAGCAAGGAGCCCGATGTGGGACTCGGTCCCAGGACGCTGGGATCATGACCTGAGCTGAAGGCAGCTCCTTAACCAACTGAGCCACCCAGGCGTCCCACATTCAACAGATTCTTAATGCTTCCTTCTTAGTATGTGCCGAACGCAGGCAATATAGAGAGGAGAGATGCCTGTTAGTAAGATTAGTGGAAATTCCCACATAGAAACAAACGAATGCAAACACCAACATAGAATTATGACAATTTTAAGCATGGTATACATTTGTAAGTCTTGATGACTCTTTAGGTGAGGGGATGACTAACAGTCTCAGAGTAAAGACAAGGGAAGAATTTATAGACAATATGAGAACTGAACTAAATGAATGAACTGTAACATAGGACAGTGTATTGGTGTATTTAATGAAGAGAGAGTTCCATACCAGAGAGCCAGAAGACAAGTAGAATTGCTTGAAATTGATTATGAGTAAGATGTATTCCTACACCTGCATGTAGTGCATTATCCCTCAGGTAGAAGCTGCTGGAGTCTGGTGGATAATGAGAGTTCATGGAGAGTCTTAATATACTTCTGTAAGAAGTTTGGAGGCGATTTTAAAATGGCATTGCATTGCAGATGGCATTGTAAGGCTATTTTATAAGCAAATTTGGACATTAAAGAAGTACTCCAGAAGCAGTGCTGAGAATAGGCTGTTCAGGAGGAATATTTGAGATACTGTAAAATTTTGTCTTTTTTAGAAACATTTTTCAGGCATTAAAATAAAGGGTGATACTGGACATGTAAAAAAAAAAGGATACAATGATGATATGTTTAAGGGTCAGGAAGAATTTTTTTTTAACAAATTTGGAGTATTTTCTTATTTCCTGATTTGAATAATCGAGTAGATATTGATTCCATTTTTTGAGATACAAGAAAAAGAAAAAAAGGGGGAGAAGGGACAGTTTTTGAGAAATGGTACTGAGTCAGTTGTGGATTTACTAAGTTTGGGACACATCTGTGTGACCTCCAACTGCAAGTGCTAAATACATAGCTGGACCTATGAACCTGGAAACTCAGGACAAATTTTCAAAAAGAGTTAATTAAAATGCAAATGTAGCCGAAATCATGGAGAAAAATATTATTTATTTGAAGATTGGGCATAAAATGAAAAGAAAATTCTTTGGATCTCAGCAAAAATGATGTTGAGGTCATCCAAATAGAGAATAAATTGTGGAAAGGAAGAGCACTAAGTAAGGTATCTGAGAAAGACCATTTCTTAAGACCAAAGGAAAAGAAATAGAAGCCCATGAAAGAGAATAAGATGTAGTGAAAGAAACATTGAAAGAAATATGGAAAATAATACCATTGAGAATTTCTAGATATATGGAGTGCTAAGAATTTCAAATGCTAGAAAAAGTTGAATCAATCCAATTCTGAAAAATGCCTGGTTTATAGCATAACTAAGTAGGATATCTTTGATATTAGGGAAAGATGTTTCAGTGGATTTTGGGAGCAGATAGCATTGCATTAGTTTTAGGTGAAGAGACAGCCAGGAATTGAAATAATGAAATTAGGCAAGATATTTTAGACTAGACAAAGCCTTTTCAGATCACACTATTTAATCTATGAGGTCCTATCTTTGTACATCTATGATTCATGAAGAAAAGACTCCAATTACACAACAAACCTTAATATTTGAAATACCATAAGGAAAAACAAAAATATTTTATAATAGTTAACTTTTACTGCAAGCTATGAATAGGATTAAAATGGCATTCTGTGGTCAATGAAATGGATGCATTTTCTCCATTATGTATTTAATGCCCTTTTATCTACACATAGAAGCAATGCTGACCCACCTGAAATTATGAATACCTCTTCATCTTTAAAATGCATATGTTATTGAATTTAGGGTCAATAAATTAAATACTAATATCTCATTATGGAAGTCACAGAATGTTAAGTATTTTACTTGATGGCTTTATCTACTTAAAAGAATTCCTTCCCTTTATTTCGTGATTTTAATATTATTATGTGTTATTTTTTATTTTAGAAAGCAAGGGGGGATTGAATAAAATATATGCAGGATTCACACACACACACACACACACACACACACACAAAATAATAATTCAGGAAAAAATTCAAACCAAAAGTAAAGCAAAATAAGCAAGTAAACAGACAAAAAGCTAAAATAATACCACCTTCTGGGTATTACCAAAAAATGATAAAGATGGAAAACTGCGTATTTTTATGTTTGTCTCTCTATTACTCCATGTATGAAAAAAAATGAATTTTTATTGAATATTTTATTTCTAAATTTCATCCATCTTAGAGAAGATTATTAAGAAATGACATTGGTGAATGTTATCATCTTTCCCCAGAACTGGTTACTTATATCAAACAATAATATCACTAAGTGCCTAGAAATGAATGCAAATATGAAATATAAGATATGATATTCTTTCTAAAATAAATTGCAGGCTACTTGGAGTAATTAAACATCTGTCCATGAAAATTTAACTAGAAATACAAATAAAAAATTTAAAATGTCAGAAGAGTAGAATAGATTTTGAGCGATGCAGAGATGTCACATAAATGCTACTATAAAAACTGGGAAGTATTATGAACTTAATGAGTGGTAATTTAGGTCTGGATTGGAATGGATGTGAACAATGTTATAAAGACAGCATTGTCTCAGAATACAATACAGCTAATCATTACTGGTCACTCAGAAAATGATGTTATTTCTTTGGGGATGTCATCATGTGGTCCTGTGCTACATGTAATTGTAATCCATGTTTTCCAATGACTACGCTATGTGGTTGGGGTCCAGAGGAAACCCTAGATGTCAAGAGACTAGGTTTTGACACGCTTGAAGAAGTGGATGAAAAATGTGAGTTTCCAACTCTCTTTCCTTCTCCATATAAGTATGCATTATAGAGTCACAATGGCCTTCAACTGGTTTTATTTGCTCATTCTTTTGCAATTGTTCACATTTCAAACTCCAAAAGAAAAATGAATGAATTTAAATAAAAAATAAATTCTCATGTTAGGAAATGTACTACTACACATAAAGATTGCACCTTGAAGCATAGTGTTATGTTATTACTGATTACATGAATAAAACACAAATTTTATGATTTCACTTTATTATATTGTTTAAATTTAAAATATATTTATATAGTAATTTTAGTTAATATTTTTTAAACACTGTATTTATTAAATATTTTATCAGTTAGGTATTTCCTATATATTTATTATTAAATTACTAATAATGTCTGTAAATATGTTAAATATGTTATTAAATATTAGACTATTAATATTTATTATTATTTTTATATTTTACTTTATAATTACAATTTACTTATATTTAACATATACTTTATTACTATTGCAATTATCTACCTTGAAGTTTCAATTTTGGATTACTCATATTTTTAGAGAAAAACTTATTTTATAATAAAACACTTTCTCACAATGTATTAAGTTGTTTGGCATTTTTGTGCTATTAAAATATTCAAAAGCCTTAACAAAATTTTGTTACAAATTTATAAGTGGTTATTTTCATTCTTCTGTTAACACAAAACAGTAAAGATTGTAAGACTGGTGCTAGTTCTTTGGGGAGTCTGGGAGAAGGTGGGAAGTTGGACACATTGATCAACTCTTTCCTTCCCAGGGGGAAGATGAGAGCTGGAAATTTTTGTTTGTTTGTTTTGTCTGTTCACTCTGCACTCAGGGGATTAGGGTGGGTGGCTGGGCTCTTGTTAGGGGATGAGGATGAATCTATAGTCTCTCCCAGCCCAGGCTACTCTTAGGGCTAGATTATGTTGGGGCTATCAGATCTTCAAGACTGGCAAGACAAGTGACACAGTCAACTCTTTCTCTCCCGAGAGAGAATTTAAAAGCTAGGATTTTTCATCTGCTTTGCTCTGTGCTGAACGGAACGGAGTATGCATGGCTTCTACTACCCCAAGATACTGTCCTTATTCTCTACAAGGGACTAGATTCTATCAGAACTACAAGAGGGTAAGATAGAAGCCAGTCGTGTTAGGAGCCTGTAAGGAAAGTTTATGGGTGCCAAACAAATGAACCGATCTCCCTTCTTCCTCTGAGAGGATCTGGGAACTAGGGCTTCTCTTCCTGATTATATGTTGCTGCACAAGGACAGGGATATTCTTTGGAAAGAGGATGTCCTGAATCTCCCTACCTTTTTTGGTTAGTATAACTTCACATTTACCCAGTGTGCAGGAGCCATTCAATTTCAATCCTGGATTTCTCACAAAGGAAATTTATCTATGAATGGTTGTTGAATCAGTGTTTTATTGGCGGAAAGGGAACCCAGAACTTTCCTACTCTGTGTTGAATAACTTTATTTTCATTGATAATTACAGTGGACTTGAGTTGAATAAATCCAAAAATGTTTAGAATAATAGGTTAGCATTTATGTTGGAAGATATAAGGCTTATGTAGAAGACAAATGCATTCTACTTTTTTTTTTTACTTAGTCTTTTTTCCACTTGTACATTTGCAACAAATACTTTTTTTCAGTAACAATGAAGGCAGAGAAAGAAAATAAAAAGAGTTCTCAAGTAAATAAGGGGAAAAGAAAAGAGAGAAAAATTGAGCAAAGGAGCAAAACTTCTAGAAAATAGGAGTGAGAGAAAGTTAATATTAAAAAAGAGGAGAGAAAGAGAAAGTAAAAATGAATTATAGCATTTTGCCATTTTCAGAAAATAAAGTGAAGTCAGAAGAATAAAAATATAATTAATAGAAAGAAATTTGAATTTCCTAAAAATATGTAGATATGTACTATCTTAGGTTTAAAAGGAGGGCGCTTCTTGGCTTTTCAGTTTCTACTGCACAAAAATCTTGTTTTTGATCCATAACTTCTTTTGTTTTTTTTTTAACACCAAGTTATATATAAAACCATAGATATGGGGAAAATCAGTCATTCTCAACTGGCTCTAATAAAGGGCAATATTCCTTTATCAAAAGGAACTTGGGAGTTTTTCTGAGTAAGGGTAAGGAGTCTTCCTACACCCATTTAAAAATGTGTTACTATAATAAAAAAAAAAGAGGTCATATGGGAAAGATTCATCTTCTTTCAGACTCAAGTTCAATAAAAAAGAAACTGTAACCAAAGGCTTCTTTGCATGCAATCATCTCTAGCTTTGCAAACATATGGGGACATCACTGAACCGGACCCTCAGCTTTATACAACCTCTTCATCATACTGCTGAAAGTACCTTGTTTCTACTTATTTTTTTTTAAGATTTTATTTATTTGAGAGAGAGAGAGAGAGAGCATGAGAAGGGAGAGGCCAGGGGGAGAAGCAGACTCCCTGCCAAGCAGGGAGCCTAACGTGGGTAGGACTCCACCCCAGGACTCCAGGATCATGACCTGAGACCTGAGCCGAAGGCAGTTGCTTAACCAACCGAGCCACCCAGGTGCCCCCTTGTTTCTACTTCTACTACTCATTCTTTCTTGCTTGAACCAGCTCCTACGACATCAGAAGAGTCAACTGTTCACAAGCTCAGTAACAACAACCCATTGGTAGCTAAAAATTGGCTCTGGTGGAAGTATTTACACAACTGAAATCAGTAAAGCTTACAGATCAAGGTTTTTTCAACAAAGGTTACACATCAGGACTTTTTTTTTTTTCTCTTTCGCTTTCTGTCAAGCAAAGGATGTTCAGCATTTACTCACACAAAGCATTACTTGCACTTTACCAGTCATAGCACTCTGAAATTTAAGCCTCTTTCCAAATTATATTTCACCTTGGACCATCATGTAGTCCATGGCTTGTACCACGACTGTCATTATTCCAGCAACCAACATGAAATTTTCCTTGAATAACAGAAAGGAAAAGAGAAATCTTCTAACTCAAATCATTCAGAAATTAAATTTCTCCTGGTGGTGCCGATTGAGAAGGGCACGTATTGCATGGAGCACTGGGTGTGGTGCATGAACAATCAATCTTGTAACACTGAAAAAATAAAATAAACATATTTGGGAAAAAAAAACCAGAAATTAAATTTCTCAAAACTCTCTTCCTTACTTTGAAAATTTTTCCATATCCAACACCTTCCACCTCTACCACCCTTGTACTGATGATAGATGTGTGGAGTTCTCTACATTTATAAATTGTTGGTAAAGGGCAACTTTATGGGACAATTAGTGATCATAGAGCCATGAAATCTTTATTTTTTAATTGAAATTGATTTTGGAGATAATTGAAATTCACATTCACTTGTAATAAATAATAAAGAGATCCCTGGTATACTTTGTCCAATTTACCCTACTAATAACATTTTGCAAATTTATGGTATAATACCACAACTAGTATATTAACATTATTACAATCCACCTATCTTATTCAGATTTTACTTGTTTTTTTTAAGATTTTATTTATTTATTTGACACACAGAGAGAGAGATCACAAGTAGGTAGAGAAACAGGCAGAGAGAGAGGGGGAAGCAGCTCCCTGCGGAGCAGAGAGCTAGATGCAGGGCTCCATCCCAGGACACCAAGATCATGACCTGAACCGAAGGCAGAGGCTTTAACCCACCGAACCACTCATGTGCCCCAGATTTTACTTGTTTTTACCAGTTTTACTTATACTTACATATAATTATGTGTGTGTGTATGTAACTACTATGCAATATTATCACTTGTGCAGGTTATGGATGCACTACCACAGTCTAGGCAAGGAAGAGATCCAATACTAAAAGGATCCCATGTGATACCCTTTTATCACTATACCAAACACCCTTGACCACCCCCCCCCCCAAACAAACCTACCCTCTGGCAAACAAAAACTGTCTTCTAGTTCTAAAATTTCATCATTTAAAACTGTTATGTAAATAAAAATGTTGCAGTATGTAAGGTTTAAGTTCTTTGTGTTTTTGTTGTTGTTGTTTTTTATCCCAGAGATTTATCCAGGTTACTAACTTCATTTTTGTTGCTGAATGATATTCCAGGGTATGTATGGAATAGTTTGTTCCACCATTCTCCTGTTGAAGGATGTCTGGGTCAATTCCGGTTGTTGGTTATTACTAATGAAGCTTAAATATTTGTGTATAGACTTTGTGCAAGCATAAGCTTCATTTCTCTACAATAAATGACCAACAGTGCAATTGCTGGGTTATATGGTATATTGGTTGGCTAAGACTGTGGGAACAAATACCACAGACCAGGTGGCTTAAACAACAGAAATTTATTTTCTCCCATCTCTCGAGGCTGAAAGGCCATGATCAAGGTGCCAGCAGGATCGCTGTCTGATGAGAGCTCTGCACTTGTGTTGCAGATGGCTATCTTCTCACTGTGGGCTCGTATGTATACGTGCACAGGGAGAGAAATGGCATGCTCTCGGATGTCTCTTCTTACAAACATACTAATCTTGTTGGACCAGGGTTCCATTCTTAGGCCTCGTTTAAGATTAATCAAGTCTTTAGAGAATTCATCTCCAAATGTAATCATACTGGAGGTTAGAGTTTCTACATATGAATTTGGGGAGGATAAAAACACAATATATGTCCACAGTATATGGTTAATAGGCATTTTTTTAATAAGAAACTGTCAAAATATTTTCTAGAATGGCTGTACCATTTTACATTCCATCCAACAGTGTGTCAGTGATCCAAGTTTCTTGCATCCTCACCAGAATTGGTGTTGTTATTATTTTTTATTTTAGCCATTCCGATATGTCTGCAGTGATATCTCCTTGCAGTTTTAATTTGCATATCCTTGATGACTAATGGTGCTGAACATCTTTTCATGTGTTTATTGGAATATATATTTTTTGTGAAACGTCTGTTCATATCTTTTGCTATCTTAAAATTTCATCGGATTGTTTATTCTCATTGTTGAATTTTGAGCATTCTTTATATTTCTAAATGCTAGTCCTTTGTTGTATATGTAATTCGCAAATATATTCTGCCACTCTGTAACTTGTACTTTTTATCCAGGTCTCATGAACTTCCTTAGAGTAGGCTATTTTTTTTTTAAATTTTTATAAAGTTACATTTATCACTTTTTTCTTTCATGAATCATGACTTTGGTTTGTGTGTAAAATATTTTTATCAACTTCTAAGTCCTGAAGATTTTTGCCTAATTTTTTCCTAAAAGTTTTATAGTTTTACATCTTAAATTTAGTCGTGAGGTTTAAGTTGATGTGTGTGTGTGTGTGTTTGGGGGGTGGCATTTTTCTCCTGTGTTCTATTAGTGTGTCTGTCTGTGGCTCTGCCATTGCGAGCCAGTCTTAATATAAGCTAAGATCATTTTCCTAATTTATTCCTTTTATAAAGATTGTTTTAACTATTATAAGTTCTGTTGCTTAAGAATCTTAGTGTTCCTGGTTATACGAAAAAACCAGATATTTAAATGTTTATAGAAGGAAAAAGAAGAAGTTTAAATTCAATGATATAATTCCATCTTAAGCTGGAAAAAAGAAAAAAATAACTTAAGGTATGTCAAAAAATAAATAATAATAAAAGTAAACATGAAAAAATAGAAATCATATAATAAAATTGAAGAGCCAAAAGTTATTTCTTTTGAAACATTAATGGACTGATTAAATTTATGACAGAAATGACCAAAGAAAGAGAGCAGAGAGAGAGAAAAAGAGGGAGAAAGGGATAGAGAGAGGAATGGAGAGAAAAAGAGAGAGTGTTGTGTGTGAAAGAGAACTAATAATCAATATTTAAGAATGAACAAGACCACTGGCTGAGAAAGGAGCCTTAACTAGAAAGGAGAATGAAAGACTATTCTGGAGTAATGAGCATATTCTCTATCTTGATTGGACTGTTGATTACATAGTATACACATTCGTCAAGGAACTAACCACTTAAGTTAGTCTATGTCATTGCATAAATTTTACATCAATAATACAATTTTAAAAAGAAAACATAAGGGCAGATGACATATGAACTAGCTTCAAGAAAGCATGCAGAGAGGAAAGCATTGAATAAAGGCTGGAATTTTGAATAACAGAATACGAGGAACTTTGGAGTTTGGAATGCAATTCCAACAAAATTATGTTATTCCCAAACCTAAAGCTTGGTAGAGTTTTAATATTTCTGGTGATGTTGATAGTTTATATTGTTCAATTATGTTATTGATAGAATTCTCTTTTGTTAATGACTTAAAAGCATCCATTGTATTTAGTAGGTATTGGCTGAACTAAGGGAGAGTGAATCCCATGTATTCTTGGGAGCACAAGGCAAATAGAGCATTGAGATATGACTGGGAAATGAAAAATAGGATAATAAACAAGTATTCATATTTTCGATGTGCTTGATTAACTTGGAAAGGAAAGAAAAATGAAAAAAAAAACCCTCCAGCTTTAAAAAAATTTCAGAAAGGATTGCGTCAGATCTATATCTACATATCCAGTGTAACTGCTATATTCTGCCCAGAATTTGTGTGTCGATTGCTCGATGTGTAATCAAGTTTTCTTTGGATTAAAAAAATAGAACACCATAAATATTAAGATTTCCATTCTTAAGAGCAAGTCTCAGTTAGTCATCTCAAACACTTTGTTAGAGAAAATAAAGATATTTTTAATAGATTGTTTTGGACATACTGTATTGTTAAGGGAATATATAACTGTTTACTGACATTAATTAGGTGTAAGGTTGAAGTTAGACTTAAAAAAGATAATAGACTTGAAATAGTAATTATTAAGTAGCATATTTTTATGTTTCCCATTTATCAAATATGAAGAGAGATACATATTTTATTTTAGGTGAGGATATTTGTGTTTATTTTTGTTTTATAAGGACAATTATACTAGTGTCCATTTGTAGAAGACCACTTTTGAACTCCTAGTTCATTCTCCATGACTGTATAAATGAATGTACAAAAGAACAGATGTTTGAAATTATATAAGTAAGTATGGAAGCTGACTTGGTGAAGTCACAGATATGGTCTGGAATGAGCCTATAGTGTTTATAATGCAAAGAGCCATCCTGATTACACACAGGAAGATTCACAGACTGTATCTTCAAAATACAATAATCACCATCACATTTCAGTTCACATTTAGCCACCTGTTTTTGATTACTTGGTACCAGCTGTCAATTTGCAGCTATTTATATTGATGTCACAAGGTGTCCTCATTCTGCTAGAGTCCTACAGTTGACACCATGCAAAAGCCCCTTTGTGTTTTCCCTGAAGCTCACTGTGAAGACAGCCTCACATCCTTCGGTGCCAACGTACACTCAAATATGAATAGACATGCGGCCCAGCTGAGAGCAGATCTTTAGACCCATTGAGTGGATGCCAAAGCCCTATCAGCATCAAAAACAGTTATTGAAGAGCCAAATAGAAGAATAAACACTAATATATTAAATGTGCTCTTATTCACAACGCTCCTACTGCACTGGTCACTTTTCCATTCTTAAAATAACTCTTTTAAAGAATTAGGAACAGCAGTTAACATTACCTATGACTGAGTGATTGATTGCCTATATTGTCTCTTCTAATTGAAGCTCTGTAAGAATGGTGATCTCACCTCTTCTGTTCTCCATTTACTAAGTTATCTTTATAAATATCCATTTTTAAAGATTTTATTTATTTATTTGAGAGGGAGAGAGAGAGTAACAGCACAAGCAGGGGTGGGGAGAGGCAGAGGGAGAGGGAGAAGCAGACTCCCTGCTGAGCAGGGAGCCTCATGTGGGGCTCCATCCCAGGACCCTGGGATCATGACCTGAGCTGAAGGCAGATGCTTAACCGACTAAGTCACCCAGGTACCCCTATAAATAACTATTGAGTAAAAAAAAATTCCACATGTTCATCTATGAGATTTTGGCCTCAAATAATGTACATGGATGCTTTAGAACATATTTTATGCATACAGAATGGAACTTATTTTAAAGAATAATTTTAATATCAGATGATGATATATACATTCTACTTTATGTTCTGTTTTGTTTTAGAGTAATTAGGTGATTATCTGCTAAATGAGACTTTGAAACTTTTCATTCACAAAAAACTGGAAGACATTTTTTCTGCTTTCACAGGAAAGACTTTAAATATTAAAGTCTTAATAATATAAGCCTCTAATTATATAAACCTCTAATATAAACCTCTAAATAATAAACCTCTAATAATATAAGCCTAATAACTAAGCCTCCTTTCTCAGTCTAATACTGTTTATGGCCAGTATTGGATCTATCCATCTATCTACCTACCTATCTGTCCACAGCATTAACTATTAACAATCACCATTATCTACCCACTGTCTAATTGATCTATTACCAGTTTCACCCTCCGTCTTCCTTCCCTGTGCTCCTCATTTTCTGAAACCTCCCTAACAGACACCAAGAGTCAAGACACCTTGAAGTTATCTATACAACCCAACAGAAGATCTGGAGAGGGAAAGAGTACAACAAGCACAGGAAACATGATCCAATCTGCGGGCTAAGGCATCTGTTCCCGTGTTTATTCTTTATTCTACACAGTCACTTTAACAGTGTTTTTGGGATAATTGACAAAATTTGGTTTGCCATATAACACAGATTAGGTTGGAGTGAGATTAGTTTAACAGAAATACCTGGGAGGGGATAGAATGAAATTAAATTTAGCAGTTTACCCAGAGAGTTCTCATTCTTACTACTGTTGACTTCCACTGGTATCATTTCTTTTTCACTAAGCAATTGCAAGTAGTCATTTTATTAATTCTCTAATAATTTCTCCTCTTCTGAAGTTCAAATATGACTATCATAAGACATAGATACAAGTCATAAAACTTAACAATCTTTTGAGAACTTAGTCACATTAATCCACTATGAGTTCTTCAACAGAATGGTTCATGCTCTCAATAATTCTTTATCTAGTGCCCTAAGGAGACCAGAATGCTTTGAGTACCTATTTGCCAAATTAACTGTGTTTGCTATCCTATATTTTTAAACATTTTTCGTTATTTCATGTGGTTTAATACTTCCTTCTTAAATTATTATGGTATTGCAATAAAGCTCATTTCTTTTTTCCAGCTTTGAGGTACTATTGCCAGATATGTAACTTTAAAGTGTACAAGGTGATGGTTTAATATATGTATACATTAAGAAATGATTACCACAATAAAGTTAGTTAATACCTCCATCCCCTCACTTAATTACCATTTTTGTGGTTATAACAGTTGATTTCTACTCTCTTAATAAATGTAAGGTATATAATACAATATTGTTAATTATAGTCACCATGATGCACATTAGGTCCTCAGAACTTAATCACCTTAAAGCTAGAAGTTTGGGGACGCCTGGGTGGCTCAGTTGGTTGAGCCTTTGGCTCAGGTCATGATCCTGGCATCTTGGGATCGAGTCCCGCATCGGGCTCCTTGCTCCGCAGGGAGCCTGCTCCTCTCTCTGCCTCTGTCTGCCTCTCTGCCTGCTTGTGTTCTCTCTCTGTTAAATGAATAAATAAAATCTTAAAAAAAAAAAGCTAGAAGTTTGTACATTTTGACTGTATCTCTCCATTTCCATTTCCTCCATCTCCCAGGCTCTGGCAACCATCATTTTCCTCTCTATTTCTATGAGGGTTTTTTTTTCAAGATTATACATATAAGTGAGAACATAAAATGTTTGTCTCTGTATGACTTATTTCGTTTAGCAAAATGCCCTTGAGTTCCAGCCATGTTGTCCAAAAAAAATGTTTTCTTGCTTTGCTATGACGAATAACATTCCATTGAATTGTCAGGTGTAACACATTTTCTTTATCCATTCAGCCATCAGTGGAGGCTTACGTTGTTCCCAGGTCTTAGCCATTATAATAATGAGGCAATGAATATGTGGGTGGTAGATATACCTTCAAAACGGTGATTTCATTTCCTTCAGATACATACTCAGATGCAGGTCTGCTAGATCACATGTTGGTTCCAGTTTTCATTTTTTGAGAAACCTTCATACTGGTTTCCACTGTGACTGTACCACTTTACATTTCCACCAACAGTGCACAAGGGTTCTCATTTCTCCATATTCTTCATAGCATTTGTTGTATCCTGTCTTTTTAATAATAACCACTCTAACAGGTATGAGGTCATATTTCATTGTGGCTTTGATTTTCATTTCCCTAATGATTTGTGATGTTGAGTGTCTTTTCATATAACTGTAGGCCATTTGTAAAGTTTCTTTGGAGAAACATCTGTTCCAGTACTTTGCCCATTTAAAAAAAATCAGATTGCTTGTTTGTTTGTTCGCTGCTGTGGAGTCATATGAATTCTTTATAAATTTTGGATGTTACCCCTTTCTTAAATAGATAGCTTACAAGTATTTCCTGCATTCCATAGATTGTGTTTCCATTTTGCTGATTACTTTCTTCATTTTATTGCAAAAGGGTTTTTTTGTGTGTTTTTTTGTTTCTTTGTTTGTTTGTTGTAGTCTCACTTGTTTATTTTTGATTTTGTTGCTTGTGCTTCTGGTTTCATGTCCAAAAATTTGTGCCACGACCAATGTCACAGCGTTCTTTTTCTGTTTTCTTCTAGTAGCTTTACCAGTTTTTGTTTTAATTTTTAAAGTATTTAATCTGTTTGAGTCAATTTTTGTGAGTGGTATAAGAAAGATGTCAGATTCCAATCTGGTGTGTGTATAATCAGTTTTCCTAACACAATAAATGTTAATAACATTTATTAAAGAGACTGTCTTTTCACTGATGAATATTCTTGGCTTTCTTGTAAAATTGACTGTGTATGATTGGGCTTATTTCCAGGCTCCCAATTCTGTATCATTGATCTATGGTGCCTGTTTCTACCATAGTACCATATGGTTTTGATTAGTATAGATTTGTAATAAAGTTTGAAATCAGGAAGTGTAATGCCTCCTGCTTTATTCTTCTTTCTCAGGATTGATAAACCCTATTGTTATTATTCTTATTTATCAATTTTTCCAGAAACCTCCTTTACACACTTTGTGGTTATCCCCTTCAAGGGCTGAATAACTATCTTATAATTTAGGTAAACTCTGTTGTGCTACTTATTCTCCTTGTCTTAGGTTATTAAAAATTAGGTAATAATAATTTACCTAAAAAGCTGTTCCTTGATTTTGCATTAAAGGTATAATAACACACACACACACAGACACAAAGAAACAGAACATAAAACAGTAAGAAATGCTATTCTGATGAATTTTTTTTTAAAGATTTTATTTATTTGAGATAAAGACAGAGAGAGCATGAGAGGGGAGAAGGTCAGAGGGAGAAGCAGACTCCCCACGGAGCCAGGAGCCCAATGCGGGACTCGATCCCAGGACTCTGGGATCATGACCTGAGCCCAAGGCTGTCGCTTAACCAACTGAGCCACTCAGGCGCCCGCTGTTCTGATGAATTTAACCATGCTTTTCTTTACTGAGTTTAAAGCCCAGATCTTCAAATTGCATGCTTGAGAAATTAATGTACTTTAGTACTACAAGCTATAAGATTAATGTAATCTTTTTAATTATAATAATTGATTCTTAAATATCTTTAAAGCCAAGTGAAAGCATTTTTTTCCCTTTGAGTTTTATTTTAACTAAGACCTTTGCTTCTTTTAATTCACATTGTCTTTTCCTGCTGTGAGGAGGTAATGTGCTCTTAAAACAAGCATGAATATTGTGTGTCTTTTCAGGCTTGAGAGTACTTAGAAGCTGTCTTCCGGACCAACTTACAAGTCATACTGGAAAATCAATCTCATTCTTTAATAGGCTACTGAATTTATGACTGAAGATGATATTATCAAGGTTGACCACTCATCTTACTCACACGAAATAAGGCATGAAAGAGTTCTACTTTGAAGAAAACATATTTACCACCATTGAATATATTGTACACTTTTACTTTAGGATTCAAATGTAATTGTAAAAGACAAATTCAGACATGTTTTCAGAAATGTCAACATCTTTAGATTTTCATTTGATAGTTGAGGTATATTAATCTATAATAAGGTCCACTGTTTAATTACTTCACAGATTTGTAATGTTATTCTCTTTTTTTTTAAGATTTTATTTATTTACTTGAGAGAGAGAGAGCATGAGAGGGGAGAAGGTCAGAGGGAGAAGCAGACTCCCCATGGAGCTGGAAGCCCGATGTGGGACTTGATTCTGGGACTCTGGGATCATGACCTGAGCCGAAGGCAGTCACTTAACCAACTGAGCCACCCAGAACCCCCTGTAATGTTATTCTTTACAAGCATCTTTGAGTATTTTATCTGATGTTATGACCAGTGAATGAGTGTGTGTGTGTGTGTGTGTGTGCGCGCATGTGCATGTGCACTGAGATAAAGGACATGTAATTTCTAATTTACAGGGACACCTGGGTGGCTCAGTTGGTTGAGCGACTGCCTTTGGCTCAGGTCACGATCCTGGAGTCCCAGGATCAAGTCCCGCATCAGGCTTCCTGCTCAGCAAGGGTCTGTTTCTCGCTCTGACCTTCCCCCTTTCATGCTCGCTCCCTCTCATTCTCAATCTCTCTCAAATAAATAAATAAAATCTCTTAAAAATTATAGTTTACAGTTTTATTATTATTGGAGCAATCTTTAGGTTATTTTCTGTAATTAAATAAAAAATAAAAATAAATGCATTTAAATCAGTCTCTATTTCAAATGCCTTCTTTGTTCAATATTGTGTCATTTTACATTCTTTTTGACTACACATGGAACATTCTCCAGGCTAGATCACATACTGAGTCACAAATCAACCCTCAATAAGTACAAAAAGATTGAGATCATACTACGTGTATTGTCAGACCACAACGCTATGAAACTTGAAGTCAAGTTCAACACAAGAAAAAAATTGGGAGGATCACAAATATATGGACGTTAAAGAACATCCTACTAAAGAATGAATTGGTTAACCAGGAAATTAAAGAAGAACTAAGAAAATACACAGAAGCAAATGGAAATGAAAACGCAACAGTCCAAAACCTTTGGGATGTAGCAAAGGTGGTCATAAGAGGAAAGTATACAACAATACAAGACTACCTGAAGAAGCAAGAAAAGTCTCAAATACATGACCTAAACTTGAACCTAAAGGAGCTAGAAAAGGAACAGCAAATAAAGCCTAAAGCCAGCAAAAGAAAGGAAATAATAAAGATTAGGCAGGAATAAACAATATAGAATCAAACAAACAAACAAAACCAGTAGAATGGGAAACTATGCAGAGAGCCCAAATTTCCATTGATTGAAGAATGGATAAAAAAGAATGGATAAAAAAATGGATTTTTTGGATAAAATCCATCCAAAAAAGAATGGCTAATATTATTCAGCCATCAAAAAGAATGAAATCTTGCCATTTGCAAGAGCTAAACAATATTATGCTAAGTGAAATAAGTCAGTCAAAGAAAGACAAATACCATATGATCTTACTCATATGTGGAATTTAAAAAGAAAATAGATGAACATATGGAAAGAGAGAAAAGAAAAAAAGGAGAGAGGGAAACAAACCATAAAGGATTCTTAATGACAGAGAACAAACTTAGGGTTGATGGAGGGAGGGAGGTTGGGGATGGGCTAGATGGGTATTAAAGATGGTAATTGTTGTGATGAGCACTGGATGTTTTATGTAAGTGATGAAGCACTACTCCAGAAACAATATATATTTTTTAAAGATTTTATTTATTTATTTGAAAGAGAGAGAGCAGGAGCAGGGGCAGAGGCAGAGGGAAAGGGAGAAGCACACTCCCCACTGAGCAGGGAACCTGATGTGGAGCTCAATCCCAGGACCCCAGAATCATGACCTGAACCAAAGGCAGACACTTAACCAATTGAACCACCCAGGTGCCCCTCGGAAACCAATACTGCACTGTAGGTTAACTAACAAAATTTATTAAATACAACAACAACAACAACAAAAACCAAAAAAAAACTCCAAATTATGTGTTTTACTATTAAACTCTATAAACATGTAAGTAGCAATTTAGTATTTAAGCTTGTGACACAAATTCTTGTCATTGCATCATAAACAACTTACACATAAATTCATTACTCTTGAATATAAAATTAGGTTACTAATTAAGGTATAAGTTATTTGTTAGTTTTCATCAGTACTGAAACACTAATAATAATGACTTCAAATACTATCCAGATATTAACTTTTACTCCATAGATATCCACGAAGAGGATTTACAATGGTTAACCAACCGTGATTCATTCTCCAAAGACTTTCATTTTCATTGTTTCAATTTTTCTTAAAAATACTATACCAAGGGACACTGGGGTGGCTTAGTCAGTAAAGCGTCTGCCTTCCCCTCAGGTTATGATCCCAGGTCCAGGGATAGAGCCCACATCAGGCTCCTTGCTCAGCAGGGAGCCTGCCTCTCCCTCTGCCTACCCCTCCCCATTGGTGCCCCCTCTATCTCTCTGACAAATAGATAAATAAAATCTTAAAAAAATATTAAATACTAAATCAAGTAGCTTTTATATTATTGACATTGTAAGGTGATGAAACAGAAGCACTGATAGTTCAAATATTTATCTAGGTCAATAGGCTAGTCAAAGTTGAATGGAGGATTAGAAGCTAAGCATTTTCTTCTCTGCTACTAATACCACTTCACTGCATAACCATGAAGTCAAGTATTACTGAGTTAGCAGCCTATGGTGGTTTTTTTACCCAATCAAGAAACTAAAGAAATGTTGATAAAATAAATTAATATGTGCATGTGTCATCTGAATATCATTTGAAACTTATAATTAACTACTATCCCTAGATTTCAAGTGATATTTAAGTGTTCTACTAATGTACATTAGACTTATTACTTCAAATAACTGGTAGGAGATACTTGACAGTATTATGGAATGATTTCTTTAAAATCATACAACTTTTTAAAAGTGAAAAAAACATTTAATTTCAGGATAGTTATATTACTTTCATCAGTGTTCAGAACACCTAATATATGTATTTGAAGAAAATATTTAGAAAACATCACTATGAGGGTAAAAAACAAAAACAAAACCAAAATGTCTGTACAAAGTTTAATCCAAAGTTTTATTAGAAATCATTATAGAGAGAATGATGAATTGGTAATCTTTATGATTATAATAACTTTTATTGAATAAATCCAATGAACAAGCTATTGTTCTAAGCATTGGATTAGCTCAATTAATACAACTCTTTCACAAGGGAGCTATTATTACCATCCTCATTTTATAAACAAGAAAGCACACACCCAGGATGGTTAAGTAACTTGCTCAAGGTCATATAGACACTAAAATGGCAGAAATTTAATGCCAGTCAACCTGGCTCCAGAGCTTACTCTATAAAGCACCAGTTTATTGACTCTAGAATCAAGATACCTCTAGGTTCACTGCCATTTGCTTTTCCAGAAAGTATGGTTGTTTTGTTTTGCTGTTTTTTTAATTTTGTTTTCTCTTTCTCTATTTAAGTACAATCACAGTAAAGAATGAGTTTCAAGTTTACCTTAGTAACACTTTCATTTTCATTTCAGCATAATATTAAAATAATTTCTGCCTAAAAAAATTCAAGAAATATCCAATAGTATGTACAATTTTATTTTTCCTTGATATTTTAAGGAAAGAAAAAGCTTGTAGTATTGCAAAATTACAGAAATGTGAGGACACTAAAATGACTTAGTATTTATCAGAAATGTAGTGTTTGCCAAGAATAATTCATAAAAATTATCTCAGATATAATTAAGTTTTTCATATATATAATAGTTACCATCAAAGGGTCATCTGCCTTATAATTTTCGGAACCCTGATTTCTTGGTTATTTTAGCTTTGATTTAGGAGGTGGAGAGTTACTGTTTTTGAAATGATATTTTCATTATTTACATCTTTCATCATTCTTCTAAGCTAATATTATCCCAAATTCTTTTTCTATAACAGGAACTTCAAAAAAATGAGTTCTGTCATTACTTTTTATTTTTTTTAAAGATTTTATTTATTTAGTTAACAGAGAGAGAGAGCACAAGTAGGCAGAGAGGCAGGCAGAGAGAGAGAGGGAAGCAGGTTCCCTGCTGAGCAGAGAGCCAGATGTGGAGCTCAATTCCAGTACCCTGAGATCATGACCTGAGCCAAAGGCAGAGGCTTTAACCCACTGAACCACCCGGGCACCCCCCCATAATTACTTTTTAAAAAATATACTAGATAAACAATGCTTAATGAATTGTTAGTGTTTAATATAATAGCATGTGCTATAAGATTTCAAGAAATTAATATATGTGCATATTTGCATAGTTTGCATATTATATATAACTTTATTTCCTTATTAAATAGTCAGAAAAGGATACGTTTTCCTGCAGTGCAAAAAAATTCAGAAAAGCCCTTGCTACATGCTCACAGTGAGTTTGATAAAGTTCTGCTCCATATCATCATCACTTGGGGCCCAAACTTGTGATGCTGCTTCTACCTGGAAATTTTCTGGTTCTCATGACAGAGTTAGGTAAAGAAAGTGTTGGCAACCATGAATCAGTTTTTAATCTACTAAAAAAAAGTGACACATATATCACTTTTGCTTCCCTTAAAATGATGAAGGCAAGTAATAGACTTTCTGAGTTCATTAGGGTGTGGAAGTATAATCATTGACACTTGAGAGATGTTGCAAGTCATGTGGTGAGAACTGACATCACTGGGTAGGGATAAGAAATATATTCAATGTACTATAATCTACCATCACCTTTACAAAGGGGTTAGTTACAAATTTGTACCTAACTGAACACAGTAGTTGCTAAACAAATATTTGTGAATCAATATTGAGGTAAAATTGTTTCTATATCAAAAAGATTTTCTTTAGAAAAAGTGTCCATTGACCTTTAAATCTTAAGAAACTAAAAAAACTAGAGATATCCTCAGAAAGGAAGCCACATTGACCCTCAGTAGCATGACAGTGTTTCTTGGATCCCTGACCCTTAGAACATCTAGCAGTGATAGGGTATGATCTTTCACGTGATCTCATCTCTTTGACTCAAACACATGCACAGGATCCTGAAATTTTCCTAAATATATCTCCCATGTTTATCTTCTCTCTTTGTTTCTTTCTTCACTAAACAAGAATAGCACTATTTAATGATAATAATTATTAATAAAAATTAGGTAAGTTCTCTACATGTTATAGGAATAAAGATTCTATAATTAGATAATTGAATAAAAGAAAATAAAAACAACTTCTAACAATATAAAGTATTAATAATTGGTGTCTTAAACACACTGCCAGCCAATTTAACCTATATAATCTGTAAATGTCTAGGATCTTTTATAATCATGAAACTGTTATCTTTGTTTTCTTTAATATCACTACTGCTGTCATAAATTATCCTTAGGCAAAAGCAGCTTTTCTAGGTTTTAACATGAAAAGTCAAGACAATAATTTTCTGTGTAAATATATATATATATATATATATATATATATATATATATATATATTTCCATTAAATTGGAATTGTTTGATATCACCAAGATCAAAAAGGGAAAGGTTAATTTTACATATATTTGGTACAATATTTATACCCTATAATGCCTGCTAAGAATATGTATTGTAGAAAACTAAGGCTGTAATTATGAGTAACTTGCAGTATACAAACTTTTAGTTCTAACAGTTTATATGTATTTCATCACTCACTTCATATACAGAGTCAAAACGTATTCTGTAACTTAGAGAAAGGATGATATGATTTCAGGGGATTTTAGCCAGAAAATGGGAGAAGTTGTTAATTATACAGATTAATAATGTGTTTTAGAATAATCACCACTGAATGAAGACTGCACTGTCTGAAGGGAAAGGAAACTAAAGCGCATTTGATTGTGCTGCAGTGTACTGCTATGAAGCTTTAAAACATTAGCCTGTTTAATTATCCAAATGGCCATTCAATGTAATAAAACAAGATGGAGGAGACTTTTTTAACACAATTGAATTGTTTCATGCAAAGTAGAGATGTGCATGTGTGCACATACAAGGGCTTGCATGCTAAGTGAGGTCGATATGAGTGAATCTCTGCTACTCTTCCTAGTAGAGGAGAATCATGGGTCTGGCCCAAAGACATTTGGAAGGTTGTGGAGCATGTGGCAGAGACCACCAGATGACATAATAAGCCCCCTCTCTCCAAGCCTGAGAGGGGGCTGACTATGCATCAAATAAAGTGACTTTTTCCAATAACCCAAGATCTTCAAGGGTTAACCAGAAAAAGAAAGCTACAAACTGTGAATTAGTAAGAAAAGAGACAAAGATAACTGTAAGCAAATAAAGTCAAACATCTATAAATTTGAAGAGGAGCAAGGATTTGATTTTAGAAGCTTTAAGTCCCCCCATATATTCAAGGGCAAGAATGATTCAAGTAAAAATCTGGTTTACTGTAGAAATTATTATTCCCATTAATTGCACATGACTATGTTGAAGCTTAGAAAATGCAAATTCCTTTCTAACAATAATTTAGATAAAAACTGAGAGAACTAAGATTTGTAAGTTGATCATACTGACTCCGTAATTCTTTGTCATACAGAGTATATAGAAATGTAGAAACTACCTTCTTATAAAATGTTTATGACATAAATCCAGATGTGAGTTTTTCATTTAGTCTATGTTGTCAATGGAATGTCACCATTAAATTTATCTGTTTAAAGAATCTTTAGTACTATCCAGTTAATAAAAATGTTTTCAAATCAGCACCACTGAATGAAGATTGCAGGTTACCTGAGCACACAAACATAGGTGCACACGATCACAAGCAATACAAGAAATACTATTTTAATATATCTTTCCTAATGACAAACTTCCAAAACAAAAGATATGCACATATATACACACATATATATTTATATATATGCATATGTGTATATATAAATTATAGAATTATTATATATTTTTCAGTGATTAGTCTCATGTCTGAAATAACTTAATTCTGGATGTTAATGTAGGTACTATTAGAATATTTAAATGTTAGTGAAACATTAGAGTAATTCAGAAAACAAATAGTAAAGTTATATATATTCCCTGTACTATTTGAGTATATTTTGCTTCAGATGTTATATTATTTATAATTTTATTTTCTTTCAAAGTTACGTAAGTTAAAGATACTTTTACTTTCTTTTACAATCATCTTAAGTGCTAAAGAAAAATAGTATAAAGAAAATCCAACTTATAATATGGGCACACACACAATTTTTCAAAGCACTTAACTTACTATATAATAGTGTTTCATTCTTATGAGTATTTTCTCTTCATGACAGTTTGGTCACTTTGTTATGCTATAACATTATCAGAAAATGCACTGTACATTATTTAATTTATGCCATCTTTGAAACTTATCTAAGAAATATATTTCTTTAAGAATCACCGTAGTTTCTCATTTTGTTAACTGAGGTTAGTAACATGACCTTCAGCCTTTCAAAATGCTCATTAAATCCACTCTTTGAACTCAAGCAGATGTAAAATATATACATGTATTAAATTATACAGATAAATTCTAAAGAAAAGACCTGCCAAATATTAAAGGACCTAAAATAACTTATTTAAAAATGATGGAATTACTTAAAAACCAAGCCAAACAAACAAAGAAAAAGACCACCAAAAAGCATCTTATCTTTTAGAATAAACAAAGGTGAAATTAAGAATAATTTAAAAAAATCTAATTTTGTTCTTTTATCATATTTTATACCATTTATGTATTATTTATATTATTAAAATAAAAAAATTGGTTTCCTAATAATTCCTCTGAAAAAGTCTATCAAATTATTTGCTTCTCCTTTTTTCTAGCCCATCAAGTTTCTAACTATAATAATATCAATATAATATAATTCACTTTAAGGGAAGTTTTAAATACAATTTACCCACATAGATGAATGAGTATTAAGTGACTAACTGGTTTTTTTTTAAATTCACATTTCACTTTAAAAAGTCTTCTGTAAAAGTTAATCACATATCAGGGCTCGTGAGTGGCTCAGTTGGTTAGGTGTCTGCCTGCAGCTTAGGTCATGATCCTAGGGTCCTGGGATCAAGCCCTCCATCAGGCTCCCTGCCCAGTAGAGAGCCTGCTTCTCCCTTTCCCTCAGTCCTCACCCCCACACCTCGTGCTCTCACTTTCTATCTCAAATAAATAAATAATTTTTTAAAAGTTAATCACTTATCTTTTGCTTTTACTTGGGTATATACCAACATTTGTTAGCTTTTTTGCACTTTGAATAGTTTGATATTATTGACATGATCAAGGGGCAAAGCTAGTTCTTTGGTATTTACTCCTTTTCATCCTGGTCAAGAAAAAATATAGTAAAATCAATTTCAAATGTTCTTACTCATCTGAATATGGTTGATTCAGGTTCTGACAGAAAACATACAGAGGAACATTAGGATTCTGGGGTAGAAAAGACCATCTAAGTTCTACAACTCACTGTCTCTGTAACATTAACTTACAGTGTTGAGACTTTGCTCACCAATACAATGAAAATGATAATCTTTATTTATTTATAAATAAGAAAATATATTTATTTATCTTTATTTATATATTATATACAGGATGAGGTGTGACTCAATCAGTTAAATGTCTGCCTTCATCTCAGGTCATGATCCCAGGGTCCTGGGATCAAGCCAGTGTAGGGCTCCCCACTCAGCAGGCATCTTCTTACCCCTCCTTGTGCATTCTCTCATGCTCTCTCGTGCTCTCTCTCAAATAAATAAATAAAATATTTTTTTTTAAATCCACATTACAAGACAATAAATAAGAAAATTATCACCAGAAGACATATTTATAAATGTAGATCAGAACTTGTATACATTTCTTTGTAGTGGCAAGTTGAGAGTTAAACACAAACTTATTCTGGAACTCAGTTGGGTGAGGGTGGGCTGTCTGGGAGGTGAGGAGAAAGACTCTTACCGGAATCCTAGGAAGGCATGCTATGGATGGGAGTAGCTCAGGATGTGGAAAGTTCTATTTTCATTAAGGAAAGGAAAAAGATGACTAACATTCCCTTCTGAATTGAGAAGAATCATTGCTCAAATGAGTACCTTCAGTCCTAGGAAGGAACTTGTGGTGTGGAATGAGTCTTCCAGTAGACAGTCTCAGCATTCAGCATAGAGGGTGCTTGCATAGGAAAAAGCAGTATTAGTTCTCTGGATGAGTGCCATGGACTGCTGGGGAGTCCCTACACAATAATTCCTCTTGACAGGGGTTTTGATTATAAGCATTCACATTCACTGGGAATGATTACATGCCTCTTCAGTGGCCTAAGAGAACAAAAGATATTTGATTTCATATCAAATCAAATAGGGGTGATGGGAGGTTTTAATTCTCCATGGGGATTATAAATGTTACTCTAACAAAAACACCAATTTTATAGACAAGCTTGGACTTCTTGAGTCAGAGAGTGTGACTCAAATGAGAAATACTACGAATGAATGAGTTAGGAAAAACTGCTGTGTAAAATAGTAGCTGGTTATCATGAGATTATAGGGTTCATGAGAAATATTTTGCAAAATTTTAAGACATAATGAACCATATAAACTATGATATATAAAGTACAATATTTGTTATATATGTCTATTTAAAGAAATAGGCATATAGTCACCATACAGATGAAATCTCAAACATAGTACTAAAACTCAGAAGGTGATTTTCAAAATATTCAAACCAAACTGACAGAAAAGCCAAATCATTTTTCTAAATCTAAATCTGATAATAATTAATAATTAACATGGAAATAACACTATAGCTAAAGTCAATCTTTACCTATTTTTTCCCCCCTGAGGAATACAGTTGTCGGTTTTGCTTTGTCTTTTTCCTTCTAGTCTTTTGTTACCACTAAATTCTACAGCTTGGAAGGAAATATTGAGAATGTTCTCAGAAATCTGACTCAAGGCGATAATACAAAAGAGAAGAGAGTCTGATTAAGCCCTAATTGTGCTATTTGGGGTAAATTAATTATATTGCAATAAATATAAAGATTAAGATTAGCGAACTTTAATGCCCTGGGCTATGTATACATAGGGTAACATTGCCATAAGGTATCTTTGGAGAGCTTTCTAACAGGTTTATTCAAAGTTACTCTGTATTCCCTTGAAATTTCATGACAGAAGACAATTATATATTCTGGTCCATAAGGAATACATGGAAACAAAACAAACCTCTCCTTTGAGCATAAAAAGACTCATTTATTTCAATATAATGTGCATTTGTTTGCAATCAGAGTGCTGAATCACATTTGTTATAGAATTTATACTTTGGAAATTCACAGAAACCCATAGAAATCTGCTCCTAATTATTCATTACATCAAAACCAAAAAATATAGGAAGTGCAGGAAAAAATAAAGAGGCACCACAATACTTGGTTCCATGACTATATTTGAAATTTACGGAAAAAGTAAAACATCTACTTACTCTGAATATTGTTTAGTACTTTGTTTACTGGTCATACAACAATTGGATCATTGTGCTATTCATATTACACTGAAATTAATTTAATAACATATTTAATATTTTCACTTAGATTGGTAAAATAGACATTTCAAAACTGAATGAAATATCAAGTCGATGGATTTTTTTGGTAGATATTTGTACATATAAAACCCTGTGTGATTTTGGCTGTATCAGGAAGAGTTCATTCAACAGAGGTCAGGCAAAGGCACTAAGGACCCAACCCTAAGTTTTGAACAAGGAATTAAGTCTTAACAGGGAGATAAAATGTAAGATATTCAAAATCTTTCTGTTTGTTTGCTTGCTTTGTTTTTAAATATTTTCCTGCATCATGCTTTCAAGAAGCTTACAGTCTTATAGGAGCAGCATATAAGCCACAGTAAGTAATCTATCTATAGTAAATAACTAATTATTTGCGAAAACATAGGCAAAATATTTCATGCTGAAGGAAGAGTGCAATTACTTTCATTTGGAGGATGGGAAAACTCTCATGTATCACAAGGAGGATGAATTTTCCTTAAGAGATAATTCAGGCCGAATGTTTTGGTAGGAAAGTAGGAGGAACAGCATAGAGAAAGGCATGGTGGTGGGCAAATGTGTGTGCTTGGGAGAATGGAGACTATCACAATCAAAAAAGGTGTAGTTTTTCAGGGGCGCCTGGGTGGCTCAGTGGGTTAAAGTCTCTGCCTTCAGCTCAGGTAATGATTTCAGGGTCCTGGGATTGTGCCCCACATCAGGCTCTCGGCTCAGCCTGCCTCTCTGCCTACTTGTGATCTTTCTCTCTCTGTCAAATAAATAAAATCTTTTAAAAAAATGTATAGTTTTCAAATATATATTTTAAATATACTGATATTTGGAAATATTAATAATATATTTAATTATAAAATTGAGAAAATATGATTTTAGGAAGGTCTACATTAAAGTAGTCATTTTTAAAAAGACATTTTGAAATACTCTTTGGTTTAATCATGTGTATTCATCACCCAGTTATTAAGCATATACCGGACTAGATACAGTTCTTGACCTGCAGATACAAGAGCGAATAAAGCATCCATATATTTGTGTTTTTAATGGAGTGTATATTCTAATGTGGAAGAAAGACTGTTTCTCTTTCTATCTGTGCATCTATTATTTATCTGCATGCTCATGTATGTATGAATGAGTATATATGTGTACCCTCAGGTAAATAAGTAATGTAAATTCAAATATTAATAAGTAACATGGAGAATAAAACCCAGAAGGAGGATTGAGAGTTTTGTTGGAAAGTAAAGACAGAAGGCATAAATGAGTCCACAAACCTGACCGACACAAGAAAGGAGGCTAGCAAACATCTGAGTAAAGAGAATGGAGGCAGAGTCCTCAAGTCCCTGAGGGCAGAATCAATTTTGCATGTTAAAGAATAGAAGAAACAAATAATACATTAAATGTTAATAATAATAAAAAATAAAGATAATGCATTCAGAGAGAAAAATTAAAAACTAAAAATAAAAGAATGGAAACGCAGTCCAAGGGACTAAAAGTCCAGTAAACTTGGACAAGGAATGATGAGATGAAGACCGTGATTGAGGTAGATGCCAAATATCTCATCTTTATAGATCATTGCCTGAACTTAGAATTTACTTTCAGAGTATTTTGGAAGTTATTGATTGGGATGCTCAGAAATGGCAATGGCATGGTCTGACTTGCTTTGTAGCAGATCACCTGATGGAAAAGCTAGAAGCAGAGGAGGGGTATTTAAAAACCTATGATTTCAGTGCAGGCGAGAGATGAAAGTGACTCGGAATAGGTGGCAGCGGAAGACATGATAAGAATTGATCAGATCCTCAAATTGGATATGTATTTGGAAGATGTTTCTAATGAGAGCCGATGATGGATTGAATGTGAGATAGAAGGGGAAGAATGATGTAACAATATTTTCTGTATTTTGGTCTGAGCACCTTCGTGAAAATATATTTCAATACATTAAGAATTTTTTTTCCCTTAACATCTCCAAAAGACAATTTGGGGGGAGTGATTATTTGTAACATTCTTAACTGGTGCATTATACTTATCTGCCTGGAATGGTATCTCCTCCCAGGCCACCTTTCTCCCTCTCATAAATCTAACTGCTACTTGATCTTCATTACTCAGTATAAATACATCTTCGTACAGGTTATTTCTCTGCAAACCTACTTAAGTATCTTTTAACACATCTGTCTCTGTCTTAATTACCAAAGTTTTAATTTAATAACTTAATGTGATAATGTAAGGTTTGCATCCCCACTATGAATGCAAGAGAAGGGCAGGAACTGTGTCTGTTATATTTACAAATTATTCTTAAAACCAGGACCTTGCAGACAGTGGAAAGTCAATAAATATTTATTGACTGAGTAAGTAAGCCTCTCCTTCTTGTATCTTCTATTTTTTTCCCACTCATTTATATAGGAGCTCCTGCCATCCCTTTCTATCACCTATTCTGTTGCCTCTTTCTATTTTTGTCAACTACCAATCAATTACATGTTAGTGTCAAAGGGGCTTCTAGTCTAACTTTTAGGCAACCACAAATTTGAAGTCTTCTGAAGTCTTCTGGGCGGCTATTCATACACTAAACTAAAAGTCCTTGATTTATTATTCACTTTTACAAAAAGCTTATTTAGGGAGCATTTGCTATGTAGAGGTACCCTGATAGGCACCAAGGATAGCATAGCAGCACAAGCAGACAAGATCGTTGTCAATATGCAAATCAGGTTCCATTGTAGTAAACGGATACTAGCAAAAAATCCCATAAAATACTTTGACCTCCGATCTACTTCAGCTACCTTCTTCCATAGATACTGCCTTGAACTGCTTCACCTCTCTAACTGCAGTTCTAATTCTCATTCCCAGACCACAAAATTGACCCCTCCACCATTTTCATTCTACTGGTTCTGCTCTGTGAATACATTGAGATGTCTAGTTCATGGCCATGTCTTCCACTCTTAGAGGGGTGTTTTGCTCCTGGCTTTTCTCTCTGTTGTCTCTTTCCTTGATATCCCTTGGAGCTTCTCTCTTGCTTATTTTATATCCTTCAATTCTGCTTTGAGCCACAAATTCTTAGTAAACCCCAATCTATAAAACACTTATGTATCTTTCATTCTCCGTATCTATGGGAGCTGTTGAACACTGAGGGATAAAATCTTATAAAATTTTTAATTAGTGGCTTTGCAAATCTGTGGTTTCCCATCTCCATTCAGACAAATGTTGCTCAGTAGACTTTTTGGGTATTCCTTGTCAGGTCCGCCTTTCATGTCTACTCCCTCCAGGAAGCTTTCTTAATACTGTTTCCTAGTCTCTTAGAAGATGATATTACCTCCACTATTTGGAACATTTGGCCTATCAAAGTGAAATGTCTAACTTATTTCTCTGGTAACTGCATACAATTCTATAGTCACAATGTTCCCCATTGTCTTCATTTCTATCCTAGAGGAGTGGACAGGTAGTTCTCCCCTCTTTCACATTGCATTACCATTCTAAGGTTTACATGAATGTTAATTTGCAAACCTTATATGTGCTCTCTCAGCTCTTGAATCTATATTTTTGATTAACCATACCTTTCGCCAGCAGACTAACCTTGGTAAAATGTATTTCACTGGGTTGCATCCATGTTCAAAACCTTCCAACATTTTCTTTAAAGCTTTAGTAACATTTCCCAAATTCCTCATCTGGTTATCTAAATCTCTTTGTAACCTTACTTAATGATAACTATCTAAAGTTATTTTCTAAAATATTACTCTAACATATGAACTCCCAATTCATAGATCCTTTGTTTTTTTCCTAACATTTTGCAATTATTGTTGTTATTTTAATAACTACACTTGATCAATTTCAAAACTTAAGGAAATGAATTCAAATTAAGATGTCCAAATGGAAAGAGTCCAAATGTTCATCAGCTGGTGAATGCGTAAAGACACACACACACATGCACACACACACACCACACACACACCACACCATACCACACCACACCACACCACACCACTGGAATATTACTCAGCCATCAAAAAGAACGAAATCATGGCATTTACAATGACATGGATAGAGCTAGAGTGTATTATCCTAAATGAAATAAGTCAGTCAGAGAATAACAAATACTGTAAGATTTCATTCATATGTGGAATTTAAGAAACAAAACAAATGAACATAAGGGAGAAAAAAGAGAGGAAAACCAAGAAATAGATTCTTAACTATGGAAAACAATCTGTTGGTTACCAGAGGGGAGGTGGGTGAAATAGGTGGTGGGGGTTAAGGAGGGCACTTGTGATGAACACTGGGTGTTGTATGTAAATGATGAATCACTGAATTCTATACCTGAAACTAATATTACAATGTACATTAACTAATTGGAATTTATTTTTTTTAAAGATTTTATTTATTTATTTGACAGAGAGAAAGAGATCACGAGTAGGCAGAGAGGCAGGCAGAGGGAGAAGGGGAAGCAGGCTCCCCGCTGAGCAGAGAGCCCGATGCGGGGCTCGATCCCAGGGCCCTGAGATCATGACCTGAGCCAAAGGCAGAGGCTTTAACCCACTGAGCCACCCAGGCGCCCCTAACTAATTGGAATTTAAATAAAATCTTGGAGGAGGCGGGAAGTCAGCTATGTAAAAGGCATAACACTAACTGCTGAGGATAAATTATGAATGAGGTAGGCCTTTTTACTACCATTGCTAGGCTTACAGAAGCAGATGGTCACTTTCCAACAATTAAAACTATGATATGCAGGTGCAGAGGGCTATGGAACATGTTGGAGGGAAAGGGAACCCAGAATGAGAGGTTAAGATGGGGTGTCAAGGAAGGCTTTGAATATCAAGTGCCAATTAAATTAAGGGCTACAGTATGAGAAGAATGTTAAATGGAAGGGAGATGACAGTGAGGAAACATCAGTGCTTTCTAAGATGTTTAAGAGAGTATGGGATTTAAAACCACGTTTGGCTGAAATGCAGAGCTAAAGGCGAGAGAGATGAACTTGAATAGGTAATAATGTTATTGCATGCCAAGTTAAGGAGTTTGGATGTTAAAACTAAAGCATAGGGAGGCATCGAAGAATTAAGAAATAATAGGGTCAGATTTGCCTTTTTATATTAGTAAATTTTGCTTTATGGTAGAGAAAGTTTCTAAGGACTTAGAAATGGGGACAAGAAGCTGAATTAAAAAGAATTCATATTAAAGGTAATTGTAACATAAATCAAGGTAGTAACAATGGGGCTCTAAAATACTCTGGGAATAGATAAAACTTAACCATTCCTCTTGTTTTGTGCACTTATATTCTGTCTGGTGACTCTAAGAAGGGTATAAAATATATAACTTTTCTTACATGTGTTTGCCTTCCTTGTTTTCCACAGAATATCTCATAATACTACTATATTTACAGGACCCACACTGCAAGAAATGCTGACAGAGTACTGTTTAGCAATGGATAAACACTGAGATATACACCTGCATCAGTGCAAGTATTTGCATTATAGCCCAAGAGATCTTGAATGGATAATATGCATTACTATCCTCCCCCTCCACAAACACAATATATTATAGTTCTCAAAAATACAACATTGAAGGCAATATTACAATTCTTAAATATCATTTATTTGTTCAATCATTTGTGTGTTATATTTGTAATTATTTGTGTTGATATTGGCTTTTTACTAGTTCCACTAGAGGGTAATTTTCTTTTCTTGTCAGAAATTCTAAATGATAATTTGATGACATCATTCAAATTAAACAAAAAAGAATCATTCTGATATTAATCCTCATTCAAATATGGTACCAGAACTTCAGCAGTTCTGTTTTTTTGGGGAAAAAAATTCAAATAGTATCATATTTTTCATGCATAGAGTTTGACTCTTCCTTCTGGACTCTTGTTAGAGAAGCAGCTGGAGAATTTAGTGGGCAAACTTCAACTCATTGCAAGCAGTCTTTGGAAGTGGCTTTCTCCCTTAACTCTCTGATGATGAATGTGGTATAATAATAGTTGACAGCGAGATGGAAAGAAAATATATAAATACATAGAATGAACTACTCACAGACAATCTGATCAATGCATGTGTCTGTGGCTAAGAAATCATTTCTCCCTTGATGCAAATTTAGTTCATTCTATCCCACTGAAAAGTAATCTGACATCATTAGTCTTTCTTTACCTGGTAAAACTGACATAGCATATGCAGGAGAATTCAATTTGCTACTTTAGAAGGAATTGTAATACAGAAACCAAATCAACTGTCAATGGGAATGAATTCTTTATGCAAATACTTCCCGTTTGATAAATACTATAGAAAAAATATTTTAAACAATTCATTTAATTATGTATAGGTAAAACTACTTTTGGAAGCCTTATGAAATATATTCCTTTTTTAAAAGTAGTGGTATTTCATTTTTGGTTTCAGTAGTAAAACAGAATACAACAAAGAGAAAAAATAATCATTACACTTATCAGTGAATATAAAAGACTTGAATTTACAATTATTAGGCAATTAACAGCTTGGGTACAGTATAAGAAGTTCAGCACTTTGTTAGAATGTCAATTTTAAAGAAGTAATAACATCACTACCAAAATCAAGCATGTAATATCAATATTTAATGTGTGTAGATACCATATTCGATGTGTGCAGGAATGATCTACAAGAAGCCAGTATAAGAGGATTGGAAATTGCAAAGAACTTGGAAAATCTAAGTTGTTGTCCCTTCTCTCTTTTCTGAAAGTAAGCAGAGAATTTACAAACACACTTTTATTGTAATTCAAACTCTGAAAAATAAAAGCAATAAAGCTACGAATGAGTGAAGAAAGTGTATGTCATAAATTCTCCATTCACTACAAAATACTCTCTGTACCAAATGTTGTGATAATGCCACAATCTGACTTGATTAAATTGGCTCTCATATGTAATAATCCCTAAATACACATCAAGCTCATTTTACAGAAATCTCTATTCCTCATCTATATACAACCAAGCAGCCTGCCATTTTTCTCTTGGTTATGACATTTAAGTATTCATATTTCAGTATAAGTACAAATTTTCTATGTTGTTGCATTGTTACAGGTATATAGGAAAAACAATCAAAAGGCACTGTCTCAGGAAATGAATGGCTGTGCTTAGGGATAAATAAATGATCTTGTTCGAGGTAAACAGTGACTAATGATAATAGAACAGGTAGGTTGATGTCAGAGGATAGAAAACGTTGGATTGCAGACTGATTTTTGTTACATGTGATGACAGATAAGGTTTGTTTTTTTGTTTGATCAAGGGGTCTCAGCATCAACACTGTGTAGGAGGATGAATATCTGTATTCAGCTCATGGAGAAAGCCAACACAGAATAAGAAAGGGGAAAAACAGAAGAATCAGTTAGAGGTTGTTGCAGTAGTTACAATAGAAGTAGAGTACGCTGAGGCTGAATGAGATGTGCGAGGCATACTGGCAGCAGAATTGACAGATTGGATATGATGCGAGCAAACAAAAAGAAGGGTGTCGGAGAAATTCAGCCTGGGTAAGAGGGATAAGAGTGTTTGCTTTTTCTAGTTCTTGATTTCCACAAGAAGCGATTTACCTCACCCTCTCATTCCTACCTGCTCCACTCTTGGGAAGTAGAGTTCTTTATCTTGTTTGTAAATTTACAAAGTATAATTTGGCAAACTTGTCACAGCTCCACTCACTTTTCCCCTAGGATCTGTGCATATGCCAGCAGCGAGCCTACTCAGCTCCTCAGGCAGGAGCTTGCATTCTGCAGAAGAAAGATGTCAGCACCGCTGGGATGGGGCTGGCCGATTCTGTGGTCAGGATTTTCAGGACCATTAGACTCCACATTGCAAGCCATGTCTTTCAACAGTAATTTTATCAGTGGACAAAAGAAAAACCTAAGTTTGTTGTTGTTGTTGTTGTTAAAATTTGTTATAACACCAGTGGAGAATAGGAATCCTAGTTAGATGGACCTCCTCTGCCCCCTGAAGAGTCCAGGAACTTGTATCAACCTTTATTTTCCTATAGGTTAGTTTGCTATTGAACAAAGTATTTCATATTCATCTTTTAGGAACAGACTCCTTCAAGCTAGATCCTGAAATGCCTTTTAATCCAACGAATGATATGGAATTCTGAGGGCACTATGGGAGTCACGGAGGGATGTTACGAAGGGGAATAGCATATTTATTTCGGCTTCATTCTGACAGTAATATGTAGTTGGCAGCCACGGTTTAGGATTTGGAGTCATGTGGACCAGACCTCAAATCCCATCCCTGACTCTGATTGGCTATGTGGCTGTATAAAAGCCATCTAAGATACATGACACTAAGTTTATCCATCAGTAAAATGGGTGTATCGTGACATCTCACAAGTTGTGAGGATTAGATGACATAAGTGTAATACTTAGTTCAGAGCTAGGTAAATAGATTAAATTAAAGATAGTTATTAATAATGAATGGAACAAGCCAAGCTGAATGTAGGCGGAAAGGTAGGAAGCTGGTGCAATAAATCGGAGTGAAATTGTTTTAAAAATATTAACAAGGCTGAATAATGAGTTCAATTTTGGTTGTACTATCTTTGTAATATTGGTGAAATATCTCAGAATAGATGTCCAGCAATAAAACATAAAATAAAGCATTGTAGAATATTACAGGAACCATAGATACATAGAGATGCATAGTGATAAGGGTAAAACCTATGGATTTATGCAAGAGGACCAAAGAAATGAGCATAACATGAGATGCGAATCAAATATTACCCTAGAAGAAAACCGGAAAGTGAGAAAGAGAAACCAACAAAAAATGGGTCTCTACAATATTTTGGCACTTAGCATATGTTACCTAAACAATGAATGCATTTTACAATGTAGCCTTAACATTGGTTGCAATGTAATGAAATTATATTTTATGCTGACAAAAGGTAGTGATCAAATTAAAATATAAAACATATTTAGTTATACATTTCCTTCCTATATATTAAAGTTCTTTCAATAACTTTCTAATATCAAATTGTTATTTTTCATTGTACAGGACTAATACCAAATCAACCCATTCTGCAGTACATTGCAGTTGGGCAAATAAAGGAAGATAAAAAGTCTAGAAAAATGGTGATTTTCACATTTATTAATTTGTGTTATGCAGTTAAATGGCAATTTTTTTTCACTCTGTCTTAAGCTCTAAAGATAGAAAAAAGGAGAAGACTATAAAAGCGAGCATCAAGTGTGATTTATACTTAGCTAATAAAATTTCTTTTCTTCTATTCTTATTTGCCTCTGGAAATACTGAAGTTTATCGTTAATTCAGGAGGAGAGAGACAGAAATAGTATGAGGTAATTCTAGGCTTTAGTTCAAATCCTAGTCCTTTGCTTTATTATTTGAGGGCATTTATTAAGCGATCTCAGTTTCATACATATATCTTTATATTTATATACATAATCATTGTGAATTTTACAATATTAATCTATTTTCCTGCTTAATTATCATCTTGAAATTATCCTTTATTTATAGCCTGTTTTTCTAAATAGATAATATAACCTTTTAAAATTAATGCCCTAAGTAATACACAGTATTAACTACTTAATTTACCAATGTCTCAAATCATTAATTACTAATTAACTTAATGAGCACCTTCTACGTGACAGATACATGGATATTTGAACAAAAACATGGGCAGGCAACTTAAAAATAAAGAAATACAGTTATTTTAAATATATTTGGAAATCATGTTTTACTTTAGAACTAACCAAATACAGAAAAAAATTTATATATATACATTTTTTGCATGTAGGTACTTGGCTATCATTTAAACAATGAAAAATACTTGTGTTAATGTTTGACATGGAGAAACATTGGGGTACTTAAATATTATTCGTGTGAAAACAATTTAATAAAGTCCTTTATGCAAGAAAGGAAGTGATACAGAATAGGAACAATAGGTATCCATAAACTTTGGTTTTGTAAACCAACTGAGACTTCATCCTTGGGAAAGAGTTTTACATACAGAAAAAAAAATCATACTCTAAGATATTTACTTCAGGATTGTATAGTGCAAAACTTAGAGAAAATGAAATATTGACTTTAGAGCTTTGCATATAATATAATGCAAGTGAGAGAAGCACAATACAAATTTCTGCCTATAGTACACTGTCAACTAAATCACATAAATAAAAACTCTGCATCAAAAAATGATAAAGGGGGTGCCTGTGTGGCTCAGTTGGTTAAGCAATGGCCTTAAGTCCAGCATCAGGCTCCCTTTTCAGCGGAGAGTCTGCTTCTCCCTCTGACCCTCCCCCGTCTTGTGCTCTCTCTAATGTGCTCTCTCTCTCATTCTCTCTCTTCAAATAAATAAATAAAATCTTTTAACCTAAACTCTAATCAAATATATATATGTGATTATATGTATATTATGTATATATACATTTCTACATATATATATGCATGCAGAAATAGCATAATTTTAACTGTAATAGCCCCCTTTTTTAAATTAGGGAGATATTTAAATGAACATAGTGTTTGAAATGGGACAAGAGTACATTGTGAGGAAGTTCTTCATTACTCCTTCTATTCATCGTCTAGGACCATGTGCCTTCTTAACCCCCTCTTCTTCCCCACAACCATCTTTTATTTTCCCCTGATATCCCATTATCATTGTATTGTCCCAATTAGATGGCCAAGCCAAAAATCTAGGTGTTACCTTTTCTTTCTTTTACTATTTCAAATTATTTAACACATACTCTAGATCTTTTCTCGGTCTACCTAGAACTTGACTTTTTCTTCAAATCCACTGATGTCATTTTAGTTTAGGTGTTTATCATCTTTCAACCAATCCTGTCTGAGTCTTCTTATACTCTCTGTCAAATAATCCCCTTCTCCTTCACAAATCTAATTTCCACAATAGTGTCAGATTTTCTAACAACTTGGTACTATTATTAATTTTTTGATCATATTCTTTCAGTGACTTTTTAGCACCAACTGGGTAGTGTCCAAATTCATTCGCATAATGTAGGTGGTTATGCATGCTGCCTCTTCCAAGCACCTTATCTAATGTACAATCTCTCTGCAATAAATCCTTGTAATTCCTTAATGTGACACCCTCTCACAATTGTGTCTATTTGCAAATGCTAGACCTGGCCCTCTCCTTGCGTAGCCTTTTTGGATATGCCCCAGGCCATACTTCATCCTCTAGTCTCACAAACTATCACCTCCTTTAGCAACCTTATTTAGTCTCCTAGGGAGAAGCGCTACCCTTGTACTCTCATTCATTTCGTGCAGTAATAATCTGACTCTGAAAAGATAATGAATGATGCTTATTTCACTGCGCAGCTGTGAGGAAGAATGTAGTAATTATGTGAAAATGTTTTAGGACATAAAATACACTCGGACAGTGATGACTATTAAGGAGGGAAAATAAATTAAAGTTATTAGAATATTGGCTTCATGTTTAGGCAGATCTCAGATTCTAGTTGTACAACCATAACAAGCTTCTTGTCTCAGTTTCTTTATCAGCAAAAGAGAAATAATACTGCTGTTGTTGACATGCTAACTTTCACCACCCGTCCCACCTATCCAGCTCTAAGCTCTGATTATTCTAACAGCAATGATTCACAACCAAGCATGAATTTGTTCTCTAGAGAATTTTTAGCAATGTTTGAAGACCTTCCTGGTAGTCACAAACTTGGGAGTGTTGCTGGCATCTAATGAGTGGAGATCAGGGATGCTGACAACATCCTACAATGCACAGGAGAGCTTTCCCTAACAAAGAATGTTCTAACTCAAAATATCAATAGTGCAAAGCTTGAGAAACCATGGCCTAATAATCAACCATGGATATCCTAGGAACTGTGCCAGTTAAAATATCAGCATATGGCATTCTCCTAGAAAAGTATTTGTCCAGATTATATGTAGCTAAAATTGATATAATTGGACTTACACGAAGAAATTATATTTCAGAGTAAAGTCTCTGTCTCATCTTCTCCAACCCTCTCCATTCACTTCCAATCTCTTTCTCCCTCCTTCTCCTTCCATCTCCCTTTTTTCCATTTTTACCCTCTCACTGAAGGTAAATGAGAAAGCTTGTAACTCTGATAAATACCAACACTCACTTTAAGGCTGCACGGGGAATCTCTTATAGCAGAAACAACAGAGAAAAGAGATCAGGGGAATGTGGGGCTTCTGATGACCTCACTGACTTCATGAGCTACCTCCCTCCCTAGACTAAACGCTGTAAGAGAAGTCATGTATCTGTTCACCATTCAGTGCATAGTATAGTATCTGGCACATATAAGGTAATATATAAATGGTAATTATTTTATTGCTTTGTCTTTATGTCTTCTTTCCATAAAAGAGTAAGTTACTTAGGAGTTTTCCTTTTTCCATCACAAAGGTAAAATATCATCTGTTTAATCATATATATGTGTGTATATATCAGCACAACACACACACACACACACATATATATAGTGTTCAGTTACATATGTGTGTGTATCAGCATGAGATATATATATATATCATATATATATCATATATAAATATATATATTTATATATATATATAAATCACAATACAAATTTCATTAAAATTCATTAAAATTTCAATACAAATTTCATTAAAAATCACAGAACCCATATATCTATGTGTGTGTTTGTGTGCGCATATACATCAGAATACTTGATTTCTAGGGGTGCCTGTATGGCTCAATCCCTTAAGCATCTGACTTAGGCTCAGGGCATGTTCTTGGGATCTTGGGATCGAATTCCACATCAGGCTCCCTGCTCAGCAGGGAGTCAGCTTGTCCCTCTCCCTCCCCTTGCTAATACTGTCTCTCTCTCTCTCTCTTTCTCTCTCTCAAGTAAATACATAAAATCTTAAAAAAAAATACCTGGTTTCTAACCTTTGCCTTGCCTTTTTTCTATCACATCATAAAGTTCATGCATGTAGGACATTGTTTCTTCTTTTTCTGTTAAGCAATGTATTCCAAATGTCTCGGAGAAGAAATGTCTGGAATATACTTGGCTCTCAATAAATTCTTAATGGATTAATAAATATCATTTAACCTTTCTGAGCCACGATTGTTTTTGTAAAATAAGGCTAACAATACTTACCTACAGGTTTTATAAGGACTCGTTCAATTAATTAAAGTAAGCTAAGCGTTAGACACATTACAGGTGCTCAATACATATTAATTCCTTTTCTGTCTTTATTTTTGCAAACAATTTTCTGCTTGAGAAACATCTCAGACAGCTGGATGCTAATCAAGTGTACTAAATGGGTCAAATTTTTCACATAATGAAAACAAGCCCAAAAGGAATGATAGGCACAAAGGAGAGTCAAACTTGTTGATGCATAAATGGTTTAAATCAGTAATTTTATTTAAAAATAAATTATAATTTAATTTATATTTAAAAATATATGTGTAGGGGCGCCTGGGTGGCTCAGTGGGTTAAAGCCTGTGCCTTCAGCTCAGGTCATGATCTCAGGGTCCTGGGATCGAGCCCCACATCGGGCTCTCTGCTCAGCGGAGAGCCTGCTTCCCCCTCTCTCTCTCTGCCTGCCTCTCTGCCTACTTGTGATTTCTCTCTCTCTCTCTCTCTCTGTCAAATAAATAAATAAAAATCTTAAAAAAAATATCTTTGAAAATCATGGACTTAGAAGAGAAACCCTATTTCACCTTATTTTTTCCAAGTCAAGACCAATGACTATTATACAAATATCTAATTAATCTTTCAAACAAGTTATGTACAACTATCTAATTCAGAAAAGCAAATACCTTTATGAGTGAATTATGGTTGTTGTTATTATAAAGAATTTTTATAATGAGACTCATTAGCACATGCTTTATACGTTAGTATAGTTTTACCCCATGTAATGAATGTAGAATGTAACAGATGCTACCTAAAGTCTGTACATCTTTGCATTCTGAGCAATGAAAATTTTCCATAGATTTATTTAACTACTTTCAACTTTCAAGATCAAGAATAATTTTTGAGTTTATTTTATAAGTAAATGAATTCTTAATTAGTGGGAAATTTAGTATCGAAAATTTTCATCTATGACTTTAAAAAAAATTATTAGAACAATCATTGTCATCAAGATTGTGTCCAAACATTGGACGACACATTGCATCCAATGTGTCCAAACATTTCAAAAAGCAGCTCAGTAACAATAATGGACAGTTACCAAATAAATTATGTATAACATAATCCTGAATATATTTCCACATCTAATCATCATGATATTTCCCAATACATTATGTGCTACCCAGGGATTAATGATCTCCATTTTTAAGGAAAAGACTTACCTATGGAATGTTTAGCAAATGCTTGTTAAAGGTTCATTTGACCACCTGCAGGCAGATTATCCAATTTCCAAACTGATTTATTTTTTAATATAAAGAATACGTAAGTTGCATTTATGACTAAGCAACAGGTTTGAATCATGGTCTTGCTTCTATTATCTATGTGACTTTGGGCAGGTTACCTTACTTCTCTCATTTGTAATACAGAGATAAATATTGTGTCTGTCTTATAAAGTGTTTGCATGAAGCCAGTCATTTCATTCTTGGAGAGCACACAGAAAAGTGTCTGGCAATCATAAATGTACAGTCTGAAAGCTAGTATTACAATTATTGTTATTTCAAGAATGCAATAAAATTAACATTTTAACTACAAAACTATTACTGTTTGTCCGTTTGACAACTACACATTTTTTAAAAGATTTTATTCATTTCTTTTAGAGCAATAATATATTTAAAAAAAAACACTTAAAAAAGAAAGAAAGAAAGAGAGAGAGTGCAAGTGGGGAGTGGATCAGAGGGAGAAGGACAAGCAGATTCCACACTGAGTGTAGAGCCCAACACAGGGCTTACGTCTCATGACCCTGAGATCATGACCTGAGTGGATGCCGAGAGTCAGATGCTTAACCAACTGAGCCACTCAGGCTCCCCTTGACAACTGTATGTGTTATTCATGTCAAAATACATTGCTTTGTAGAAAAACAAAAGTTATTGAATCCAGAAACACCTTTCATAAGTTTAATGTGGTGGCTTTAAGAATGCTTAAGAATCCACTCAAGATCTTTATAAAATTTCATGTTCCTGCTTGCTTTTCTGAAAGGATTTGATTGAGAAAGTACTGTACAAGACTTTATACTATTCAACTTCCTAGTTAGATAGTATATGTACCATTCAATCTGAATATATATGTGTGTGTGTGTGTATATATATATATACATATATATATATACACTGTATAGATTCTATAATTTCTACTTAATTTTAAAAACTACTAGTTCACTTTATAGGCTTTTGTTCTTTTATGTTTGTTTAATAACTTTTTCTTTAAACGTACATATTAAAAATACCTTTTTGATTTTGTATATCTGCAGAGACAATAACCCCATCTCTTACTCTCTTGGTTCTCACTCAAGTTCTCTTATTACATTATTTGAACAATATTTTTTAATTGGAATTATATTTAATTTTTCTCTCTGTGGAACTGCATAGAGGCCTAAGGTAAATGTTTGTAAAGAAAGTCTTTGTACTGTTTGCCTTATCCTGGCACTACTATCACAAATCCCACTTAAAATGGAGTCACTGATGTTTTTCATAGTGTGGCTATTGTGTGAATTGAAACCAGAACCTCATATTAGAGAGTTTGCAATGATTATTTTAAACAGTATTTTCTTCTTCCTTACCTATGGCCAAGATTAAGATAGACAGTTTTTTACTTATGGCTTCCTCTTAAAAGTAGATATATTTTTATTTCATTTTGTTATGGATTTTGAAAGTCAGCATTAGGTGAGAATGTTCTATTAGACTCTCCTTTTTGCCTAAAATAACTGAAAATATGAAAGTTCAATATCAGCCGACATAGCCAATGCTTATTGATCAACTGGTGACCTCAGAGATTGTTTACAATTTTGGGTTCCCCTATTAATTTGCTTTTGACCTATGAAAATTGCCTTTTTTTTGTCATTTAACTAATTTACAAAAGTGTTTTGGGTTTTATGTGACATTTGTGGCATTATGTTTGATTTGGATGGTTGTTCATGTTATTTATTGCATCACGTAGCCACAACTGGAAGTCATTCCTTTTCTATTTTAGAAATGTTCAATTCATTCATATTTTCTAATTTCTGGTATAAACTACTCATAAAACTGTAAAGATATGAAAATTTGAAATTTGTTATGAATTTGTTAAAAATTAATGGTTTTAATTAAAACCACAGAATTTTAGACATAAATCCAAGAAAAATAACTCTCTTATTCTAATATAAGCAGGCTTTGAATTATTAAATAAAGCATCAAAAATATTCTTAAAGATACTTCAGTAGGCAAACTTATGGTTATGTTTTGAATATTTTACAGAATATGTATATGGTACTCAAATAATTTGTGAACCATTTTTAAAATTATCATCAGGAGGAAATATTAAAGTACATTTGATCATTGAAAAAACATTAAATAAAGAAAAAAGTTTCAAGAGATGATTGGAGTACTACAGTAATCTTTTGTATAACTTTTATGTTGGTTGCACCAAAAATTATCTCTATTTGAATAGCACTCTAGGGCTGCTGAAATATTCATGTCTTAAAATAAATCTTAACTACAAACAACAACAAAAATGTCTATGCTACAGTGCAATGTTTAAATGCATTATTGTTTAAAGTGGCTACTAATCAAAACATTCATTTTATAGTAATTTCAATATTTTTTGAAAATTACAGTATTTAGGTTATTTAAATTTCTTCTATAAAACCATCATCACTTTCTCCTATATCTACTGCACAAAATGCATGAGACTATTATAAATAAGAAACACATGTAATAGTGTGTCAATATTTCTATTTACATATAATTACATTATTAATATAGTGGAGAAATATATTTTTACCCAGTAAGTGGGAAAATAATTTTACCTTAAATACTTACATCTTCCATACTTCACTACTTAAAAAATTATTTAATAATATTCTTGTCTTGAGTAATTTACTATTTAATCCAATGCTCAGCTTCGTTAAGTACATTTCTATTTGTATTTAAAGGATTTTATTTATTTATTTATTTATTTATTTGTGAGAGACCACAGTGTGGGGAAAGGGAAAGGACAGAGGAAAGCAGACTCCATGCTGGGTAGGGAGCCCCACATGGGGTTTAATCTCAGAAACCTGAGATCATGACCTGAACTGAAGTCAGACACTTAACTTACCAAGCCACCCAGGTGTCCCTACATTTTCTTCAATTTAAATGTCCATTCTTATGGATATAAATTTAAATAAAATTAATGAGAATGATAGCTAATTCTAGAAACTTCCTCTCTCTATAAAATCTCAAATAATTTCTCCATTGATTATTTAACATGGATATTAACACCCTAAACTTATAGATGATGCCACTGGGCTCAGAAATTTATATTTTCTGGTGATGCTCAATTTTTTCTGCAATGATGATCTCTTCCCTAAATGTTAGATTTGTATTTTGAATCACCCATTCAAAACCTCCATTTGAATATGTAGTATTTACTCTAAAATGCAAACTGTGGGTTTCTCCCTTTCCTGAATTTGTTCTTTTACAAACTTTCCTTGATCAAGAAATAGCTAGCTGATTTCTGAGGTCTGAAACTTTGATTTTATCTTTTCTCACTCCACACTCACCCTGTATTAGACCACCAGCAGGAAATCTCATTGGATTTACTTGCAAATTATATTCAGAATCCAAGAAATTCTTCTCACCCCACTGCTATCACAGTGCTTCAAGCCAGCATCATTTCTCACCTAGTGAATAGACTTTTAATAGCCTCCTACCTGGGCCCCTTCCTTTCACTCTCCTCAACCTGCAAATTAATTATTATAATAACATAGGTTAGAACTGCATGGGTCCACTTTTATTTGGATTTTTTACAGTACAGCACTGTAAATGTATTTTCTCTCCCTCATGATTTTCTTAAACATTCTTTTCTTCAGCTTACTTTATTATAAGAATATAAGATATAATACATATAACAATAAAATAAGTGTTCATTGACTATTTATTGGTTAGCTTTCTGGATCAATAATAGGCTATTTAGTAAAGTTTGGGGAGAGTCAAAAGTTACACAGGGATTTTCAATTTTGCTGTGGGTCAGCGACCCTAACTTTTCGGTTGTTCAAGAGTCAACTGTGTGAATCTGTTCATTGTACTTCCCCAGGCAAAACATTCCAGGGACTTCCTCTCACATAAAGGGATGAATCCAGACTGTTCAGCAAAGTGCCAAGGTCTCTGAAAGAGCTCATCTCAGGCAGACCTCCAACATCATCTCTGTTGATCACTCTTCTCCAGTCATACAGACCGTGGAGTAATTTCCTGACATGGGCCATATGCTTTTGCCTCAGAACTTTTTCAATAGCTTTACATTTTGCAGGGAACTTACTTTTCTTGTATTGTCACATGACTAGCATACCTCACTTCATTCAGTTCTCTGCTCAAATGTCATCTTATGTGACGGACCATCCAAAAACTTGCAACCTTAGGACACTTTCCTATCAGTTATTTTTCTTACACTTACCACTATTATATTTAATATTTATTTATTTCCTTCTAGATTACTCTTTCTCACTAGAATGTTAGTTCTACAGAAAGAATAGAAAGTTTCTCCTGCCTGATTCTAAATTGTCTAAATGTTAATTTTCACTGTTAATTATTATTTGTTAGCCATAACAACAGGCCTCCTTCTCAAGTTCCTTAATCACATTGGCAAAGACCTTTTTCCATATATGGTAATATTTCTTGTTTCTATAGATTAGGTCCTGAATATCTTTTGAGCCCATTATTCTGTCTACTTCATTGATTAAACACAAAACAGAACTATTAAATATAATAGAACCTTGACTCATCTATCTAATATTTGTCTTTTTAAAAAATATATTAAGCGGGCGCCTGGGTGGCTCAGTTGGTTAAGCAACTGCCTTCGGCTCAGGTCATGATCCCGGAGTCCCGAGATCGAGTCCCACATCGGGCTCCCAGCTCCATGAGGAGTCCGCTTCTCACTCTGACCTTCTCCCTTCTCATGCTCTCTCTCACTCTCTCTCTTTCCTAATAAATAAATAAAATCTTTAAAAAATATATATGTTAAGCAAACATTCATATATTGCTAAACTGTAAAACAGTACAGATCCTCTGGCAAACAGGCAGTTCCTTAGTAAGTTAAACATATACTTACCATATGACCTAGCAAATCCTTACTAGGTATTATTTTGGAGAAATAAAAACTTATGTCCATGCAAAAGCCCTGTACACAAATGTTTATAAGTGCTTTATTCTTATTTACTGGAAACTCAAGATGGCCTAACTGTCCTTTGGTGGGTAAATGGATAAACAGATTGCAATACCCATATGATGGAATACTATTCAACCAGAAAAAGAAACAAACCATTGATACAAAGCAGCATAAATGAATCTTGAAGGCATTATGCTTGTGAAAGATGCCAGTTTCAAATGGCCCCATACTTTACAATTCCATTTATATGACATTCTGAGAAAGGCAAAACTATAGGGAAAGTGATGAGTGCTTGCCCTCAGGAAGGGATAGGAAGAAGGTGTGACTACAAAGGGTGAGCAAAGGGAATTTGGGGTGGATAAGGGAACTCCACTGTATTCGGATTATAAAGGCGGTTATACAAATCTATAAATGTGTTAAAACTCATAGGACTGTGCAGCAAAAAAAAAAATAAAAGTAAATTTGACTCTGTAAAATTTAAAAATATTAATTTTATAATGTTCTATTATATAGTAATCTGCAATACTGCTGAGGAATGGAGCTCAATTTTAACAACTCTGAAAAAAAAAATTTAACAACTCTGATTGGTAAAAGCAAATAATTTAGATCCAGCCAATAGTATGATAATTTTATTTCAACTCAACATTCTGTTGTTTACTCACTATGCACACGCACCAGACATACATATACAATTTTTCTTAGGTAAGAGTATTATGTACTGTACTTGCATCAGTAAACTTCAGGACTGGGGGTTTCAAGAGTATTTGATAAGTACTTTTTTATATTTTTAAGAGCACACGATACTAACTACCTGGAACACCATATAAGACAGTAACACATAATACAAAAGATATACAAACAACTATATCTCTAATTCACTTTTAAGTTTTAGAAATCACTGTTTAACGCTGATTTTTCTGATCCTGACATTTGGACCCCATTTGTTGTTCAAAATACCCCTAGTGAAGAAATGCACTAACATTCTGCTAATTAGGGGAAAGGACTCAGGTCACTGCCGTTTTGTTTTGTTTCGTTCTGTTCTGTTTTGTTTCCTTTTGTGAAAGAAAACTCCTCTCTCTTTCATGGGCTTATCTCAGGCCATCTGGCTTGACTATAGTCACAATACCTGTCACACATGCAACATAGTATCCTGTTTATAGTCAGAAAGTACTTTTTTCTCTGTTTGGTTTCTCCTGCATGGCTCCTTGATTTTGAAGTTGGCAATTTCTTAAATGTCAATTTGCATTAACCCTCAAAGCTTACTTATTAACCATGTCAGCAGACATGCAGAGGATTTTATAAAATGGCCTCAAACTAATATTTGATATTAGTTCTTAAGTAAGTCAGACCCTTTTCTTTTTGATCACTTAAAATTCCTATTTGATCAGACAGTTTTAAGACAGAAATATACAGCTGCTTTACAAACAGAATACTGTTTTAATATTTATTATATTTGATTATGTAGTATTCAATCACTATAAAATTTCTTTTCCAGTTACCCTTTACCCTCATCCTCTGGTCAACTTTTTCCAGACTTTGACACTCTGAGCCAATAGTAATAGACTTTAAGCTGATCACTTGTTTTATCTTAAATTGTGCCTTTCTAATTCAGGATTTTCTCAAATCACCAGTGACCTGCTACTTGAAAACCATAAATCCTCAGCTAATTCCTGACATTAGATTATTTGGAAACTTCATCTGTTGTACCAAAGCAAAATTGTAATACTTGGAAAACTGAAAATATTCATCTTTTGGCATTTTGGCATCTCTCTTAACTAAGAATTTTCTTATCTGTTTGCTATTTTATAGTCATTTATCCCAATAGTATTATGTTAAAAACCCAGAATAAATGTTTCAACCCAAAAATATTTTCCATAAATCTGAAGTAATCATGGCAAGTTCTTTATTAAGAAAACATAAAAAAAATTTTTAAAGATTTTATTTATTTATTTGACAGAGAGAGATCACACATAAGCAGAGAGGCAGGCAGAGAGAGGGGGGCAAGTAGGCTCCCCGCTGAGCAGAGAGCCTGA
>CM052800.1:142584731-142640421 GCA_028533885.1 Nasua narica | reverse complement strand
ATTCCTATTGACTAACCCAAATCCAACCCATAGGCCCTCTGGGCTAATTAGCTCAAGGGAGGGCTGAGCCACACTCAGACCCTCCCAGAGGCAGGTCCTGTGGGGGGCCACACACAGGAAGGCGGGTGTAAGCAAAAGGAACCAGCCCTGCTCTGCTCCTTCAGGTGGCTCAGTAGGTTAAAGCCTCTGCCTTCGGCTCAGGTCATGATCTCAGGGTCCTGGGATCTAGCTCCACATTGGGCTCTCTGCTCAGCAGGGAGCCTGCTTCCCCCTCTCCCTCTGCCTGCCTCTCTGCCTACTTGTGATCTCTTTCTCTCTGTCAAATAAATAAAGTCTTTAAAAAAATAATAAAAAATAAAAATGATTTTAAGCATATTTAATCTTTATTTCTTCTACACATTTCTATTTCCATTTATAGTGGAATGATCATTTTACAGAACTCGACTTATCTTTCCAGTTGAGGAAAGAGCCACAGACTCTACATAATGGAGTAGACAGCATTATTAGTAGAATTCTCTGATTAACCACATGAGGCTTATTGCTAAATGGTTCGCTGAAATGTATAAATAGTTTGGTTTCATTTGGCTCCAAAAGATACCACTCCAACATGCCCCATTGTTTATCCTGTTGGGTCAACAGTGAATTATGGATTTTCAGTAAGAACATTGCTGAATGATCTATTTGTGGGTAAGGTCCATTAAAAATATATTTTGGATGTTTGGAAAGCACATAATATTCAGGGGAGTGTGATTATTTCCTTCCTGCTTAGAATACAATATTGAAATTGAAAACGAGAGATGAAAGATAAATTTTAAACCAGAACATATAGACTTCTGATTTCTAGTTCCTCTTTTTAGGAGCTTGAAAGTCACCACTGTGTCCTAAAAACAAGTCATAAATTGAACAGATTGAAAAATCCACAACTCTTCCTGGATCTGTTAGAGAAGGGAGGATACCTAGCAAATTGCTACCTCCAGATTGGGAAGACAGACAGGTAAGTGTAGGGCATCGCATCGCAGTTTTCCAGAGCAGAGACTCAAACCGCAGAAGCTACCAAGAGAGTGCCAGGAGAAACAAAAAACAAAATTTAAGTTCTAATGATAAGTTGCTGAGGCTGTCTGTAGACAAGTCTGAGATTAAAAACTTCAGGGGTACCCACAAATGGGGGCCTTTTTTCGTGAGTTTTACCTGTAGGAGCTTAACCAGATTCTCACAGTAAATATTGATGAAAATCCCCTCATGCTTCCAGTGTTGGGGGCGGGGGAAAAACCACTTTGAAATACGAGAAAGTATTCTGTTCTTCTTAATAAGGTTTGCCCTCACAGTCAACTGTTTAAGGATAGCTCAATCTGCTGGAGTTTTATCAGACCCTAAATAACCTGCAGAAGAGAAATACCCAACTTCAGCCCACTCTAACTATCCTCTCCAACCTAAGACAAGGGGAAAAACTGAGAGGCATATGTGAGGTTGATAATCCAGAGGCAAAGGCTTCCTAGAAGACTGAGACTTTATCAGAGGAGTATACAAGATTTTCTTCCTTCTAGATCATTCTACATTACTAAGGGCCTAATTATAGCAGTTCTCTTTACCTGGTACATTGTACATCATGTCTATCAAGAAAAAATTACATGACACACTTACAAAAAACACACTTGGAAGACACAGACTAAGTAGCATAATCACACATGGCAGGGATGTTGTGATTATCAGACCAGAAATTTAAAGCAACTATGATTAATATGTTAAGGGCTCTAATGGATAAAGTAGACAGCATGCAAGAACAGATGGGCAGTGTAAGAGAGAGAAATCCTAAGAAACAAAATGAAATTCTAGAGATTAAAAAACACTGTGACAGAAATGAAGAATGCCTTTGATCGGCTTATTAATATCCTGGACATGGCTGAAGAATAAAAAATTCTCTGAGTCAGAAGCTGTATCAGTAGAATCCTCAAAAACTAAAACGGAAAGTAAACAAAGAATAAAAAAAAAAAAAAGAAAAGAAACAGACTATCCAACATCCAAGGACTATGGAACAAATAAAAAAATGTGTAATGTACACATAATGGGAATACCAGATGGAGAAGAAATAAAAAAGGAACAGAATATTTGAAACAATAAATGACTGAGAATTTCCTCAAATTAATGACAGATACCAAATTACAGATCCCTGACACTCAAGGTATACTAAGCATAATAAATAAAGAAGAAGAAGAAGCAAAAGAAGAAGAAAGAAAGAGAAGATGTGGGAGAAGGAGGAGGGGAGGGGGTAAGGAAAACCCTAGACCTAGGTATATCATTTTCAAACTACAAGAAAATCAAAGAAAAAGGAAAAAGCCTGAAATAAGGTATGTGTATAGGGACACCTTACCTACAGAGGAACAAAGATAGAAATTGTATCTGATAACTTCTTAGAAACCATACAGTAAAGGGAGTGAGCTGATTTATTTAGAGTTGAGAGAAAAACAATCCACCAACCTCTAATTCTGCACCTTGCAAAATTACCTTTCAAAATTGAAAGAGAAATAAAGACTCTTAGACAAAGAAAAACTGAAGAAATCTCTTGCCAACAGATTCACTTTGCAAGAAATGTTAAAAGAAGTTCTTTAGAGAGAAGGAAAGTTATATAGGTCAGAATCTTGGATTTACATAATAAAAGCAAGATATCAAAAAGAACTAAATAAAAAATAAAATATAAAAACTTTAATTCTTCTTACTCTTAAGTTATTCAACAGATAATAACTTGTCTGAAATAATACCAAAAATTATTTGATTATGTATGTTTATGTATATATCATATATGTATGCTTGTATATAAGGAAATGAATTACAGCAATGATACAAAGGATGGGAGGGAGGATATAGGATTTTTTTTTTTTTATTTTATAACTTATCAACACTACTTGAGAAGTGGTATATAAAAGTACACTTGGGTTGGTTGTAAATGTATATTGTTAACTCTAGGACAAATGCTAAAAAAGGAAAGAAGTGTAATCTATATGCTAAGAAAAGAAAAAAAAATAAGAATTACATAAAATGCTCAACAAAAATTAAGGCAGCAAAAGAGTGGGAGAAAAAAAGAAACAGAGAACAAAGGCAACATATAGATGACAGTAACAAATATGGTAAATGTGAAATCCAAATATATCAAAATCACTTTGAATGTCAAGAGCCTAAATCTACCAATTGAAAGGTAGTAATTGTCAGAGAAGACCAAAAAACAAGACCCAACTATATGTTGTGTACATGAAAACCCTTTTTTAAAATTTTTTTTAAGATTTTTAAAATTTATTTTGACAGAGAGAGAGAGCACAGGCAGACAGAGAAGCAGGCAGAGAGAGAGGGGGAAGCAGGTTCCTCACTGAACAGAGAGCCCTGAGGCTCGATCCCAGGACCCTGACATCATGACCTGAGCAGAAGGCAGAGGTTTTAACCCACTGAGCCACCCAGGTGCCCCAAGAAAACCATTTTAAAATATAAAAACATACATAGATTAAAAGTAAATGGATTAAAATTAAAAGCTTCTGCAGAGCAAAGGAAACAACAAAACTAAAAGACAACCTACTGAATGGGAAAAAATATTTGTAAATGACAATTCTGGTAAAGGGTTAGTATTCAAAATATATAAAGACCTTATACAACTGAACACCCAAAAGATAAAAATAATCCAATTTAAAAATGGGCAGAAGACGTGAATAGATATTTCTCCAAAGAAGACATCCAGATGGCCAAGAGATACATGAAAAGATGCTCAACATCATTAATTATCAGAGAAATGCAAATCAAAATCACAATGAGATACCACTTCACACCTGTCAGAATGGCTGAGATGAAAAACACAAGGACAACAAGTGTTGGCAAGGATGTGGAGGAAAAGAAACCCTTGTGCACTGTTGGTGAGAATGCAAACTGGTGCAGCCACTGTAGAAAACAGTATGGGGGTTCCTCAAAAAATTAAAAATAGAAATACCATATGTCCAATAATTGCACTATTGGGTATTGACCCAAAGAATACAAAAACACCAATTCAAAAAGATATCTCAAACCTAAAATGAGATATCACATCACACCTGTCAGAATGGTTAAAATGAACAACATAGGAAACAACAGATGTTGGCAAGGATGTAGAGAAAGGGGAACCCTCTCACACTATTGGTGGGAATGCAAACTGGTGCAACTGCTCTGGAAAACAGTATGAAGATTCCTCAAAAAGTTAAAAATAGAATTACCCTACAACCTAGCAATTGCACTACTATGTATTTACCCAAAGGATACAAAAATACTAATCCAAAGGGATACATGTACCTCAATAGCATTATAACAGTATTATCAACAACAACTAAATGATGGAAGGAGCTCAAATGTCCATCAACTTAGGAATGGATACAGAAGGAGTTGTATATATATATATATCTTTATATATGAAGATATATATATATATATTTTTGTGGCTGAATAATATTTTATTATTTTTATTTATTTATTATTTATATTATGTATTTATATTTATATATTTATATATAATATAATAATATATTGATTTATATTGATACATTAATTAATATATAATAATATAAATACATTTATATTATTTTTATTATTTATCATTGATCATATTCTATTTATTTATTTTATTTTTGTTATATGTTATATGACATATATATTATATGTATATATAATAAAATATTACTCAGCCATATAAAAGATGAAATACTGTCATTTGAAACAATGTAGATGGAACTGGAGAGTATTATGCTAAATGAAATAAGTCAGTCAGAGAAAGAGAAAGAGAAATACCATATGATTTCACTCATATATGGAATTTAAGAAACAAGACAGATGAACATGGTGGGGTTGGGGGAAGAAAAGAAAGACAAACCATAAAATGGACTTTAAATATAGAGAACAAACTGAGGGGTACTGGGAAGTAGGCAGAGTGATGGGTATTAAGGAGGGCACTTGTTGTGATGAGTACTGGGTATTGCATGTAAGTGATGAATCACTAAATTCTACACCTAAAACTAATATTACACTGTATGTTAACTAACTGGAAATTAAATGAAAACTTGAGACCATAAAGAAAAGATATATGTACTCCTATGTTTACTGTGGCATTATTTATAATAGCCAAATTATGAAAGCAACCCCAGTGTCCATCAATAGATGAGTGCATAAAGAAGATGTGGTATATATATACACAATAGAATATTATTCAGCCTTCAAAGAATTAAATCTTGCCATTTGCAACGACATGGATAAGTCTAGAGTATAAACTGCTAAGTGATATAAACCATTAAGAGAAGGATAACTACTATATGATTTCACTTACATGTGGAATTTAAGAAACAAAACAAATGAATGAAGAAATAAAGAGACAAACCAAACATACACACACAAAACGAAAAAAACAAAAAACAAACAAAACTATAGAGAACAAACTGGTGGTTACCAGGGGGAAGGTGAGTAGGGAAATGAGTAAAATCAGTGAAGGGGATTAAGAGTACTTTTATTGGAATGAGCACTGAATAATATATACAACTGTTGAATCACTATATTGCATACCTGAAATTAATAGAATGCTATATTTTAATTGTACTGGAAGTAAAATTAAAAAAATAAAAACAAGTACCAGAAAAAAAGTTTTTATCAATGTAATATTTAAATAGTACTAAAGAGCTTCTCATGAAAAATAGCAATTTCATTTCTAACCCTTCCCCTCACCTGCCTGAGGCAATATCAATGATACTAAGTAATATGCTTATAGTGCTTCCTCAATTTATTAAATTCAGACAAATTTCATTTAAAAAAAAACTAAATAGATGGAGAAAAATATACCATGTTAACAGTAATCAAAAGAAGGCAAGGCTGGCTATATTAATTTCAGACAAAAGAGACTTTAAATCAAGGAAAGTTGTCAGGAATAAAGAAGGCCATGATATGACAAAAGGGTCAATTCTCTAAGAAGACATAATAATTCTTAATGTGAATGCACCTAACAACAGAGCATCACACTCTGTGAGACAAAAACTAATAGGATACAAGGAAAAATATAAATCTACTATCATAGCTGGAGACTTCAACACCCCACTAAAGAAATAGACAGATCCGACAGGCAAATATTCAGTAAGGACATAGCTGACCTCAACAACATTCAGTCAAACTGGATATAATTGACATCTATAGACTACTTCACCCAAAGCAGCAGATTAAAAAAAAACATCTTAAGCTCTCAGCAAACATTCAACATGATAGATCACATTCTGGTTCATAAAACATACCTTAATCAATTTAAAAATGCAGAAGTCATACAATGTCTGCTCTCACAATGGGATTAAACCACAAACCAATAAAAGAAAGATAACTGGAAAAAAAACCTAAACTATGTGGAGATTAATAACATACTTCTAAAGAACACATGGACCAAAGAATAAATTTCAAGACAAAATTTATAAAATATTTTGAACTAAATGAAAATGAAAATACAGCTTATCAAAATGTGTGGAATGCTGTTAAAGCAGTGCTTAGAGAGTTTTTTCCTCCAGATTTACTGAGATATAATAGATATATAGCATTGTATAAGTTTAAGGTGTAAATATAATGATTTGATACATGCATATATGTAAAATGATTACCAAAAAAGGTTAGTTAACACTTTCATCCTCTCATGTAACTACAATTTCATTCTATAGTGAAGACATTTAAGATTAACTTTTTCAGCAGCTTCCAAGTATATAATATAGAAATGTTCTACACCTTGTTTCTAGAAGTTTGGCTTTTATTAGATTCTACATACATTTAAGTGATATTATATAGAATTTTTTCTTTCTCTGACTTATTTATCTAGCACAATGCCCTCAAACTCCATTCATGTTGCCACAAATGACAGAAAATATCACATTCCCTTTATCTGATCATCCACTGAAACACATTTTGGTTATTTCCATGTTTTGTTTTGTGAATACCACTGCAATAAACATTGAGATGCAGATATCTCTTCAAGACAATGACTTCATTTCCTTTGATTACATACCCAGAAGTGGGAATGCTGGATCGTACGGTAGATTGATTGATTTATATTTTTTATTTACTTTTTCTTGAGGACCCACTATACTCTTTTCCATAGTAGCTGTATTGATTTATATTTCCATCAACAGTGCACAAGCTTTCTCTTTTCTGCACTGCCTTGCCAACACTTGTTATCTCATTTCTTTTTGATAACGGTCATTCTAACAGTTGTGAGATGATATCTCATTGTGGTTTTGATTTGCATTCCATCATGCTTAGCAGTGTTCAGTACTTTTTAATGTACTCATTGGCTTTTGTAGGTCTTCTTTGGAATAATGTCTATTAAAATCCTCTGCCCATTTGACAATCAGATTATTAGTATTTTGCTCTTGAGTTGTAGGCATTTCTTATATATTTGGAATATTAACCACTTATATATGATTTGCAAATATTTTCTCTCATTGTTTAGGTTGTCTCTTCATTATGTGTGTGTGTTTTGGCTTTGTTGTTGTTTTTGTTGTTGTTTTTACTGTGCAGAGCTTTACAATTTGATATAGTTCCCTTTAATGTTTTTTTCTTCTGTTTTTGCTATCTTATCTAAATAATTCATTGCTAAGATAATGTCAAGGAGCTTTTTCTCTATTTTCTTTTAGTGGTTTCATGATTTCATGGCTTATTTAAGGTTGGCTTTTTTTTTATCAATTTTGAGTTAATTTTTGTGAGTCGTATAAGATAGGGGTCCAGTTTCATTCTTTTGCATGTGAATATCCAGTTTTCCCAACACCATTTCTTGAAGAGACTATCCTTTCTCCATTGAGTATTCCTGGCTCTCTTATCAAATATTATTTGACTATATATACATAGGTGTTTTGGGGGGCTTTTGTTTTCTGATTTTTATTCTCCGTTCTGTGAATGTAGTATATCAAGTTTATTGATATGCATATGTTGACCCATCCTTGGATCTCAGGGATAAATCCTACTTGATCATGTTGTATGATCTTTTAATGTGCTGCTGATTTTGGTTGGCTAGTATTTTGTTTGGAAAATGTGTGTGTGTGTGTGTGTGTTCATTAGAGATATAACCTATAGTTTTTTAATTGTGCATTTATTTGTCTTTGGTTTCTGGGTAATATTTCCTCATAAAATGAGATGGAGTGTATTCTAGAGGGATAGTCATACCATTGGATGCATATATTAGTGAAGAAGAAATAATAAAATCAATAACCTAAGTTTCTACTTCAGGAAACAAGGTCCTAAGAACTTATTCATCTTATAGCAGGAAGCACCATTTGACAAAAAGAGCAAATAAAATCTAAATTACACAGAAGAAAAGAAATAATGATAAAAAATAAAGCAGCAATCAAAGAAATTGAAAACAGGAGGGGCATCTGGGTGGCTCAGTTGGTTAAGCATCCTACTCTTGATTTTGGCTCAGGTCATGATCTCAGAGTCATGAGATTGAGCCCTGTGTTGACTCTGTGCTGAGTGCTGTATGGAGCCTACTTAGGATTCTCTATCCTTCTCCCTCTTCTCCTTCTCTTAAATAAATAAATAAATAAATAAATCTTTAAAAAAATTTTAAACAGGAAATCAATAGAGAAAATCAAAGAAACTAAAAGCTAGTTCTTTGAAAAGATGAATAAAATCAATAAGCTTCCATTCAGCTTAGGGAAAAGAGAAAGAGAGAAACAAAAAGAGAGAAAAATTAGAGCAAGAGAGAAGAAAGGACACAAATTAATACCATCAGAAATGAAAGAGATTTCTACAAATCCCATGGATATCAAAATGGTAATAGAGTAATACTATGAACAACAATTGGCCCACCAAATTGAAAGTTACAATTTGCCAAGATTCACAGAAGAACAAATAGGCAATATGAATAGATATAGATCTAAAAAATTGAATTGATAATTTTAAGTGTTTTAAAACAGAAAGCACAAGGCCCAGATATGTTCACTGTTGAATTATACCAAACTTTTAAGGAAGAAACTATATTAATTTTATACAGTCTTTTAGAGCTTATAAGCAGGACTCTTAACTCATTCTGTGAGGCCAGCATTACCTTAATACCAAAACCAAAGATATTACAAGAAAAGAAAGCAACAAATCAGTATCTCTCATGAATAAATGTAAAAATCTTCAACAAAATCTTTGCCAATCAAATCCAACAATGTATAAAGAATTATACATGATAAACAAGTAGGATTTATTCCAAGTAAGCAAGACTAGTACAATAATTGAAAATCAGTTAATGTTATCTATAACACCAATGAGCTAAAGAAGAAACGATCATATCATTTTTATGTCATATCATCATATCATAAATGCAGAAAAAGTTCTTGACAAAATCCAACACCCATTTATGATAAAAAAAAACTCTCAGCAAACTAGTAAAAGAGAACTTCCACAACTTAGAATTATCTACAAAAAAATCTACCACTAACATCATACTTAATGGTGAGAAACTTGAAGCTTTCCCACTAAGTTCAAGAACAAGGCAAGATGAGTCCTCTTGCCATTACTTCTAAATGTCATACTAGAATTCCTAATAATGCAATAACACAGGAAAGGAAATAAGATTGGGTAGAAAAAAATAAGCTGTCTTTGTTCAAAGATGACATGATCATCTGTATAGAAAATCTGAAATATTTCTACAAAAAATGTGGAATAAGCCATTTTAGAAAAGTTGCAGGATATGTGGATTATAAAAGCCAATCACTTTCCTACATAGCAATGAACAAGTGGCACTTGAAATTAAGCCAAAATATAACTTACATTAACACCCCAAAAATGAAATACTTAGGAAAGCTACAAAACTCCGATAAATATATCAAAGATGAACTAAAAAAATGAAGAGATATTCATGGATAGGAACACTTAATATTATCAATATGTCCATTCTTACCAATGTGATCCATAGGTTCAATGTAATACTGATTAAAATTCCAGTAAGTTATTTTGTAAATATTAACAAAATGATTCAAAGTTTATATGAGAGGTAAAAGACCCAAAGTAGACAATATAATATTGAAGAAGATGAGGACAGACAACCTGATGCCAAAACTTATTATAAAGCTTCAGTAATTAAAACAGTGTGGTATTAAAGGAAAGACAAGAAGATCATTGCAAGAATCTAGAATGCTCAGGAAGAGACCCATCTAAATAGACACAGATGAGCTTTGATAAAGGAACAAAGACAATACAATGGAAAAAAATGTTTTTTTCTACAAACAGTGCTGGAACAACTGAACACCCACATGCAAAAAAATATAAAACTGGACAGACCTTCCATGCTTCACTAAAATTAACTAAAAAATGAATTATGGATCATAAATGTAAATGTGAGATGTAAAACAATGAAACTCTTGAAGATAACATAGGAGAAAACTCAGATAACCTTGGGCATGGCAATGGCCTTTTGTTATAGCCCCAAAGCCATGATCCATGAAAGAAATAAAGAAGCTGAATTTCACTAAAATTAAAAACTTCAGTTTTGCAAAAAGACAATATCAAGGGAATGAGAAGACGAACTATAGACTGGGAGAAAAGATTTGCAAGAACTATATTTCAAAAAGAACTGTTATCTAAAATATACAAGGAGGGGCACCTGGGTGGCTCAGTGGGTTAAAGCCTCTGCCTTTGGCTCAGGTCAATGACCTTGTGTGCTCAACCAATATCTCCCCAGCATTCCAACTCCAGAGGTCTGCAGAGAGAGGGGGGAGCATTCCCCAAACAGGTGCTCTGTAGGGAGGCAGGAGCAGTCATTGGCTCTTTCTAAAAAAGAAATCCTTGGAGTGCCTGGTGGCTTAGTGGGTTAAAGCCTCTGTCTTCAGCTCAGGTCATGATCTCAGGGTCCTGGGATCGAGCCCCCCAATGGGGCTCTCTGCTCAGCAGGGAGACTGCTTCCCCCTCTCTCTCTGCCTGCCTCTCTGCCTGCTTGTGATCTCTCTCTCTCTCTGTCAAATAAATAAATAAAATCTTTAAAAGAAAAAAAATACTCAAAAAAAAATATACAAGGAACCCTTAAAATTTAACAATAAGAGAATAAACAACCTGATTTAAAAAATGGACCAAATACTTTAACAGCCACCTCACCAAAGAAGATATACATATGACAAACAAGCATATGAAAAAATGATAAATATTGTATGTCATCAGAGAAATGCAAAATAAACAACAGGATACCACTACACTCCTATTTGGAAGGCCGAAATCCAGATCCCTGACAACAACGAATGTTTACAGGGATGTGGAACAACAGGAACTCATTCACTATTGGAGGGAATGCTGACTGGTGCAGCCACTTTGGAAATCAGTTTGTCATTTTCTTACAGATTTAAACATACTCCTACTCTAATAGTCCAGCAATTGTGCTCATTGGCATCTATCCAAATGAGCTGAAAACTGATGTCCACAAAAATCCTGTGCACAAATGTTTATAGCAGCTTTATTTATAATTGCCAAAACTTGAAAGTAGCAAAGAACCTTCTGTAGGTAAACGGATAAATACCCTGTGGTACATCCCAGACAACAGAACATTACTTGGTGCTTTAAAGAAATGAGCTATCATACCACAACAAGACAAGAAGAAATTTTAAATGCATAATATTAAGTAAAATAAGCAAATTTGGAAAGGTTGCATACTATACGAATACACCTACCTAACATTCTGGAAAAATTATGGAGACAGAAAAAATATTAGTGGTTGCCAGGGATTGGGAGGGGAAAGAACAGGCAAAGCACAGAGGATTTTTACAACAATAAAACTACTATAGATAACACTACAGTGGTGGATACAGGTTATTATGCATTTGTCAAAATCTATGAAGTGTAAAACAGCAAGGGTGAATTCTAAGGTAAATCATGGATTCTGGATGATAACGATAGGTCAGTGTAGATCCAGGGATTGTAACAAATACACTACTCCGGTACAGGATATTGATAGTAGGGGATGCTGCCCAGCTGTGGTGCCAGGAGGAACATGGGAACTCTCTGTACTGTCAGCTTAATTTTACTGTGAACCTAAAACTCCTCTAAAAATAGTCAAGAAAAGAACAGTATAAGTGTGTGTACCTATTGTACTTTAATCTCTAATCCATAAGTTCTTCAACTCCCCATTGATACTGTCAGTAATGTCAGTAAGGATTTATTTTGAACTTAATAGAATCAAAGAACCTAGGTTGAACGAGACACAATCACTTAACACGAATCAGTAACAAAATATTCTTTAAGTTCCTAATTTATCAGTACTTTATTTTGTTGTATTAAGTATAATATAAATGATGACTTTTACCCGTTTCATTTCTCAATGTCATATTAACTCTATCCTCATTACAAGTCCTATATTGGTGTCATGCAGCTGTTTGCTATGTAATTTAAAATCTAAATAAAAATAAAAATTTCCCTTGGTATGTGCTGTAATGAGTAGAGGAAACAAAAATAACCCTCTGGGATAATGAAATGTTTCAGTATGACTAATATCATATTTAATAAGCATGGACTAGTTAGCATTTAATTGAAATCAAATTTTATTAAGAACTCATTACTAAAAATGAATTAAACTGAGATAAAAATTCATTTATGGGTCAAAAACAGGTGCTAGTAAACCAAGGGATATATTAAGCATCCTGAGGCCAGAAATGAGAGGTTCATATGTCCAAGACGGTCCCTGATGTTAACTAATGATGTTGCCAGTACAGCGGAAGATTCCTGAAGCTTGACAAGAGTTTATTCACAGTGCAGGTGCATCATTCTTTGTTCTGTATCATAAATTTTTTCCTACCTTCTTTGACTTTTTCTCTGAGATTTTTCTGGTATTTACAAGAGAAAATTTTATGTATTTCAGAAGGTATGCAATATTTTTTTTCTGTGAAATTATGCTTAGGGCTCAGAATTTTTGAAATTCTTTTGAATTTCTGATTGTTTTAATATATTTAGGTAGTTTTTGTCAGGCATCATTCTGTCTCCATTAGAAACTAAAATGAAAAGATGGAAGGAAAGAATGCTGAATTTGAGGCTTACGGGCAAGAATTGTAGTTCAAACTTGATTCTTATTAGATGAGGAACTTAGGATAAGATTTGGTCTCCATGATTCTCAGTCTGCATCTATCCCATACTGGTAGAAGAATTTTGGGGATTAGATGAAGTAGCAGATGTGAAAGACTGAGACAAGAGATCTATATGATGGGTCCACTATCAGTTTCAGAAGCAAGTCTCCTTTCCTTCTTCTTTTCCTCCATTCTATGTTTCCTGAGAAATGTCTATGCACAATGCAGTAAAATGCAATATAAAAGGGAGTTCACCTTCTATCAAAAGTAAAAGCATAGAAGTAAGTTTAAGAAATAGAATTCATATATTTGTTTTACTTAAACATATAAAATGCCATTTTAATTGGGCTTTCATTAATAGGTGGCATCTTTTATGTAAAATCTAATGTTTCAGGAATAAGATAGATCCATAAACAAAATGCATTTTAAATAAATTTATCATTTTTAAGATATTTAGATAACACTGCATTTCCCAAACCTAATTTTTTCCACTTAAATTAAAAATCTCTAGAGAGGTCATTAGGTCACTACTGCCTCAGGTCCTTATCAACTGCATCTCCTGCACTGAACGAATGGAAGAAATTCTTTATATCTATGTCATAGACTATGTGTGTGTGTTGTGTGTGTGTATGTGTGTTATCTATGATGAGAATATTCTGAAAGTATTAAAATGTTAACAAAAGTCTTCCTATTTTTCTTCAGCTTACTAAGCACTTTTTTAATTAAAAGAGAAATAAGTATAATATGAAAACTATATAGCAAATAACCACTCTGCAAAAATAGTGAGAAAATACATACTCTGACTTTCTTCTTCTTTTTAAGACTTTATTTATGTGCCAGAGAGACAAGTAGGCAGAGTGGTAGGCAGAGGAAGAGGGAGAAGTAGGCTCCCTGCTGAACAAGAAGCCAGATGTTCAATGTGGGGCTCAATCCCAAGACCCTGGGATCATGACCTGAGTCAAAGGCAGAAGCTTAACCGACTGAGCCACCCAAGCACCTCCACACTCTTTCTGTATCTAGTCAGTTACAAAGCTGCAGGTAGAAATTGAAACTGAAATTTGGATTACAGTCCCTTTTGATTTTAAATTACTTTTATCCTTAAGAGATGCTATGATAAATGGAAACTATAGAATTTTAATTTACAACTAATAGTTGAATTTAAGATTGTGGGTAGTCATAGTTTTCAGATACAGTAATAAGGCAGAAATGTCTTTATCTCAGTTAAATGAGGGCTCCTACTACTCATTTTTTAAAATCTTTAAGTGATCTTTGTCATATTTTGAGATCTTAACAATATAGCCCAAATTCAATTTCTGCAATTGAAAACTAAGAAAATTCAGGTGAAAGTTGTAGGTGCATTATTATGGTGATAGTCTTTGCGGCTCATCTCAATTTTAAATATTTGAATAATTTCTATGACTAAAGAAGAGCGATCAGTGCAAATGATATAAATAACCATTAAGGGAACATATTTGATTGACAGCTATTCCCCAAAATGTTCAAAGTAAAAGGCAGTTATTATCAACAAAATTATTGAATATAATAACTTGAAGGGTGTAGTATAGTCTAAAATCAATGCATTTCAACACGTGCAAGAATGATTTTTATAAAACTTGCCATTTAAATTGTCATGAGCTGATGGGCCCCTGGGTGGCGCAGTTGGTTGGGCAACTGCCTTCGGCTCAGGTCATGATCCCGGAGTCCCGGGATCGAGTCCCACATCGGGCTCCCAGCTCCATGGGGAGTCCGCTTCTCACTCTGACCTTCTCCCTTCTCATGCTCTCTCTCACTCTCTCTCTTTCCTAATAAATAAATAAATAAAAAATCTTTAAAAAAAATAAAATATTATATTTAAAAAAAAATTAAAAAAAATAAATTGTCATGAGCTGAAAATTTAAAAAATAAAGGGGGCTAAAATAATATTTGATTTATATAAATATAATTTGAATGATGAGTGAAAGTAAACAAGAGAAGACCTTTGAGTCGTTTTTTTCCTCAATACATTTTTTATGGTATAACTGAGTTTTGGGAATCTAACTCCATATTGTACTCCACAGACAAATTAAGCCTCAAAGAAGTGTATATACAATGATAAAACAAGGAAAGAACATAACAAATAAAAAAATCACTACATTTCTAATTTTTGTTTCATTTTTTTCCTTGTTTTGCTCTGTGCGTGTGTGCATGTGTACGTGTGTGTGCATGTGTGTGTGTTTTCCTTTGGGCAAGAAGTTAGTTTAGTTAACCCCAACTACTGTCACAGGATTCTACTGTTATAACAACATGAAAGGTATCAGAGGAATGCTATAGAGAGTTACTGAAGGACTATAGAATAACATAACTTATTAGCCACAAAACCTAACCAGTTCTTTTTTTTTAAGATTTTATTTGTTTATTTGACAGAGAGAGAGATCACAAGTAGGCAGAGAGGCAGGCAGAGAGAGAGGGGGAAACAGACTCCCTACTGAGCAGAGAGCCCGATGTGGGGCTCAATCCCAGGACCCTGAGATCATGACCTGAGCCGAAGGCAGAGGCTTTAACCCACGGAGCCACCTAGGCACCCCAGACCTAACCAGTTCTTATTTAATTCCTTTAATAAATAGTTCTTTCTAAAACACGTATTACATACCAGCTCTTGGACTGGACACTAAGTAACTGAGGATACTATAAAAATCCAGCTTTGAGGAAATGACTACCTAGTTTTGGGAAAGAAGCAATTAAATAAAGTTTTATAATTCATATTGGTGAATAGCTGATCAATCCAAATTTACATTAGGAGAAATTTTTATTTTAATAAACAAGAAGCCTTAAGATAAATATCTTATAAATTAAATATCTTATTAATTAAAATATTATCTTTATTAAGATAAATATTTATCCTCCATATTATTTAATCATATTTAGATAAAACATGGCCAGTACTTTAAAAGATATAAATAGACTGTGAGTTAGACAACAAGAAAGGACTACATCTCCATACACCTTTACTTTTATTTGAATCTGAAAGTCATCACTGATAATAATTAATTTATCATAAACCTCAGTATATTCTGAAAGGCGTACCACCTTTGTGGTATATCCTAGTGTTACATGCTTCATACTAAAGAAAAAGAACACACTGTTTTAGGATATATACATACTAACCTTCATATGAACACACGTCACAGATATTTGTATAGCAATTCAAGAATCCCTGGGATGTCAATACAACAACCCTAATGTAAGCTATCCTCTACAAAATCATTGTAACACTGATTGGAATTTCAGTGTTTAAACATATTTTTCAAGCACAATCAACTTAACCTTGAAAACAGGTAAATTCATGACTGCTAACATTTTGTTGGTAATTTACAAGTAATGCAATATTTAATGGTTCTGAAAAAAGTCTGCAGCAAATTTGCAAATCTCAAATCTCATAACAGCATTAGCAGGTAAGGCTGCGAGTCATTTAACCTAAATTAATATTGCTTGTTTTCAAGGGTAACTGACAGTTATTTAAGTGCAGTTAAATTATATTAAACATTTAGACCTCTGACCAAGAAAGAAAGACTCAGCAGAAAGAAAAACAACAAAAAACCAATGTTACCTTACCCATTATTGCCAACCTTGTCTTACCAAAATGTAGGAACCTTTTTTTGATCAATTATGATTTGTTCCATGAATGAGTATTCTATTTCTCAGCCTTTCTGTTATCTCTCTCTCTGTCTCTCTCTATCTATCCATCCATCCTATTTACACTATTAGGTCTCCTTATTTTCCCAATTTTAAATGCTTCTCAGGCTTTTTCATTTTTTGCTATAATATTTTTAATTTTAATTTTTAATTTTTAATTTTTTAAATTTAATTTTTAATTTATTTTTAATAGTAACTATAGCATCTTTTAAAAGATTTTCATAGATTCATCTCTCAATATTTTCTAGAGTTCACTGTGGTATTTTTTTACTTTAATACATACATGAGTAAAATTGATGAATAATCTCACTTATTGACCAAATATGCACACATCTTCAACTGTCAATCTTCCAATTTAAATCACTTTCTCTTTAACACTAGTTTTTTTTTTAAGATTGATTGATTGATTGATTTGGCAGAGAGAGAGAGAGAGCTCAAGCATGAGCAGGGAGAGGGGCAGAAAAGAGGGAGAAGCAAGCCCCCTGCTCAGCAGGAAGCCTGATTAGCCACAAAACCTAACCAGGTCTTTTCTCTTTTTAGGATTTTATTTATTTATTTGACATAGCGAGAGATCACAAGTAGGCAGAGAGGCAGGCAGAGAGAGAGGGGGAAACAGGCTCCCTACTGAGCAGAGAGCCCGATGCGGGGTTTGATTCCAGAACCCCAGGATCATGACCTGGTCCAAAGGCAGGCACTTAACTGACTGAGCCATCCAGGCACCCTAGACTAGTTTTCATAAGACTGATTAACTACAGTTAAACTTCCACAGAAAAATGTTCAGTAGGGATATTTATATAGATGGATTCATTTCCATTTTTTTATAGCATAGTATAGTTTATTCATTTTACAGGTGAGGACATCTAAGTCCAGAAAGGATAATGCCTTGTTTAAGTATCAATACTCACTCAGTCCCTGAGTATAATATCTGTTCAAGTTTATTTTTAATTTGTCTTTTTTACCCCCCATTAACCCATTGATTTCACCAAAGTCCAAGTGGAGGTTGTCCCACTTTTACTCTAGTAAAACAGATAAGCTCGTGTGGTTGTTAGACATTAACTGGTGTTCCGCAAACCCGTTTCTCTTCCTTCAGTGCATATACCAAGCTGTTTCCCAGCCTCCCTGTAAGTGAGGTACAGCCAAGGAACTGAGTCCGGTCAATGTGGTGTGGTATGCCACTTTTAGTTTGACTCATTTGAAGCTCCCAGTAGTGATCCTCATTCTTTCTCCATTCACTGACTGAATGGAGAGAATTTATAGTATCTGATATAGATCAGGGGTCTAAGATGGAAGAAACCTGGGTCTCTGAATTATGACATGAAGCAGAGCCCATCTTAACCTAGAAAACCATCTAAACCTATAGTCCATACTGGACTATAGTAGGTACAAGAAAAAACATTTTATTGTGATACATCACAACTGACTTGGGATTTTTGTTATAGAAAGTAGCATACTTGAGTAATAAATCTGTATTGATAATACACATTGGTTTGGATTTTTGCCCTATAATTTTTAGGAGAGGGTTTTGTCCAACTTTCACTGAAGTATACATTTTTTTAAAGATTTTATTTATTTATTTGACAGAGAGAGAGATCACAAGTAGGCAGAGAGGCAGGCAGAGAGAGAGGGGGAAACAGGCTCACCGCTGAGCAGGGAGCCTGATGTGAGGCTCGATCCCAGGACCCTGAGATCGTGACCTGAGCTGAAGGCAGAGGCTTAAATCACTGAGCCACCCAGGCTCCCTCAATGAAGTATACATTAAATACATTTTTATTCAAAAATAGTGAATATTCTAAGGAATAATGAGTGACAGATATGTAAAATTATATTTAATATATACTCAAATTTTCGTAATTAATTTTTATGCTTTAGGCAGACAAGTTAGTGACAAATTCTGTTGCTTTATTGTATGACTATAGCAAAGCAATAACTCACAAAATATTTAGTTAGTGCCATTAAATCCTTTTGGCTTGATGTGTTCAGTAGCTTTGTTTTCTCTTTGTTTTGTCTATACAAAAAGAATGATTCAAATAGAGTACTAAATATATATGTATTTTTCTATAGATCTTATGTTTAGTTTTCTATATATTTCAACTATTGTATTTTATTGGAACACAATAGGGAGAAAGAATTTTGTAACATATAAATACTGGGAAATGACTGTTACTTTTATAAATTTAATTCATTGATGATTCAAATTTCCTTTATAAAATAATTAACTCGGATTTCTTTATGAGTTATCTATGTATACACCATATTCTTCTCTTAATCTTTTCACAAAACATTTCATGAAGAGAACTGTTCCTGTCTTACAACAGATATTACTTGAATTTCTGATATTGGTTGTAGTAACAACTAAGAATTTATTTATAGATACAAAAAGGAATTTTTACGGATGTAGTTACAAAATATATGTGAACTTTTTTGTTTATAACTAAGAAAAATGAAAAACATTTGATTTGTTTTTCATTCACAATTAGATAGCAATCAAACTACTTAGATTTAGCAAAGCTTTGAAAAGCAACCTATGATCATTCAATACATGGAGAAGATCTGAATGTTCTTCCTTAAAAAAATTCTGGTTTTGTTGAAAGACAAAGGTTTTATATTATACTAATACAATGGAATCATTTGGCTATCATTTGGTTGAAGATATCCAGGGTGATGGTAATCCATGTTTGTCCTTGAACATCTCTCCTGGGGAATCAAGAAATAAATGTATTTTAAGGGGATGAGAACCTTATTGGAAATATAAGTAAATTCACTTACACGTAAGTTGTTTCTGCTCTTGTTTCTGATGTACATGTTTGTATTCCAGCTAGCTGAAAAATATGATAGACTTGGGACTTAAATGGCCTAAGAATACTTGACATCTTGAATCATTAAATTTTACACCTGAAACTAATATTACACCATATGTAAACTAACTGGAATTTAAAGAAAAATTTGAAAATAAAAAAAAGAATACTTGCCATCTTTGCCTACCTTTGAACAGAGGGTTTCTCTCCTGGACTTTGCATGAATAATACTGCCTCTTTCTTATAATCATAAGATTTTTTTATAAAAAAATTAAAAAAAACCTTCAGTTGTTTATTTTTATTATAACAAAATCTATAGTTCATAACTTGATCTCATAATTTTTTGAAATATATCAGCAGGTAAGAAAATTAGTGTCCGTAACACACACATTGAAGGAGAGATTCTAGTTGTTATGGCTCTGAATAATGTAAGATTTACAAAGTAATCCATCTCCATTTTTATCCCTCTTTGCTGTCTGTGTCATGGAATGGAAATAAATCCATCTATACAACATATTTATAATCAATTCCAATGATCTATGTTAAGGTATAAAACAAAGGAAGTTCAGGGGCATCTGGGTGGCCCAGTCAATCAGGTATCTGACACTTGATTTCGGCTCAGGTCATGATCTCAGGGTCCTGGGATCAAGCCCTGCACTGGGTTCTGCCCCGAGCATGAAGTCTGCCTAAGATTCTCTCTCCTGTTCCCTTTCCCCTCCCCTCTGCACACACATTCTCTTGCTCTCTCTCTAAAAAATAAAAAAAAATAAATAAACCAAGGAGGTTCACATGCCACTATTTGCCTGATTGGCACTTAATGGATGCACTTTATTAAGCTATGGGTGGATGGCATATTGAAGTTTAGATGTAAGATGAGGTCAAACATCACAAATTCAATTTGAAAGAGCCTTAGGATAAATCCTATTTCCCTATTAACTAATAATATGAAACAAATCTTCTTAAGAAAAATATATCTATTATTTCTAGGATCATTTTGCATAAAATGAGAAAAAGATATATGGAAATACTTTGGAGCCCTTAAAACGATTTATAAAAATCAGTTATTCAAAATCATAGAAAGACTTACATTAGAAGAAATAATATCCATCTGTGCCCCTCTGTTTTTTTCTCTGTCTCTTTCCTTCAGTTGAACAATAAAATTATATGCTATGTATTTAAGTGCAAAGCAACTACTGACAAGTAGGGCCACTGATAATGCTGAGTTCATAGATATATTAACTGGTATTGCCTGGGCTTCCTCCCCTACAATCTGACATTCTTGAGTAATGGATATTAAGGAGAGCATTTGTTGTGATAAGCACTGGGTGTTGTATATAAGTGATGAATCACTAGTTCCTACACATGAAACTAATATTAAACTGTATCTTAACTAACTAGAATTTAAATAAAAACTTGTTAGATAGAATTGAGGGACAAAGGCAGAAAAAAATAATCTGACATGCTTATCAGTCTAAAATACTGTGATTTCCTAATTAATCAGTTTGATTTTTTTTTATTTTCATTAACTATGATTCTATCTGTATTTGTATTTTTAGTTCTCAGTTCTTCCTTGCTGCTTGTAAAGTATTTTTTTACTCTTTATTTATGCTGTTTTGATCCTATTTGTTTTATTTGGTCAAAAATTTCCCTGTTTAATTCATTCATTATTTTTTATGCCATTCCTGAGCAACTTAGTCCTTATTTTAGAATTTTTTCCCTTAGTTTTGCAATTGTTCTTTTACACACCCAGAATTGGATTAAGAAAATTCAGAAAGTTCTGTTCTCTTATTCAGAGACAAAATATTTTTTCTATTTGTAGAAATATCAGGGCAAAGTTGGGAAAAGACACTGCTTGCTAGAGAAGTAGTCTGGTATAACAATATTATTAATGCAAAAAGATGGTTCACACATCTGATTTCAAATCTCCATTTCTCTACTTAAATTACTAGCTCTTGATCTTGTAGTAAGTACTTGATCTCTCATAAATGAAATAATCTCTCATAAGTCAATATGGATAATACCCCCAGCCTATGACGATGTTTTGAATTTTAGGTAAAATCACACTTGCAGTCATATAGTTAGAAATCAATAAATTATGGATGTATTATCAGTTACTTTGGGGAAAATTTTGAAAAAATAAATTATTCCATCCTTATGCTATTCGTATTCTGACTGAATTGGCAAAATACTAATGTTGCACAACTCATCCAGTCAGGGAGGGATTTCATTATATCTAACTTTTAAAGCATGACTTTAAGTAATGTTACAAAAATCTGAGCACCTGGGTGGCTCAGTCATTAAGCGTCTGCCTTCGGCTCAGGTCATGATCCCAGGGTCCTGAGATGTAGCCCTGCATCAGGCTCCCTACTATGCAGGAAGCCTGCTTTCTCCCTCTCCCACTCCCCCTGCTTGTGTTCCCTCTCTTGATATTTCGATATGTCTCTCTCTGTCAAATAAATAAATGAAATCTTAAAAAAAAATATAAATGAGTCCTATGATTAAAGACCTTTTTATGCCCAGCAGGAAGAAAAAAGGTGTGTAGTGTTTTTCTTATTTACCTTCCAAATGCCTGCTACCTTCTTTGACAACTTGAGGCTTAAACGATATTAATCTTTCCCTTCCAACACAAGTTTCTGCCATCAGAGAAGCCCATTTGAATGATCAACTTTAATTGACAGTGAAACTTCAATTTTCTTTGAATTCCTCATATTTGAGAAGTTTTACTTCCAGTCCACATTAGCTATCCATATTTATGAATCCAACTTGGCTTTTGTTATTCTGATACATGCTTGTTTTCCAACATCTTACACTTCAGTATCCTATGATTATAAATTGCTGTGCTTTTATTTCAACCACTTTATTATTTGAACAACTACCAGTTTAGACTTTACTCTAACCACCAATGACCTTCTCATTTGCCACTAACTTTTCACCTTAAATCTGCTTTCATTTGCAATGACAGCTCTACTGAAGCTGGATGTTCATTTTGTTACATAGGATTAAAACTCACTGGTCATATTATGTTAGTTATTAAAATAATTCAAGATGAACTCATTTGCCATTATATTATACTTCTATTAGCCCAGTTTTAAAAAAAAAGGGATAAAAGTTTTTAGATTTATTTAACATTTTGTAATTCTTCTCGGTTCATACTTATTACTATAGAACAGCACCCCATCAATATCCTAGAGGACAACACAGGGAGCAACCTCTGTGACCTTGGCTGCAGCAACTTCTTCTTACTAGAGTGTCTCCAAGGGCAAGAGAAACAAAGGCAAAAATGAACTGTTTGGACTTAATCAAGATAAAAAGCTTTTGCACCACAAAGGAAACAGTTGACAAAACTAAAAGACAAAGGACAGAATTCGAGAAGATATTTGCAAATATCTTATTAGATAAAGGGCTAGTATCCAAAATCTATAAAGAACTTATCAAACTCAATATCCAAAGAACAAATAATCTAATCAAACAATAGGCAAAACCCAGGAATAGACATTTCTCCAGAGACAACATACAAATAGCCAACAGACATGAAAAAATGCTCAACATCACTCAGCATCAGGAAATACAACTGAAAACCACAATGAAATACCACCTCACAACAGTCAGAATGGATAAGATTAGCAGGTCAGGAAATGACAGATAAGGGCAAGGATGTGCCGAAAGTGGAAACCCTTTACACTGTTGGTGGAAATGCAAACTGGTATAGCCACTCTGGAAAACAGTATGGTGGTGACTCAAAAATCTGAAAATAGAGTTACCCTACAACCCAGCAATTGCACTACTGGGTATTTACCCCAAAGATACAAATGTATTGATCAAAAGGGGCACCTGCACCCCAATATTTATAGCAGCAATGTCCACAATCACCAAACTATGGAAAGAGCCCAGGTGTGTGTATACACACACACACACACACACACACACACACACACACACACACGAATACTACTCAGCCATCAAAAATGAAATATTGCCATTTGTAACAACGTGGATGAAACTACAGGGTATTATGCTAAGTGAAATAAGTCAATCAGAGAAAGACAATTATGTGATCTCACTCATGTGGAATTTAAGAAACAAAACAGAGGATCATAGGGGAAGAGAGGAAAAAACAAAACAAGATGAAATCAGAGAGGGAGACAACCCATAAGAGACTCTTAATCACAGGAAACAAACTGAGGGTTGCTGGAGGGGTGAGGGGGAGGGGGTGAGGTAACTGGGATATGTGTGATGTAATGAACACTGGGTATTATATAAGACTGATGAATCTCTGGTCTCTACCTCTGAAACCAATAATACATTATATGTTAAGTAGTTGAATTTAAATTTAAAAAAAGAAATGGTAAGAATACCACCAAAGTTTTGTCTTTGCCACAGAGATTTTAATCCTAGCTACTCTAAGTATATAAAACATGTAGAAGTCTATAAGTTTATATATTGAATATATATATGCACACATTCTCCACAGCTTTTCAAATTTGAAGAATTAACTCCAAATCAACTGCAAGTATTTACTATAAACTCTTAATAATTCTTATATCACATTATAAGTTTATTTGCTAACTTTTAAAATGTGAAATGTCATTATTTATATGTAGAAAATTAAAATGCTCTGAATATCATGATTTCTAAGTCTATCATTCTAATAAATTAACGGCAGAAGACGAATATAGCAAGTAAAAATTCTTCAGGTTTCCTTTTGAAAAAATATGCCAGGCATTGCATATTTCATACCAATATTTTATGCTTTACTTAAATTTTTACTAAAAGTATTATTCATATATTTAAGTACATATTATAAAAATATTTGCCACAATATCATACTTTTATGCTGTAAGTATTCATATTTTCTTACAATAAACAAAGAAAAATTATTTTTTATATGATATGAGTCTGTGTTTCACCACCATAGCTAAAATTTCTGTTTTAACACTTAGTCATACAGTAAAAAAGATGGATGTAATCCCTGTACAGCCATTTACCATCTGGTTAAACAAATACACTTAAAGATACTTCTGCAATTGTGATCAAGTGACAGCAGATCTAAGAGCAGACAGAGCTTGGACTCTAAAATGATGATTGTACAGCTGTAGCTGGCATCATTAGAGACCAATAAAATCTTTATGTTCCGTTTGGATGGCAAGGACCTTTATCAAAGAGAAGCTCAAATGGCTAAATAACAAAGAAATGATCCATTTAGCAGTTGTTTTAAATTTAAGACAGATAATGGAACTTCTAAGTCATAATTAGCTTTTAACACTGGAAAGATTGTTTTCAAGTTCTATATTCCATTCTGATATTTTAAATTTGTCATCTTACCATAATTCTTTGATTATGGTTTTGCTTCATTTTTCTAACGTCGTCAATGTAAGCTAAAGCCATCACATAATCCTTAACAGCCAAACCACTGAAATTATCAGAATGCTTTCATACTATTTCCAATTAAATAGCGCAACAGAGAAAGAAAACACCAAATGTCTTTGCCTAGTAAAAAATAAGCAGATATACACTTTTGTTTTCTTATCAGGTAATTCAAAACTGTTTCTGAACATTGGATATTTATCAGGTTCTCTGTTAATAGGATAATTCCTGAGAAGCTATATAAGGTCCATTAAAACAGAACAAATGCACACAGCATACTGCTGACTGCTTTACAATACAAGAAGTAATCCCTCAGAAATCACACTTAAGAATTTCCGGGACTCTAAATTGACATCAGCAATTTTTATTAATTAGTAGTTTTTTCTTTCCCTAAAGAGTCAATAATCCTGGTGCCTAACTATTTTAATGAGTTCCAGACTGGAGGGTAAAACCAACTTTTTACTCCTACAAGCTTATTAGTCAGAATTTCCTAGGGAATGCCTGCAGAGTTTAAATTCTATCCGCTGTAGAAAAATAGCTATGTTTTTCTATATAGGCTGTACTATAAACTTAATGAAGTCAGAGGCTAGTATACAGTTCTTGGTTTTAGAATTTTACATGAAGAGGAGATTACGACTTATCTGACTCAACGTTATGTCCACAGATGTGGAAATTTAAGTCTGAGATGAGTGTTTGGATAACATTACACAGTAAGAGGTAGAGCATGGATTAATGTCAGGCCTCCCTGACTCCAGAGTTCCAGTTCCTCTCCATTACACTATTAAAGTATTAGTTCTAACTTTAGAAAAGTCAGACTTCTTCTTAGTCCATACTCTCCTCATTACTGAACCCCTATCAGTGTCCATTTTAGTGTAGTAATTAGGCAACTCACACACACACACACACACACACACACACATTTCTTGCTCATTTCTATGTGTCTGCCTGTGCATAAAGATACATATGTTTTTTCACAATATACTTATGAGACACACATGCACACACACATTAATTTATGTGACGCATATTTATACCATATCCCATGTTATACAGGAAGCTTCCCTAAGACAGGAAATTATTTTCTTCAAGAACGTGCACATTATTTAGTAAAGCTCTCTTGGCTATATCAGTACTTGCCAAAAACAAATCAATGCTCAGAGAAATCAACCATAATGATGACTTGCATGTACAGGGTACTTACTATGTGACAAGCGCTGTGACTTGTGAGCGCCACTCTCATAGAGTGTTCAGCCAGCACATCAACTGTGTGGGGTAGGTATTGCTATTATCACCACTTTGCACTTAAGAAAATTCAGTCTTGAATGCTGGCCAACTTGCCCAAGATCTCACAGCTAGGAAGGAGCAGGAGCACCACAACCAGGTGTGATCTGACTCCAGTGTCCTTTCTTCTACCCACTTAGCTACTCAGAATTCCATTATAACATTTCAATATTGTATATTAGAAATGTCCTTTCTCGGGTACCTGGCTGGCACAGTTGGGTAAGCATCCAACTTTTGTTTTCTGCTTAAGTCATGAGCTCACAGTAGTGAGATCGAGCTCCCTGTGGGCTCTGCTCAGCACGGAGTCTGCTTGAGATTCTCTCTCTCCCTCTCTCTCTGCCTCTCCTCCCGTACTCTCTCTCTCTAAAATAAATAAACAAAATATTTACCAAGAAAAAGTCCTTTTATTGCATGAATAAGAAAAAAAATCTATTATTACAGTTCTTTCTACTTTCAAAGAAGCATTAATTAAAAAAAAAAAACTATTATGTGTCCTGTTCTTTTATTTGGAACAGGTTTTAAGTGAGATTTATGATTCACATTTAATTGAGGAGCTCAATTAAGCTGCAAGACCTTCCACACTGTTAATAAGTAGCAAGGACAGAAACTGAACCCAATCTCATGAGTTTAAGTCCAGAGCTATCTTAGAGAAATATGAAGTTAAATTTAAACAGAGTTTTTGGAGTTGCCTGAGACTCCATCCAAAGCAGGTGTAACTGTGATGCTATCCATGAAATATCAGAACAGAAATACAGCAAAGAGCAAAAGAGAAAATAATAGTTAATTATTTTAATTTACTCTAGGCTGTGCTTAACTTTCCGCCAACTACCATAATAAAGGTGTTTACACATTACGCTATTAGTCCTCACTACAGACTATTGGAATTATTTTTACATGTCACAATATTTTTTTGCTTGTCTTAATTATTGACCAGAGGACCACTGGCTTCTAAGTGGCAGTGGTGGGTTTCAGAGTGAGTATCCTGGAATCCAGACCTGGCATTGTCTGATGAGCAACAAACAAAAATACAGAGGAGCGTATCTACTGCTTTCCTTCCTATATTATTTTCCCTTAGATATCTGATAATACTGCACTTTATCACTGACACAGAACAGCCACCTGAATCACAAAAGAGTAATCACAAAAGTGTTTTCCTCCTCCACCTATATGGTCATGGAAATATACAGTTGATACATAGGATCAGTATGTGTCTAGAGAATTAATCACTAAGTATCAGTTAAGACAGTATTTTTGATATGTTGTCATGATCTCTGAATTCCATAATAATGCTAATCTCTCTGGATACTGCCAATAATAATATAGGTGTCTTTTGACATCTTCATTGTTTTGCTACTCGAATTATTTCATTCCTTAATGATAAAAATGATACATTACAAGTTAGACTGAAACAAACAAAATTGTTTTGTAGGTGAAAATGGTAAATATAAGCTATTTCATAGGCTTAGAACTGATAATATTCTTTTCTAAAATGTTCACGCTAACCTGGATTATCAAGTAGTACTTTCCTAATTGACCTCCACTAATATATTAATGCTTTATGAAAATTTTAATTTAAATGGTGGAGAGATGTTTCCCACAGCACATTACCATATTAGTATTAAAGCAGTTTAATGCAACTGAGAAAAAGAAAATCTTTGATTTTATTTTATATCATATTAAGAATTGGTTTTCATTTCACAATAAATATTAATAATTATATACAATGAAGTTTGCATCTAATAATGCTGCATAAGGTAATAAAACATGAAAATTACAAAACCTTAAACCTGAAAAAATATTAATTTTTTTCTGATTAGGTAATTGGGCATCTACATAATTCCATAAAAAATTTTATTCCCTTAATACCTTTTGAATGATAGATCTTATTGTTATATTTACATTCCACATTTTTAATTCCAGTGTGAAAACATCAATCAATTATACACCCTGCAATGTATTAATTGTTTTTCCTTAGGTGTTAAGAATTCCATTGGCATGTGGAATCTGATATATATATCTATATATATATATACACAAATCTTTTTTCAGAGTAGTAATATATATTAATATTATATATCTTTAAAAAAGGGAAAACATCAAACATTAGAATTCAACTGGGTTATACTCTTTGTGAAATAATATTATTATTGGAGGAATAAATTACATATTTTATTTAATTTATTTGTAATAGGTAACTGGGGGAATACTAAATAATATATATTCTAATGGCATATCTTTTTTTTAAAGTAAGTCATTCATTTTTTTGTGTGTATGCACTGTTAACTAAAGTTCGTAAGATCTTTGTGGCAAGATTCCTATAACTGATAGTGAAAAGCTGTTGTTATCGTTGTTTTAATTAATAGGCTAATATTTAGAACAGTTGATGTCTACAGAGAAATTTCACAGTGCAAAGAGGTTCTTCTACCCACCAGCTCCTAAATTTTTTCTATTATTAACATCTAACCTTATTTTGATGTATCTGTTACAATTAATTAACTGATAATGACACTTCATTATTAACTAAAGTCTATAGTTTACATTAATGTTAATTCTTTGTGTTGTACAGCTCTGTGGGTTTTGGTTAAGTGCATAATGTAATCATCATTACATTATTGTGCAGCATAGTTGAAGGGTTCTAAAAATTCCCTAGGTTTCCCCCATTCATTCCACCTTTAATCTCTAAGTATTTGCCAAACACTAATCTTTTTAGTGTCTCAATAGTTTTCCCTTTTACAGAATGTCATATGGTTGGAATCCCGCAGTGTGTAGCTTTTTAACTTAACAATATGCTTTTAATGTTCCATCGAGACTTTTTGTGGCCTGAAAGTTCATTTTATTTATTTATACGTATACATAAATATACATGATTTATATGCATATATTATATGCATATGCATATATCATATGCATATGCATATATTATATTTATTGTATTTTATCAAATTAATTCATGTCAAAATAAATATAATACATAAAATATTTTATGTTATAGATATTACCATTATGCATAATTATGCATATTATCATTTGCATAATTTAAATGTATGAACTAAATATAAATATTATATATTAAAATTTTAATCTATATCTTATATTCATATTTATAGTACATATGCATATATGCATTTATCATTAGGATATGGTACTTTATCCATTCACCCATTAAAAGACATTTTGAGGGGCACCTGGGTGGCTCAGTGGGTTAAAGCCTGTGCCTTCGGCTCAGGTCATGATCTCAGGGTCCTGGGATCGAGCCCCGCATCGGGCTCTCTGCTCAGCAGGGAGCCTGCTTCCCCCTCTCTCTGCCTACTCATGATCTCTCTCTCTCTGTCAAATAAATAAAATCTTTAAAAATAAAAAGACATCTTGATTACTTCCAGTTTGAGGCAACTATGAATAAAGCTACTATAAATATTTGTATGCAGGGTTTGTTGCTTTTGTGGACTTAACTTTTCAATTCAAGGGGACAAATACCTAGGTCCTGGCATGTTTGGTTTTGTAAGAAACTGCCAAGCTGTTAACTTTTGGGGGTCAGAGAGTCGAAATTTGGAAGGATTGGATATTATAACAGTAGGGTACATTTCTGGCTGTTCTACATTTATGTTTTTTGGGTTTTTTTAAGATTTTTATTTATTTATTTGACAGAGAGAGAAAGATCACAGGTAGGCAGAGAGGCAGGCAGAGAGAGAGAGGGGGAAGCAGGCTCCCTGCTGAGCAGACAACCAGATGCCCGGCTTGATCCCAGCACCCTGAGATCATGACCTGAGCCAAAAGCAGAGGCTTTATTTAATCCACTGAGCCACCCAGTCGCCCCTACATTTATGTTTTTAAAACCTGAATCTGTCAACCCAAAGTATGCTTTCTTATTTTTTTTAGATCAGACAATAGTTCTCAGGAGACTTTCAACAATTATTAAGATGTGTTTAAATTTTGAATATTCGGAGTGCTAATCTACAATTGAATGCGATTACCAGCAATAAATTGGGTCTATGGTACCTGCACAGATACACAAAGTAAATAACTCAATCTTATGTTCAGATTGCAAGAACGTGTAATTCAGTCTTGAGATTGTAATTACTACAAGATCTCAAGTGTAAAGTGTAATTCTTATTTAAAAAAAAAAACAGAATGCAAAAGTCACTAAGCAGCAGCAAATAGAAGGGTTCTATTGTATGTTGAATTCAAGTTTGTGGCAAGTCCTTCAGAAACAAATTATTTGTTATTGTCAGTTTGGGGATATACTTATTTATTTACTTTATCCATTCTAATAGGCATATATTAGTATCTAATTATTATCTATATTTGCAATTTCCAAATGAAAAATGAAGTTTAGCATCTTTTCTTACACTATTTGCCACCTGCTTATCTCCTTTATTGAGGTATCCACTGCTCAATCTCCATCCACTCTCTTCAGCTACTTATGCTACAGTTTTCTTTTAGGAAGATACTCTTCTTCCATTCTATATCCTCTTGAATGGAGTAATTCCATCTTTAATATTTGAAGCATGTCTAGCATAGGAAGTGAGGCGGTAGGTAAAAAATCAGGGATAACATATAACTCAACTGTGTCAACTATGACATTCTCACTGGAGTTCGTGTGAAAGAGAAGATTTCTTTCCATTGGACAGAAAACTAGGAAAAATGAAGTCACAAGGTCCTGCAGACATGAGAAAATGTCTGCAGACCCATGAGAAAATGTCTGCTGAGATGTCTACCTCCTGCTTCTCAGATAGAGCTGATGCAGAGGAGAACAGAGGCAGGACATGGACTGAGGACACCCTAGGATATATTATTAGAACCCCTGTATCCAGCTGTATTCTACTCTTGCAGTTTTAATTGTATATGCCACTAAATTTCCTACTATCTGCTCAATCCAATTCATTGGATTTTTCTGTCAAGCCTGCTATTAACAGATACATTCAAACATAGGTGTCATTAAAAGGCCTAAAAAATTCTTCTGCCAGTGGCAGTAGAACTTCCAGGAAGCTTCCTATTCATCTAGCTATTTCAGGTAATGCTTATTACCATATGCCATATGTCATATGTCAGATACTGTTCTAGGGTTTGAAGATACGCTGATGAAAAATCAAAAAAATGTCTCTGACTTCATGAAATGTCATTTTCATGGGGAAAAATAAAAACAGAAAAACAGACAGTATATATCAACAAGTAAATAAACCAAAGACAAGTAAACCCCTTCTTCATTGTAGCCGGACTTTTGTGAAAAAACAAACAAAAAAAAACAACAAAACAAAACAAAACAAAAACCCACCAAAGCAACCTGCCCCTAAGAGATTCCACATTAAAACACACACACACACACACACACACAAATGAAACATGTTAACAGCATTACCATTAAAGTTCTGAATCTAGGGATGCCAAAGTGAGCCTGTAGAGTGAGTTTAGAAAACCTCATCTTTAAACAGTAGTTGAACAAGCATGTCATGTTGTCCACAGAAGATACATTTAAAGAGTCACAGAACAAAACCACATAATAAATGAAACATGGGGAGTAGCAGGAACCACTAAAAAAAGTGACTAATAATGAATTCTCAGAAAGAACAGAAGACCCTTAATAAGGATAGCAATGGAGGGACGCTGAGCCTTGGTGTCTCTGTATATCTTGAAACATAAGAAGATGCAAACACACTCAAAACATAACTGTGGTTATGTTGTCTGGTTATTTGTGATTAGTTAGCACAATTCTCAATTGCAAAGAGATCATAGGACTAGTTAAATATGTCCAATACTATCTGTGTTATTTAACTCTCTAGAAATCAGTTAGTCACTTATTCACAATCTGTCACTGTTTTCCTACACCACTTTATTGTAATTGTAAAAGATATCTGAAGGGATATTTTTGCATATGTGTTCATTCCTTCATTCATTCATTCATTGCATATTAACTGAGTGACTCCCTCAATTCTAGACTTGGCATTGATGATCTACAAGAAAGATGTTCCTACCCTCACTGAGATTATATCTTAGTAGTAAAGCCTGCCAAAAAAAAGAAGACTGATAGTCTTAAACTGATAGTCACATTTCTGGCAATATTTCAAATGTATACTTAAAATGGTTGTATTTTAAAAATTAAGAACAGAATACTCAATGTATTTTGAAGAAAATATCAAAGGTATCTTATAAAGGGCATCCTATGAGTTGGTGGTAAAGAAGAGCTGAATGAAATAAGGGAATGAGCCACGTGCTGATCTGAGGAATAATATTACCAGTAGTGCAAAAATGGGAAATGTAAAGGTCCTTAGGTAGGAATGAGCTTGCTGTATTTTAGTGTCAATGAAAATAGACCTGAAGGCTGAAATGAGTAAGCATTTAGGAAGACTTCTAAAGTAGGATGGGCAATGATATGGGTATCGATCAGATCACCTGAAACCTTCTACATTGTGGCTAAGACATGATAAATAAAATAAAAAAATAAAAACAGAAAAAATAAAAAAATAAAAAATAAGAGAGAGTAACATAATTTTGTAATAAAATTTTATAAATTTTATTCTGATCTTTGAAATGGGTATGTAGTCAGGAAAAAAAAAACGTACAGTAAGACTAGGTTTACATAAATTAACCTCCCTAAAGATGAGTATATATGTGGAATATTTCCAATCTTATCTTTATTTATTTATATATCCTCTGTTAAATGTATTCCAATAACTTTAATTGTTCTCAGTCCTTTAAAATACCTACCAACTTAATATGGTTACCAATTATAAATTATACATGACAGCATTTTGCCTAATTTTTAATAAGCTTAAAAGACACTCTGTAAAACGATTTAATATGTAAAATCATATGATATCTAGTCTGACAAATAATTATTCAACTCCACTAAGAGAGAATCCCATAGAATGTTTCATGTGTTAATAAGCTTGAGCCAAATTATTTTTCTCTGTGTTCTACAGTAGTAGAGTTTTTTTTTAAAATACATAATGTTTAAATGGGCAGGGAAGGAACTTATGCATATTTAAATAAGAGATAAAGGCAATAAGGCTAAATCTGAATGTAACAGTGATTCTTTTTTTTTTCATCTTCAATGAATTTGTGTCTTATTAATGTGAGGATGAAAGGATTAACGTATAAAGCTTTTCTTTTTTAAATAATCTCCAAAAGAATACATTTTGTGAATATACTTAATCCTTGCCACTCTCATAGCTGCTCTTTTACATTTTGCTAGCTTGCCCACCAATATTAAGATTTTGATAACTGCTTTGAGATGTTTGAATGGTGAGGTCTAATTAATCAGCAAAGTCAGGCCAGTCACCCTAGTGAGAGTTGACAGTAGACTATATTAAACACCTTTTCAGGATTTTTATTGTGATGGTTTTAATAGGTGTTATTCCTACAGGATATCAAATCCTAAGCTCTAACAATTTTTTTCATGTAGTTCATTTTTTTCTTTTGATCAGATTACTAAGTCTTCTATAACTTTCCCTCCTCATTTTATATGCCAGCACTTTTAACACATTTTAAAAGATACTATTGATGTGGCTGGTCCCAAGTGTTCTATTCAACCATAATTTTCATTGCCTTCTGGCATAAAGAGATAATTTTAAAAAACATTCTTTTTCTAGACCCCTCCAAAGCCATTACACCTTTGTCCCATAAAAATAAGAAAAATGAGAAACCCTTTTTTATTCATTTCCTCAACTATTATTACATGAAACTATCCTTTCATTTATTTTTTCTTTACTCCTACTACATTTTAGGTATAATAGATTAAAACATCCGTGTTGTAACCATAATAAACCGTTAGTAGAATGAATTTTTTTTAACAACTACAGTCACACATCATGAATTTTAAGTATAATATCTCAATGTTTTTTTAAATTCTTATTAAAAGCCACATAGCTCAATTATTGATGTCATACTGGATTTCCCCCCAAATTAGACTTTAGTGTTTTACTGAGCCTTACAATGCCTACAAATGGGGCATATGTGTGTGTGTGCGTGTGTGTGTGTGTGTGTGTGTGTGTATAGCTATAGGCAATAAGTCTCTCTTGGGGAAATAGTATGTACATTTCCTCAAAGCGTACTTTGTCTTTTTTTTCTCCAAAACATAAGGTGCATATATCAATCACAAATTAACTAAAATTCAGACACTGCATGTCTTGGCCACCCAAACCCTTAAAGTGTTACTCTGGGCCCTTCATTTATCTTCCAAGTCTTCTGTCTTTGCTTCAATCATGTAAAGATAGCAGAATGTGAAAGGCAACTTTATGACAATGATATAAACAGTATTGCTAGACAAGCTCAAGAGCCAAATTTTGGGAGAAAAAAAGTCAAAAAAAGAAAAATTTCCTTGAATATCCTAGCATGCATCAGAAAAGTCCTATATAAAAAAAATGTTCATTTTTGTTGATAGTCTTAAATTCTAAAACTTCAAGAAATAAGCTTTCTCAACTTTCATTACAATTTCCAGACATGTTAACTTAGATACACAAGCAGACAAAACTTTGATGTATTCTGTCACTTTTATTTTTCAAATATTTTACTTATTTATTTATTTATTCATTCATTCATTCATTCATTTGGAGTGTGTGAATAGGGGGGAGGGCAGAGGGAGAAGGAGAGAGAGAGAATCTCAAGCAGTCTCTGTGAGCATGGAGCCTGATATAGGTCTAAATCTCACGGCCCTGAGATCATGACCTGAGTTGAAATTAAGAATCAGATGCTCAATTGATTGAGCCACTCAGTGGACCCAATTCTGTCACTTTTAAACTCACAGGTCTTGGTAGTTAGGTATCTATCCGTCCTAGCATGAAATTACAGGTGTAAAACATGATGTGATAATTTTTCCTTAACACAGTGAAGGATTTAAGAGAATCATTCTTAAATTGGCTCACAATTTAATTTATGCAAGTGGCAACAGATAATTACTTAAAATATCTCATTCTTCTTTTTCTCAGAAGAGGAAAATTTATTGTCAAAACTTTATTTTAAATAATTTTTGCAAAGCAATACTAACAGTATTCAATTTATATAAAATTATTTTTTAATTTTTTATTTTTAAATCTTTTTTCAAAGATATTTATTTATTTATTTATTTGTCAGAGAGAAAAGAGAGAGAGAGCACAAACAGAGGGAGCAGCAGGCAGAGGGAGAAGCAGGCTCCCCACTGGGCAGAAAGTCCAACATGGGACTCCATACCAGGGCCCAGGGATCATTACCTGAGCTGAAGGCAAACACCTAACCAACTGAACCACCCAGGCATCCCTGAAAGTTCTTTTTATTTTAAAGGGGTGAGGGCATGTTTGGTATTCACAGAAACTCAGACCAGTAAAAGATGACTATATATTAGTCTTAGAAAACCAAAGACCACAAGAAAACCCATGAGATACAAACACATTTTCACTCCATAAAAAAATAATGACTTGAGTATTAATACCAATATTAACATACCTGCTCATTAAATTTGATATTTCATGTTAAAAATCACTGGATCCTCAGTCAGTCAAGTATTGAGACATATCAGTACACAGGGATGGCAGTCTTTTAAAAAGTTTTGCTCTATTGTTTAATATGTGGAACAATAAAGATTAACAATATTACTATATATTTTATAATTTCATATAAACATGTATATAGGTACATATATCTTTTATTTTTCAATTTATACTTGAATAACTTAATTCTTGTCTCCTATTACAAATTTATTATATGTCTATCACAATAATAGGCAGTTCAGTGATATTGTACTTTAAAAACTTGATATATAAAAATTCATTTTATAATAAATTAAGAAAAAAATGATCATTTCGCTAAGTAATTTTCATTTTATAGGCGATTTTCTTTCACATCATAGCTCCTTTAAAATTAAAAAAGTTGTTTAACTTATATATAATTATCATAGATAATTTTCATGGACAATAAAATCTATCTGCAATGAAACTTCATGTGTAATAGGTACTGGGTCAGAAATACCTGAACTTTGTGTGTTTACCTAGAGATGCTGTTACCAATCACAGATGTTCTGTGATCAGGAAAAAGACCCTTGAGTGGCCTCTTTTTAAAATTCGAATATAAAGCACACAAACCGCACTTATTTTGAAAAGGGATTATGATCAAAATTAGTGAATGTGTGAAGGAAAAAAGAAAAATACCCCCACAAAACACTGTTTTCTCTGTTGATGTGGAGACACTGGAGATGTACAGGGAGGTAAGAATGAGAGGTATAACCTTTGCTACTGATATTCAAAATGAGAAAAACCTGATGGAGTGGACTAGTAATGTCCTCGTTGAGATTTATCAACTGTAGAGGACACTGAACTTTCAAAACACAACCAAAAAGAAGAGGAGGAATGGATAAGTTTGTGAAAGAGGCTTTATTTTTTGACCCAGAATGTGGCTGAAACTGAAAGTTTCCAGGGAACCTGCCTTTGGACAATGTTTTAACCTGTGATGTTGGCATATGAACTCTGAAGTTAGAGCCCAACATGTGCAAAGCTGAGATAAGTTCAAAGAGTCAAAATTCCAAACTCCTGAGTGAGTATTAAGGACATGGATTCTATGATAAAAGAGTAGGAAAAAAGACTTGAGTGTCCTGAGGAAAACACCTACTTAAGTGCCCCAAGAAAATTACAAGAAACCAGCCAAGTCATAGCCTATGAATGCTCACTGCTACCATTAATAATAGCCATCTTTTCTTTCTTCATTCCTAGTTGTCAGTGATAAGATGAAGTAATGATACTGTGCCGATATCCAGGATAGGAAAAATGACAGCAGTAGAATGACAAAAACAAAGGAATTCAGGTTAAGCACTTTGGTGAGAAGATATATCTTTGAAATAGCTAAAGGCTCCAGCTCAAATTGATTCATTCTAATTTGATTGGAAATAAGGTTGGAATAGAGACTGCTTTTTATGAATAAGTTTGGTCCTTCTTACTTTTTCTTAAGAAGGGTCAGGAGATTGGGTTATAAATAGGGTTGATGCCTCGGCCTCTTCCAAAAGCCACAGTGTAATAACTTTGTTTGTTTGTTTTTCTTGTCAGGGCCACTGGTTTCAAGTCTCAGAGAATGGTGGGATCCGTTGGGCCAGGAGGCGAGGACTGGGGAGGATAGGGTGACAAGAGGCTTTGAGTAACAAACCATTTTCTGTATCCACAAGTAAACTTTCTAAATATTTAGGATAACCTGGGGTCAAATATAGTAACCTTCTGCTTCCTATTGCTTGCTGTATATCTGGATGTCCAAAGAAGATATTTATCTGTTTGTTTGTTTGTTTGTTGTGGTATTCTGATGTTGAACAATTAGAATTACATAGAAAGGGCATGGCATAATCTTTCTTTCATATATTTATTAATATGTGGAGATGAAACTCACTTCCATGCCTGCTGCTTCCTGTGGAGGTAGACACAGCCCTGACTAATTTATGCAGGAGTCGGTGTGCGTGTTTACTATGGAATTAATGAACAAAGCTGCTGCTATACTCTATACTAGGTGTTTCTGAGCTTTGGAGATTGTGCCAATGTGTCATGTAAATGTTTCCACTTGTTAAAATTTGTAAAGGCCAAAACATGTGCTGTATTATTCAAGCATGTTTTTCCCCAGGATTTGAAAGTAATTTTGACATAAATTTAATTAAACCCCCAAATCCTACTCTTATGTTTTGTAGACTGTCATCACAGCTAAATGCTATAGTTATTATTCTGAATACTGGAAAACACATCCCATACCAACCTACAGGTTCCTTTGTATTTCACTAAAAGTGAAGTTGATGCAGGCCTACTGGTATTTTTCAAGTGAAAATTAAACAATAGTCACTCTGTCATATATAATTAATGTACACACGTGTCTGTTTTGAAAATAAGTAAATATGGGAATACACAAAAGAAATGATGAGGATTTTTTTAAAGATTTTATTTATTTATTTGACAGAGAGAGAAAGACCACAAGTAGGCAGAGAGGCAGCCAGAGAGAGAGGGGGAAGCAGGCTTCCCGCGAAGCAGAGAGCCCAATGCGGGGCTAGAACCCAGGACCCTGAGATCATGACCTTAGCCAAAGGCAGAGGCTTTAACCCACTGAGCCACCCAGGTGCCCCAGAAATGATGTGTTTTGATAAGGCATAAAAATTCCACTTCAAAGCTAGAGTTCTAGAGTATATATTCTATGCTTGTTTGGGATCAGATAAAGGTTTAATGACCAGGGAGATATAATGTCAATAAGTAGTCCCAAATGTCTTTGTCTTCCTTGGAATATTCACTTAGTCAAAATATGTCATGTACTACATATGTGGCATTAGTTTCTCTGGGTTTTTATAGGCATGCATTAAGCTCAAGGTATATTCCATTACTACACCTTACTTGATATCATCATTTATCTGAAAGTAGAGTGAATGGCCAGGACCTCCTAGGTTGTTAGAGTGAACTTAGACTAAAGATGTAAATGCTTATAAAGAAACACTGTCTGCTGATTAGAACAATATGCATTAACTTCCAAAGCTGCAGGAGTTAATGTACAGGATGAAAAGGCAAAACTAATTCTCCACACATTCCTTTTGAGTTCTAACTTCCCTGTCATTGTTTTCTAAATTTGATTCTTATTTCTTTCTGAATATGTTTCTCAGGGACCCCTGATCTCTCTTTTAATTTGAACCTCATACTCAATAAACTGCCAAGAAAGAAACCTAAATGTCTGTAGACAACAACTGGATGTAATGTGTGACACATATACTCTATAAGGGGAAAAAAAATGTTTCACTTAAACAAAAGGCAAATGGGTTTGTTCTGACACAGAATAATTTCATGTACTTGAATATCAGGTACAGATATTAATCTAACCTCATGAGTCCAGAAATGGTGGAAATCATCATTGGTCATTAATTGTCTAGCTATTCATCTCCACCCAGTTGGCAAAAGTAACAACTTCTATCATCTACATTTTGGACACAGCATTAATAGTGGGTCTGCCATAGGATTATGTGTCAATAAATAATCACTGCGAATGGTTAAAAAATCATATTTGCTCATACATACCTATCCATGGTACATATACATATATTTCATTTCTACAGATATTTTATATTAATTATTATCTGAAGTTTTTTGACAAGCATGTAATATTTTGAGCATTTCTAAAATTAATCAAACATATGTAATATTGTCCCTTTTAATTAATTATGTTAATGATCAATTAAATTCATCAAATGCTCATGCATCTTTCTGGATTTTTAATAACACTTTCATCTTCTTTTAGGAAAAAAAGAGTTTCAAAAATGAATTAAATGCCAACAACCCCAGAAAAATTCATATTAAATTAGTTATATTCCAAGATTATTGTCAGCCAGATTGATTAAAGCATATAAAAAATTGAATATTTTCAAAAGTAGAAACATTATGTAGAAAATTTTGAGTTGCCTCAAATTTTCAAATGATTTGCTTAACTAAACAAAGCAGTTTCTACTGTCAAAAACATTGACTTACAGAATTAATAATAAAGTGATATTATGTTAAAAATGTTTCAAGGTAATTTCCCATCCACACTCTGTTTTGGAGAATTACCTGCCAATTGTCCCTCTTTTTTTCAAAAATATCTATCTATATCTATATACATGTGAATATAGATATAGTTGATATAGATAGATATAGATATAAATATCTTGTTCTCATGCCTATCACAGTGACTGCTACTTGATCAGAGAGGTAGAGAGCCATTGAAATAAAATAGCTATTATAAGCTTATATGCTTTCTAAAGATCGTGGAAAGGTATGACTCTGCTAACGAGTTTGAACAGATTCCATTACTGGAAATTTTAACCGAGGGGTACAGATGTAAACTGAATGTTAGCATAAGGAAGTTAAGCCAAAATATGTGATACAATTTTCAGAATGTAGAAGTGGTTGGGGAATTCACACTTGTCTATATGGAAGCTGAGGCAAAATCCAGGAGATTTCTGGATACTAGAGGAGGTATACACAAAAAAGCAGAGATAAGGTAATAATTCTGCCCCTGAAAGATATGGAAAATATGGCTTTGAACTCTCTTCTCATCTATAATTCTTTCGTGGGTGGAAAAAAATCCTGATTAAACCTAATTTTTCATCTGTTCAATGCCTTAATCTAAGCAGCTGACTATATTTGTAGAAAAATACACAACCACAAAAGACTACTCCCTTTAAATTTATGAGTAGAGATATACAGTTCTTCAAAACTGCTGGAAATTTTACCATATTTCCTTAGTCTTTTCTCCCTTTGTCTTTATCTTTTTCACAAACTCTTTTTTTTTTCTCTCAAATTTCCAAACCTTTTCCTCTGTCGCTTTGAACTGATGCTTCATTTCTTATTTCATAAAAGAAATATATGAAATATATTTGAAATAAGTGAAATATATAAGACATAACGTGTTCTTATCTGGTTGCATCTGTACATTTGAATGTATGTGCATATATGTATATGCGACCAGATAAGAACAACTTTTATATCATAAAATAGGTCAATCTACCTGCACCTGAAAGTGCTTAGTTTTCCAATCCTTGTCTATTTAATGGATGAAGAATCCAAGCTCTCATCTAAAGTCAAATCTAACCCTTGTCCATTGGATCCCATTCTCTCTGGCCTATTCAATGCTTCTGCTGTTACAATTACCTCCACTTTTTTTGCCCTTTAAATTTTCCCTTCTCTGTTCCCTTATTCCCATCCACATGTCTCTCACTCCTGATCACTCTATGTATCTGCAACATATATCTGCACATATATCGCTCCTCTTTAGAAACACACTCTTCCAATGAGCTTTCTGGAAAGTGCTTGCTATCTTACTTCCTCAGCTCCTATTTTCTCTTACAGACTCTCTTACCCAACTTAACCAAATCAATGGTCATTTCCTAATCTCCATCCTACCTGATTTCATCAATATCAATTCAGCTCATTACCTCTATGAAAAACTTTCTTAATTGATTTCTATGTATCTATACTTTCCTGGTTTTCTGCCCCTATCATTGCAGATTATGTATATGTCTGTTTTATCTGTATTTCTCCATCTCCTGACCTCTGAAGGTTGAAGTACAATAGACTTCCATCCCTGCACTCTTTGCTTCCCAATGTGCACTCCTTCTCTAGTTAGTTATCTCAACTATGGAGTCCTTTGCCTTGTCTCTTTATTAATATACTTATAAATCCTATATGTACATATATTCCCCCAAATTTTCCTTTGATTTCCTGACTCATATTCAACTGAATAAATGGCATTTTCCTTTCTTGTCTAAAAGGGATTTAAATTTAGCTAACCTTAAATGCATATGTATATGTATATATTTTCCCCTCACATCCACTTTCAAAAGTGTGAGTCCCCCAGTGTTTCACATTTCCATAAATGACTCCTCAAATTTTCTTTTTTTAGGTTAGCTTATTTTTTCTTAATTCCCATAAACTCGATGTCCACTTCACAGCAAAGTATTTCAGATAGTCAGACAACTTTGTACTGCCACTGGCACTTCTATCACCTTGATTCAAACTATCCTTATCTCGCTCTCTCTTTTGGGCAACTACAATTAGATACTAATTGCCATCTTGACTTACACCTTGCTTTTCTGTACTAATAAATTCTCATCCAACATCTCTTTACCTGTCATCAAGAGGAGAAAAATACTGACAAAATGCAATCACAACGCATGCCTAGATTTTGGCGTGAGACTTTTAGAGAGACATTATACAAATCACTGGAAATTCGTATATTGATGAAAGAAACATATAGAAACAAGTCTTTAAAGTGATCCTCACATAGGGGAACACATGAAATGCTTCACATTTGTCTGAGCACACACTGACTTCTATTGTAACCATGAGGTTGCTAAGTAATTTATAGCTAGATGATGTGGTGTCTTGAACTAAAAACAAACTGATTGCATATTACCGCATTAAATTAATTTGAATTTTTATTAATTGAAGTTCCTTATACTTTGCTTAACCAGTTATCAAAAGAGCAACACTTAATTATCTATGCCTTGTATTGTGCTGGAAAATACCAAATCTCCTTTCTTCAATGCGATTCCCTCCAAATATTTTTTTCACATAATTAACTGGATAATAACCACAGTCAAAGCTTCTCACTTTTCCCATTTGGTTTTAAATTTTTATCATTAATAGGTTTTTCAAATGTCCTCTAAAGTATCTATAGACACCCCTCAAAAAGGATTTTATTTATCTATCTATCTACCTACCTATTTTTCTCTTTATTTATCTATTTATGAGAGAGAGAGCATGCAGGGGATGGGTAAAGAGAAAGGGGGAGAAAGAACCTTAACCAGACTCCACATCCAGTGCAAAGCATAATACAGGGCTCGGTCTTATGACCCTGAGATCATGACCTGAGTCAAAATCAAGAGTTGGACACTTAGCTGGCTGAGCTACCCAGGCACCACCCCCTCAGAAAAGATTTTAAAAGTGAAATATAAATCAGCCTAATAGAGAAAAAATTTCATTTGCATTTTTTAGAACATTTTATCCCCAATTATACATGCTGAATGTAATCCACGGAAAGTTTTCCATCATTCTATTTTGCAAAGAAATATTAAAGAGAAGATTTTTAACTGCATTAAAAAATAATGGTTGTAAAAAAATGTTCTTCACTTTGTAAGGTACAGAAATGTCACATTCTGTATTTGAAAATAGGATACTGAGAAAAGAAACATGATAAGTGAAGGTGTCAGTGAGTGGTAATGACTGATACAATATTTCAACAGTCTCAAGATAGAAGAAAAATTCTTTAAACTGATAAAATGTATAAAATGTTCTCTTTTTTGTCGCTATTGAATATTGTGCTTATAACTATTAACAGGATATTCATACAGCCATAGAAAAGATAAAATAAAATGTTAAACTAAAATATTTATTCTATATTTTATATAGAATGTAAAATGGTGTTGCATAAAATACATAAAAACAATATTAGGCTATCCATGTTTTTGAATGTTAAATTTAGTTCTTTTTTTAAAAAAAAGATTTTATTTATTTGACAGAGAGAGAAAGATCACAAGTAGGCAGAGAGGCAGGCAGAGACAGGGGAAGCAGGCTCCCCGCTGAGTAGAGAGCCCGATGCAGGGCTTCATCCCAGAACCCTGAGATCATGACCTGACCCAAAAGCAGAGGAGGTTTTAACCCACTGAGCCACCCAGGCACCCCATTAAATTTAGTTCTTATGACAGATGAAACAAATGGGAAAATTTGATAAAAATTAAATGCATTAAAAATACATTTAATCTCTAAAGTTTGGGGTGTGGGGGATGATAGGGGAGTATAATAACATTGTCATCTATATCTAATAGATATTCTATTTACAGCATAAGATAAGCAAAATCAGCCTAAACTAAATCTGTGAGGAAGGTGACTATCAGCTCCTCAAATGTCAACCAAAAAATTAATAATAAGTATATTTCTAAACTCGAGTTAGTTATTTTTTCTTTAAATAGTCTTACCTACAGTCAGAAAATTTACTACCATAATTAGCCTATTATAGCCCGGCAAATTCAGTTATGTAGATTTAACCAGAGTCTTTTCATGCAAGATTATAAGCTAACATAAACCTAAAAGAAAATATACATGGCCTTACAGATGCAAATTTGAGAGTTTATTTCAATCAAATGTTCACAGTTATTATATAAAAGTCACAGTCTTAATTATTATCTGTTACTATGTTCCTCAGTTGGCTAAGAACTGTATCAAATATGTTACTTAATCCTTCAAAATACCACAGTTAGCAAGAATGTTTCTAAATAATGTCACATATTAATGGAAATCACTATTAAGAGTAAAGCTTTAAAAATCTTAAGTAAGATATTATAGTTTATATTTCAGCAGAATATTTGGAGCATTCATGCACTAAAGAAGACAGAATCCCTTGGTTCTTATCCCAGTAGCATTAACTTGCTATGCAAGTTTTTTGCAGACCATTTTTAAAATCTTGGTCTTGTTGCCTTCTGTATAGTACACTGACTTGTTATTATGATGAAACAATGATATAATACTTGTGAAAGTGTTTTGAAATAAATGATATTCAATGTACTATTATTATTACCAGTATTCTCTCTTTCTTTCTGGTACAATTTTTTTGATGTATTAGTTAAGTAGTCAATATCCAAATCTCTTTCTTTTGGATTATTTTTCATATTATATGTAAAATCTATCATTTATCTACTATCTATTTATAAATGGAAGGCAAGCCCATATAATACATAATGTTTACAGAATCCTTTATAGAATTCTCAAAATCAAAGGAGAAATAAATATTTGGTATGATTTTAATAACAAACGGTAACTTTCTGAGTGTACACATTATGATGATTTCTATAAACGTAATGACCAATTCATAGAATTCTATATTTCACATTTTGATTAGAGTGGCAACAAAACTCTACTGTTAACTGTGATTAAATATTAAATGTGAGATAAATTTTAAAAGTGAAACACAACTCAATTTCTTACCGCCAAATTCAGAAAGTTTTACTGTAAATCTACCCCAATTTCAGGGATTAATCAAATTGGTTTTGTGTGTGTACCGAGGGCTTTCAAGAGATCTAGAGCATCTGTGTGTACATTATATTCTTAAAGAGTTAATGCACATTTGTAGTTGTCCAATTTATTAATTTCACTACCATCCCACAGTTTCACTTAGCTAATACTGCCCAAAACCCAAACCAAAGCAAATGAATACATATCTAGGTGTTACTTTCCAAAGTTTAAATATTTATCAAGATTACTGTTTTTCATGAAATGGCATAAAAGACTAAACATAAAATAGAAACTTTAAAAAGCCTCCCTTCAAAACAAAAAAGGTAACCTAAAATCCCACATGTATTAACAGAGAAATTACTGTTATATTTTAAAATATCATTGTATCATTGGCAGCCTAGTTTTCTAGCTCAAGTTCTGTGAATCCTATCTTTAAAAAAAAATCAGGTAAAAGAACCAATTAAAAAGTGGAATATGAATGTGTCTCCAGATCATACCAAAGAAAAAGAACACAATGTCAGATCTCTTTCAAATAGTGCACACATAGCCATAAAAACCATATTTCCCAAGTTGTTATTGTTTGTGATGCACATTTAAGTGCACAGAACATTTGCTTTTATGGCAGTTTTATTCTCAGCACAGTAAATGGCAAAGGGGTTTCTGTTCAATTGACTTTCTCATAAAAGGTTTAATTCCTTCCTCATTTTGGAATAGGTTATATCTTAAGTTTCTTGCTCTAGCTTATATCTATTCTCTGAGTAAGTAAATTCTGCTGTGTAAGACAGACTGACCTGGAGCCAGGGTGAGAGAAAATTATACTTGTTATTAGTGACATGAATTGCAGAAGCTAAAAGCCCTTTGGGGAGGTAGAGTGGGGATGGGAGATGACTTTAAGCCAAAACTGCCATCACAAGGAACAGCTAGGCATTACACAAGAATAGAATGTTTTATGCTATATGATGGAGTTCAGTACAGTTCACCTCAGAATGTGCCACTTTGGCATGAGGATTATTTCCAGACAATCTTATTTGAAGACAATAAAGGCCCTACAGACCTCTGAAGTTCACGAAGACCTTTTTGGTCCTCCCTCCCCCTCAATTGCCTAAAAGAATTGAGATAGGGGCCCCGTACCAGTAGTATCCATTACTAAAGATAACTTTTTTTTTTCCTTTTGGTAACATAAGGAAAACTTCTAGGCAAGATATGGCAAACATTTGCTTACCAAACTTTTGCTTTTCCATCTCCCTGTGAATTGTTTTCTCCAGTCTGAAGTCCCAGACCCTTACCCTCTTCTTACTTCAGGATGCATACAAACCTCAATTCCGTGTCAATGAGTCTCATTTTCTTAAGGGTCCCCATGTGTATGTAATTAAATTTCTTTTTCTCCTCTTACCTGTCTCATGTCAATTTGATTATTAGGCCAGCCAGAAGAATAGAAATGTAAAGAAGACTTTTTTCCTCCTCAACATATGTCAAGTATCGTCTTAAAGTTTTTGGTGCCAATAAACAAATACTATAATATTCTATATCATATTACAGCCAGTTTCTTTGTAATCACAGGAATGTGAATAGAAATAAATTTAAAGCTGCTATATTCTTAGATCTATTATATGTTTTATTTATGGTTCCACAAATCATAAATCATTAAAGAAAATTTTTAGTGAATCCTTGTCTCTATTTAAGAGTTAGTAATAGTAAATGCTAAACATACTAAAGAGGCGTTTAAATATTTAACACATATAATAGAAGAGAGAGATACAGATAGTTATAAGTATAGATATATGCATATATATAAAGATGTAAATGTAAATATAGATATAATCTCTTTAACTTGCACTCTAATCTTAATTTTAATACAATCAATAAACATGATTGTACAGATAAATCATTTTAATAAGTTTAAATATAAATGGCAATCATAAACCTGATAAATTTGTTATGGGAAATAGGACTTAGCTTAAAGTTGAAATAATTAATGAATAATGCAAATCATACTGTCTTTAAAATTGTCCTAAGTATTTGCTCATATTTTCCAGTAGTTTTTCTTATTCAACCCTTTTTATTTTGAGATAACTGTAGAGTCATATAGGGTTGTAAGAAATAATAGAGATTCCATGTACCATTTACCCAGTTTCTACCAAGAGTAACATTTTGAAAAACTATAGTACAATATCATAACCAGTATATCATCTTTAACACTACCCACTGATCTTACTCAGATTTCCTGTTTTACATGTATCCATTTGTGTGTGGATATGTGTTTAATGTAATGTAACACATGAGTAGGTCCCTATATTTAACAACATAGCCAAGAAGATGCAGAAAAGATCTTTCAATATTTTTAAAAATTATTTTTAAGGCACTGGTAATCTTTTAAAGCAGATGTTAACAAACTTTTTATAGAAAGAGCCAGACAAAATGTTTTCTATGCTTTGCAGACCATACTATCTCTGTTATATTCAATTCTTTTGTTTTGCAAAAACACCCAAAGGAAATTCCTAAATAAATAGTTGCAGCTCTGTATCAATAACGTATTGCTTAAAAATGGGGTTTGGTCATTAGGTTCTTGTTTGTTGACTCTTATTCTAAGGTTTGCATAATTACCTTTTATTAGATCTAAAATACGAAATGGTTCTTTTTTTTTTTTGGAGGAAAGCTCATTCCTGTTATTGAGTTTGTTTTGATTTTTTTCTACTAAAAAATCTAATTAAATATTGGTTTTTAGCAGTTCTTGCACTTAATATTTTGATTTGCTTCTTCCTTTGGGCCATTATTGGAAATGATATAATTGCAGATATTCTATGGAAAATAAAATTCGCAATCACAAGAATTAATTTTGGCCATCAAAACCATGTCATGAGGCCTTTAGTTATAATGAATCTTGTTTTACACCTTAAACTTGGCCAACCGCACACTAATAAGAGAGGCAACTTACTGTTTTATTGTATATCACTTGGTTCCTTCCTGCTGAAATAAAGTCCTTTTGTGACGTATGTATGTGTTAGACAAAATTCCAAAACAAATAAGCAGAAGACACAAATTCTGAGACCTGAGTAATGCATAAACCCTTGGTAACTAACCCAGATAATATAAATGAAATTTTAATACACTGTATAATGATCAAGAAAGTATTTTGACTTATATATGATGAGAAAGTATTTTAAAACAATCATAGATTTGATAAACATACTCGGTATAAGTCTGAAAGACAAAAGTTTTTCAAACTATTGTTTTATGAACTCACAGGGAAGACAAAATTCCTAGCTATACAGAGTTTATCTATGTCCATACTGATATACATAATGAGTTGTATTATGCCTAAATATCCAGCAATAAAGTTGAACATTAGAATATACCAAATGTTTTTTCTCACATGATATTTAATATCATATGTTTCCATATAACTGATTGCTCAGTGTCAGTTGGACAAAACCTCATTTGAGAATGTTTCTAAATTACCTTAATAGAATATTATTTATATAGTTCTATGATGTCATGCATCAGTGGCATAGCAATATTGCCACTGTACCATCTCAGGTCAAAATGATAGAATAAATACATACACACACACACACACACACACACACACAAATACTCTTTCATGAGTTTTAAAGCACAATGCTAATCGAATTAATTTTAGTTACTTGTAATATAGATTTGATAGAAGGGAATAAATTGAACTTGAAACCAAAATAACTGCTATTCTTTCTGTACAAGAAGAGAATCTGATATCATAAAATACTCTCTGCATGAATTCAAGTTGCACATAGTTCACTGTGGTAAAGAAACTATTATCATTTTACTTCAATTATATCAATGGACTTCTCGTAGCCACACTGACTAGAGTATTGCACTTTATATCATTTGAAAAGCTCTGTGTATCATTTTATTATCACCTTGGAAATAATATTTCATTGATTCACCATGTTTGAAAAAGGAAAATTTTCAGTCATTTTACTTAATATCAGACAAGTTTTAAGTGTAAATAAACTTGAGGAAAATTATGAAAAAATGGGATGGGAACCAACCGAACATTAGAAATCAGGTCGATCTCTAACCTACTTGAATGATGGAAGTTCTATATATTTAACATTTCAGAATTTCAATCTGGGTTACGACTATGAATAAGCAAATATTTTCTCCAGTAGAAACAAATAAAGACAAAATAAGTTTATGAATAAGTGACATTGGGAATGTTTAATGATTTATCTACTTATATATCACATTAAAATAATTTCTCAAATTACTAATTCAGCAGTACTTTTTCATAAACAGTAACCAATGGTTTTGGGTACCATGAAAATAAATACCAATGTTTTTAGGTTTTAAATTACTGTAATCCCAGATTCACTATTTAAATTTAGCAGAGTTCTTTCAGTGGACATTTACGGGTTCCATATAATCTGAGTTATGTGGTGCAAACTGAAACCCATCGTTTTTAATCAGGAAGAAATGAGATGTTATCACAGCATGGCTTGGCATTCACTATTCATTCAATTCCACTCCAGGTGCTTTTCACTGGGTGGATTTGGCCTGTTGGCTGAATTCGCCTCCCTGTGTCCTACGATAACTGCCATGATTGGGAAGCCATATGGTGCAAAGCTGTAAGCTATATTAAATTTGAGTCATATTTTGGCCAACTTTGTACTCATAATTGAGACTCAGAATTGTATCCATGTACATTTCTATATACTTACTGCTTATTGATGTAATTAAACTCACATTTTTTTTCTTTCCCTCTTTAAATGTTTGCTGATATAAAATCATGCTAGAGTTTAAACTGAAAAGCAGTAGTTGAGAGAAGGAAAGAAATAGAAGGTGACACTTTAGGTTCACCCTGTATTTACCTTTAAAGAAGCAGTCTTCGTTGTGAACAATGGTAATCTTTTGCTTTTTCAGGCAAGCAGCTCTATGCACTTCACAGTGGTTTTCATAAAATTCTCCATCAGATCCACACACGGGTTTGTAGTGCCTCTTGCAAACGTCCATACAGGCACATTCTGCTTGCCCTGTCTCTCTGCTGATGACACAGTGCCTTCCCAAACCACAGTATTTATTTTCACAAGACCCCAAAGGGCCATCTTGTATCAGGAATCCTGAAGACAAAGAAGAGGAAAATCATTTGTAGTCCTATGTTTAAATAATATGTACATGTCAAAATATGAAATAATGAGAAGTCTAAGAGAAATATAGCATAATCAGGGTTCAGTTGTTCTCAGTGCAAAAGAGACTTGTATTAGGCACGTAGATGACCTTCTGAAAACATTCTCAACATTATTTCCCCCCTACCACCTGTGATGTAGCTCTCTTCTCCCTCTCCAATGAGTAGTGTGATCCTTAAGAACATGATCCCCAAAATTAAACTGCCTGAGTTCAAATCCTGGTTCTACCATTTATTAGCTATATGTCTTTGGATAAATTACTTCTTTGTGCCAAGTTGCCCCATCTGTTAAATGATGGTAATAGTATAGACCACCACCTAAAGTTGTACAAAATATTACCTGTAAGAATCACTTCCCTGTCATATAGTGATGTTAAATAAATGTCAACTTTTACACTAATAGAATTTTCCATAGGAAAAATTACATGTATGTCTATAAAGCAAGAAATAAGAATGGAAAATAATTGTGCCTTGAAAACTTATTGGTGGGTTCTGATAGCTGATGTTTCCTTGTTTGACCTTTGCCATTGGACAATCACTAATATATTTCTTAACTAAATGAATAAATCATGAAGAATTCAATTTTCTTGCCACTTATTCAGTTTAACAATCTCCATTGGCATCAAAAAAGAGTAAGTAGATCCAGCAGTCTTGTACTAAAACCAAACTGATCAACTTGAATCCTTATACTTTTATAAACAGATTTAGCTTTTACCCTTTGAGAATTTATCTGACTGGAAAGTAAAAAAAGGTCAGTAAACTAAATATATGTAATATATATATATATATATGTATATAAAATACTTATATTATTTCTATAATTGATTTATATAACTTATATAATATTTATATATAACTGTATATTTATACACACAGATATAATATATACATATATACATATGCATGTGCGTATATATGCACGTGTGTATAACAATCACTGATACCTATATTTTGTAAATAAGAAAGAAAAGATTTGTGAGGTAATAAATTACAGTAATTTTCTTAGATATGTAGTGTGTATTTTTAGCTTGTTGACTTAAAACCATCCACATGATGATATCATAATAATTAAGAACACAGATTCTGATCCAGAGTTTAAACCATAACCCCACCAGTTACAATCTTTAGGACCTTGGACAAGTACCTAAACATCTGTAACTCAGTTTTCTCGTCTGTAAAATAGGGATAATACCATATTCTCATAGGATTATCAAAATTAAAGGGCTTGGCACATGTAAAACTCCATTTAATTGCCTATTATTATTATAACTATCTTTTTAAAGACTAATTTTCATAAGGACAAATATATACAATTGAACAAGTATTTTAAAAATCAATTTTAAGGGTGCCTGGGTGGTTCAGTTGTTAAGCATCTGCCTTCGGCTCACATCATGATCCCAGTGTCCTGGAATCAAGCCCCACATGGGGTTCCCTGCTCGGCAGGACGTCTGCTTTCCCTCTCCTAGTCCCCCTGCCTGTGTTCCCTTTCTCACTGTGTCTCTCTGTCAAAAAAAACATAAAATCTTTAAAAATAAATAAATAAATATCAATTTTCTTTGCTTTTAAATGAAACCTATAAAGTAATTTTACTTTAATATATACATGTATCACCAAATGGGGTACAGCAAATTTAATATTATAAAAAAAGACCAATACTGTCAACTATGGTTTTTTTTAAGTATGTCGTTTGATAGCAGTATAAATTGGAATAAATCTTCTTGGAAACAATTTTTAAATATTTGAACTCTTTGATACCACATTCCAATTGTTGAGAAAACAATCCATAAAATTTAAAGAAAGAAAAAGAAATAAAAAGATACATAATTTACTGAACAAATCTTCCTCATATAGTGTTATTTTATATGATAACTCACTGAAATATTTTAGTAAATTTTGTAAAATATATTTAATGTGGTAGTTCCTGAAGTTAAGCATGCATTAAAATGGCCTAGAGTAGTTGTTAAAACATTGATTCTCCTCCAATCCATCTCAGAGTTTTTGATTCAGTAGATCTGGACTATGTGTAGCCCAAAATTTATATTTCCAAGTTCTCATGTGATGATGACACTGTTGTTTGTGGGATCATACCTCAGGGTCTTTGATTTATTGAAATTCTACTTTATACCTAAAATAACTATAACACAAAGAAAAAGGCTAGGTAAACAATTAGGCAATGTTCTTAAATGGAAAAGATGAGAATTAGCTATGATTAAAAGCATTAAATAATACAAGTATTTAGAAGTAACTAAGAAAAGATAAAGAAAAACAATTAGCTAGGTGGATATAATACTAGGCAAATTTTTCTCTTGGCATTATTGCTTTTTAATGTTCAATGCAATACATTAAAAAAAGTCTAAAATTAATCAATTGTGACTGTAAAATAATGACTGATTTCAATTTGGAAAATCTTTCCCTCATCCTTATACCAGTATTTATGCCAATTGTTTTTTTGGGTTTTTTTTAAGATTTTATTTATTTATTTGAGAGAGAGAGAGACAGAGCATGAGAGGGGAGAAGTCAGGGAGAAGCAGACTCCCCGCTGAGCAGGGAGCTGGATGTGGGACTCAATCCCAGAGTCCTGGGTTGATCTAATAATGTTAATAGAGTCCAAGACCTGACTGTCAGGAATCTGACTCACATACTTGTATTTTGTATACTTTTACACCTTACATTTTCTTTGCATTCTTACTATGTAATTCTAAATTGGTTTTTTTTTTTTTTTGCTATCAAATAGTTTAAGATTTATCAAGAGAATAATTTTTTACTATCAAAGAATGAGTCTAATGTTCATTGAGAGTCTGATCATTTTACATTTAGTCACAAATGAGTTGACTAACTGAATCAGTAGTTTTCATTTTGGGGAGGAATGATCTGCTAAAAATTAAGTCATTTCTCATATATCTAGGTTGGTGAATTGCTTTCCCAGAGTCTGTCCTCTTAATTTTTTCCTCTCAAAGCACGTACTCCAGTTCAGAGATTTGTATTGGGATATTGGCCATTTTCTAGAAGTTAATGAACTAGCTAGAAGCTGCATGTTGCATGTAGTTGCTACAATTAAAGGAAATTTAATTAATTCATATGCAATCCAAAAGAAAGCTCATACTATGTAAATGAATAGCTAGAACATATCCTTTCTGACAGTAATTATCCATGACTAACGCTGAACTTAAGTTTCAGCTGAGATTAAATCAATTTAATCTGATCAACATGTCAAAGATTTTTTTAAGTACATTCAGTCAGATGACACACTAAATGAATTTTAATCAAGTACTTATATTCTGCTCTCTCATAACTTGATAAAATAGCATTTGTTCCCAAAAAAGTACTGTATATTTAACACACACATCATTTTATAATTTCTATGCCTTCAGAGCATTATAAAAATGCCTCAAATAGATATAAAACAAAGATGAAACCTTAAAAGATGAAAGACACCATCATAAAGCAAAATAATTCTATAGAATTCTAAAGACAGTCTTTTCAGATTCCCAATCATCATGCACTCCTCTTCAACCCATTTTTATATATAATATTTAATTTATCAAACAGTACTTAATATAGAATTGATATAAATTGAAATAAACTTTAATAAACTATACTTATTATTTGTAAGTTCTATGTTACTTGCTATAGGAAAGATGAAAAGAATAGTCATTGACACTTTTTTTAGTGGCTCACAAACGGCATCGGCAGGATTTGAGTGTGCCAAAGTAGTGGGGCAAAGATTTATGGGCACATTTAGGGGCACAAAGGAGAGTGAGATGGATAGCAACAGGTAAAAAATCTCACAATCAATGTATCATTTCACAGTTGAGGTTATATCTTACAAATGGGTTAGGAGTTCAGAAGGCTGCTCTAGGGACAAACAGAGTATAAAAGAGACTGATACCGAATTGAAAATACGAACAGCAGAGGAAGGAAAAAACCAGATTTTGATCAGCTAACTACCTCTAATGATTCCAATGGAATATAAACATAATTAATTTAGAGCTCTGAGTTATTTGAGGTGTTAATTGTTTCATAAAAATGTATAATGCTAAAGTGAAAAATATAAGTATTATGTTAACTTTGACTTGGTAAACAAAACAAAAGATTTTTGGTCAGAGAACAGGGTGATAGTCTTTACTTTTCTATTACCTACTCATCTGACCTCATCCAGGTTGTAATGTCTTTAGGCCAAATATTCAAAGGGTAAGATAAGAGGGAATTAATAAGTTATCTTTGGATTTACTCTCATCCAATCCCTTCATTTGAGAATGCTTGGCAAAACACGATTTTGATTTTAATAAAAGCTATTATTTGAGAAATATATTAAGTTTTCTCTAGAATCCTTCATATTTAAATTCACCTACATTAAACAATCATATAATTCTCCAGTTTAAATATTTTCATATTCTAAAAACAGCCTCAGCCATATAAAATGTAAACTTATTTTTCACCTAGATTATCTAATTTCTCTTTTCTAAGATTTTGTTATTATATATTCTATTTTTGTATTATGTTAATAACTACAACAATGGATCATAAAATCAGAGTCCTTTAATTTGTATTCCAACTGTCACTACAAGTGTAATTTTTAGGAATTAGTTAAAATAGGTGAGCCTCAGATTCCCTAAATAGAACAAGGAAAGAACTCTGGAAGTATTATTTAATGAATAAATAAAATGAGGATAATAATAATGGCCATAGGATAATATGGAGGATCCCACAAGAGGATTCTGTGAGATAATGCACTGCACATACTTGGCTTAGAGTTTGTGTTTAACAAATATAGTTATAATTATTAAGAACTATCATTTACTATAGACTTGGCATGTAGAATATATTGACTTAAGATCACTGGAATGAATAAAGAACAGCTTTTGACAACTCTAACTTTAATATGTTCATTAGAAATGAATTTATGGGAGTGTGGAAATATGTTTTTCCCAAATAACATATCTAAAATTTTCAAGAGTATCCACTATATAAGAATTTCCCTTATCTGCAGAAACAAAACAAAACACTATCAAATTTATGTGATAACATATTTTGCTTTATAAATAAGTATAATACTTTGGTGATGTTTTATTACCCACATGTAGAAAAATTGCAGAACTCTTCAGTAAATATAAAATACAATTTTTTTTTTGCACACTGCAAACTAACAAAACAGAGTCAGTACTTAACAAACTTCATGGCAAGTAGCAGTTCAAGTAAATATTCCAATGCCTGAAGAAGATTGAGCACATTATGATCTTTTCATGACCTGTAATGACTGGGATATGTATGTCCTGCTGCTACTTTGTGAGGTCGGTCAAAACAAGGCTGCCTAAAGGTGGAAAATTTCTGTTCTAAGTCACTCATGTGTTCTTTCTGCTTTTATAAAACCCCCTTTAATATTTCCTGGAGTGCCGGCTTGGTGGTCACATACTCTTTTAATCCTTGGAAGGATTAAAGGTCTTGGAAGCTCTTTATCTCTCCATCCATTTTGAATGACAGCCTTGCTAGATAAAGTATTCTTGGCTGCATGTTCTTCTCATTTAGTGCGCTGAATATATCATGCCAGCCCTTTCTGGCTTGCCAGGTTTCTGAGGACAGGTCTGATGTTACTCTGATGGGCTTTCCTCCGTATGTAAGAAATCTCTTTCCCCTAGCTGCCCTCAGGACCTCCTGTCTAAAATTATAACTTGCACATTTTAATATTATGTGCCTTGGTGTTTTTCTTGATTTATTGATCGCTGCAGGGGTCCTTTCAACCTCTAGGACAGGAACACTTGTTCCATTCCCTATAGAAACAAGGACTTCACAGGCAACATGATGTCAATAAACACATATCTTTCAATAATCACTCTCAACGTGAATGGCCTAAATGCTCCCATAAAACGGCACAGGGTTGCAGAATGGATAAAACGACAGGACCCATCCATATGCTGT
>CM052800.1:142571444-142584231 GCA_028533885.1 Nasua narica | reverse complement strand
AAAAAAAAAAAACAAGGCTGCCTAAATAATGGTTTGCCCAGTGCACCACTATTGAAAGACAATTTAAATGATCACAGATCTGTACTTCAGTGAATTTGGAAACTTCTTCTTCATCTTATTTTAGACAGTCCATTGGACTTCTGTAAGCACCTCCATGTAATTCTGCAATCAGACTGACTTTAAAAGAAGTAAACATGAAAAAAGATGAGTAAAACAAAACAAAACAAAAAAACAGGAATTCAGTTAAGTTCCAACCATCCAAATTACAGTTTCAGTTTAAATCAAAGAAATTTTCACCAGCATAGGTGATTTTTGATGTGTTATTTTAAGAAGTTATCACTAGCTAATATGCTAATAGTTATTTACTTCTTGTTTGATGTTCTCAACTGCAGTATAATTCCAACAGCAGAACACTGAAAGAGCTTAAGATGCATTCTCAAAACTCTTTCCAACCCCAACTAGTGACCTTAATAACAAAGCACACAAAAATATTTCCTTATCATTATTTTATCCTTCCCAAGTCCCATCCAGGGGCCACGATTCCTCTAATAACTTAATATTTCTATCCTATTAAGAACTTAAGAGTGGTACTTGTGGTTATACCTTTAGCAAATAAAAATACTCACATCTTCTGTATGATTTATTTAGGTCATGGAAATGGTTGGAAACTAAAGAAATCTTACCTGATAATACTTTCCTTTAGTAGCTAGGAATGCAATGGCATTATAGATAATGCTAGTAGATAACTTGAGAAACAGATGGATAGATCATAGGTGAGTATATGGCATTTAAGACTTTTTTTTTAGATACAGTGACTATTAAAAACAAAGCATTTATGTTTAGATATTTTAGTTCTGTAAAGATTTTGAGTGATATTAAAAGAAAGAAAGATTTCTTTTGCTTAATAGCTGTTGTCTTCTATAAATGATATTGATTGATATAACAAAATAAATCAATTAGCAGATATAAAATAAAAGCTTTATTTTATAGAAGTATATGCAATGAGAGTAAAGACATATGCTAAATCATCTGTGATACTTAAAATATTTCAGGCTTTGGAATAAACTCAAAACTTTAAAAATATCTTATTTCTTATTTATTTAAAAATTTAAAGCAGTAGACGGATTATTCTCAATGTAGATATTTTCACACTTGATAAAGAATATTAAATAACTATGGCTTATTTATGGCTTAAAATGTGTGGCTCTATGGTTAAACATCTACCTTCAGCTCAGGTCATGATCCCAGGGTCCTGGGATCCAGCCCACATCAGGCCCCTTGCTTCACCGGGAGCCTGCTACTCTCTCTCCCTCTGCCTCTCTCCCTTGCTTGTGCTCTCTTTCTCTCTCTTAAGTAAATAAATCTAAAAAATAAAAAAATATTAAATAATAAAATAAAATATTTAAAGTGAAGATCAAATATTGTAGTGGAAGGGTAGATTTGGGTATGTAATCTAAAGATTCATTATAATGCCGATTGCTGGAGTCAGACCAACCACATGGCCAATAGGAAATTGAAGAAGAAAAAACAGAAATTTCTATTAGAACTGTAGGAGTGACTGCTAGAAGCATATTGCTTTTAGAACTTAAAAGCTTCAAATTTAAAATCTATTTCAATAAATTGTTTTTAATATGCTTCATTTCCTTTGAATTTTTTTTTTCTTAGGGTGCCTGAGTGGCTCAGTTCGTTAGACTGGGATTATGCTCCTCCCTTCCCCTCTGCCTCTCCTACACACTTGTGCTGTTTATCTCTCTCTCTCAAATAAATAATTAAAATCTTTAAAAAAAAGCAAAAATATTTATAAGTTCTTTATAAAAAAACAGACTTTATTTTTTTTAAGCATTTTTAGGTTCATAACAAAATTGTGTGGAAGTACAGAGTTCTATAATCCAATCACAAAAGGCATATACAATATAATCCCAGTTATGAGTTCCCTAGGGAATCAAAATCATATAGACAAAGTAGGATGGTAGTTTGACAGTAGGCTGGGAGGTGGGGAATGCGGAGTTATTTAGTGGGTATAGTTTCAGTTTTGCAAGATGAAAAGAGATCTGGAGAATTCTGAAGAGTGGTGGTGATGGTTGTACAGTTAACCACTGGGTTGTACACTTAACAGTGGTTAAAAAGGTAATTTTATATGTATTTGACCACAATAAAAATTTGGGGAAAAAATTGAAAGTACAAAGAGTTCCTATATATCCCCTCCTTCCAAAACACACAACTTTCTCCACCATCAACAAAACTTGAACATCCACTATTTGCGAGAAAGAGGCTTTGTTTCCTAAGAATCAACTTATTGCCACATCTAGGACACTATAATTCCATGATTAAGTTACAAAACTTCAATCTCTGTCATTTTTGAGGTTCTTTTTTTCTTCTTTGAGGATGTAAGTAAATTGTAAGGAAGGGCTTTCTGAAACGGTAAAGCATGAGCGAGCAAATATGTTTGATGTCAGGTTCAGAATACACAGTTCACTACTTTACAACTGGAACTCCTATTCCCATGGTCACTCAAATTCTTTGCAAGTTAAAACAGACAATCAAACCATAAGGCAGTCTCCTCGCATCAACTCATTTCTTTCAACAAACCACTTACTTCTCTCCTCTATCAAGTGTGGCTTAAACCTACTTCCTATACAATTTCTTCATAAACTTTATCTTCTGAATTCTGTCAATTCTCCTGATGTTGGTATTTGGAATAAAAGTAGGTGTTTTTGGCTTTTCATGCACTTAACATCTTAGAGGTAACAGACACAGGTTCAATGCACAGCTTGAATTGGACAAAGTTCAAGGAGGAAATAAAAGAATGCTACCTCGAAAGTATCATGTCACCACGTTATAATGTAAGGACACATAACCCAGACCAGTAGAGTTCTAGAAGCCATTCTAGAGGAGAAAAGGCTGGCACTGTACGGGAATTAGTCATGTAAAGAAGAGAATCCAAAAAGGAGATTTTGAACAAAGGTATAGATATATGCACATGATGATTCCATGTTACAAGAATGCAGAGATTATGGTTGAGACTGTTAGAAGATGTAGTTAGCAAATTAAGATTATAATGAACAGCCCTGAGGCTATGTTAAGGGTATTCTATTCTGGCAGTGGAGGCTGGTATTTTACAGTTTTAAGAAAGATCCTATGTGCTGGATAGAAAAGAAACAATAATCAGGAAGTTACCAGCCTGGCCTTTGTGGAAATAATGTGAGTCAGAACAAGGACAGCTATAAGAAAATCAATTTATGGAGCAGTATAGTATCAGTAATAAAGAGAAGAGACAAAAAAAGTAGCTTTGAATATTATAAGAAAGAGTTTAATAGGAGTTATAAATAAAGATAACTTTGTGAATAGCATTGTAAGCAGTTGAAGAAATTCTTAACAGTCTCAATATTCTTGAATAATAATAACAGTAAACACAATAAATAATTGGCTGTGGATTAAAATGATACAACACAATTGAGGGTATATATATATATAGAGAAGAATGAATTGGAAGTATAGCAACTTGTATGTTGGAAAGTTTTTCACAAACTTAGAGTACCTTCACCTTTAGTCATAAAAGAACTTGTAATTAAAAAAAAAAAAAAGGCTTATTTGTTCAGTATTGGTTAGGAGCATTGGACCAGGAATCCCACTGCCTGGGTTTAAACCTGGCTCCATCAGTAACTGGTCGTATCATCTTGAAATTTTTCTTGATTTCTTTTTACTTTAGTTTTCTCATCTGCAAAATGGAGATGCTAATAAAGCTGATTTCATAGCCTTATTATAAGGTAATGCATGTAAAGACCCTGAAATACCACATATTAATAAGTACAATACCACTGTTAGTTATTATTGACATCAGTATTATTGCTGCTGTTGTTATTACTGTTATTTTACTTCATTCTAATGGATAACCAAAAAAAGGAGGTGATTTTCAGAAGAGTAACAATCCAAAGCTCATGTGCTATTTAATACTCATTGGAACAATATTTAACAAGATAACCTCTCAGGCTATCCCACAAACTCTACCTATCCCTTGATGATTCACTAGTATGGTACCAAATTGATGATATTACAGAAAATGTTCTCCAACAAAAATGTGGCCAGTAGTTTAACTTTGAATCTTATGACCATATTTCTTCTTTTGTAGCTTTCCTGTCCACATTGTCATACTATATGGTATCTGAAGAATACCGAATGTTGAATGCAGTGAAGAGAAGTTCTCTCCCCACACTACATTCAATTCTAGCACCATGCAAGAATATTAGCAGTCATAAGCATAGCCCTCGAGCAGGTGATTCAAAGATTCTTCTCTGAGGGATTTATAACCTAGTATTATTGGGAATTCCCTAAAATGGGTCCACCCAGGTCATTCACAGAGAAGTTTACAGTTGAAAAACGTTACCCAGTACTCAGAAACTCCAAGTCAGGTTTTTGATATCTCTTTCATGATCCAAAGCAGAAAGCCAACATTAACTGGACATCTGAGTAAACTGTCTAACATGGAAAATAAGGCCAAAATAAACATACTGACAAAGACAGTGTGAAATGAGAATGTGCAGGAAGAAAAATACTACAGAAATCAAACCAAGCCAAGCTGTAATTTACATTCTGATAGAAATAAAAGATAATAGTTAATCCCTGAAATAAGAGCAAGAAGAAATTTTTAAAAAACCAAAAGAGTTATTGGAATTTAAAACCCTGATTGTTAAATAAAAACTTCAAGACGAAGTCTGGATAATAAAGTTAAAAAAACCTTACAGAAAATAAATAGAAAAAATGATAACACATAAAAAAAGATAAAACTTTAAAGCAAAAAGCTACCCCTTCCAGAATTCTAAAGTCCAAATAATAGAAGGTCCAGATGGAGAGGGAAGAAAAACAGATGGTAGGAAATAATAAAATTATTAAAAGATTTCCCAGAACTAAAGGACATTAATCGCCAAATTGACAGTGTTCACACAGTACCCAGTAAAATGAATTAGAATAGACAAATGCAATGACATTGTGAAATTTAAAAATATTGATAACAAAGAGAATTTTTTACAAGCTCCCAAAAAGAAGAAAAATAAGTGGATTAGGAAACAGAATAGCTTCTGATTTCCCAGCAGTAACAGGGAAATCAAGAAGGCCATCAAGCAGTACAAAATTCTGAAGGACAAAGGACCTCGTGCTGATGCTGTCCTTACACCTGTTCTCCCCATGTCCTGCTCCTGAGGACACCTCTTTCCCTATATAGAGGTATTTCTGTTTTAACTTATTTCTGAAAGCTAGAGTTATGGAACAGAAAAATTTGAAACAAAAAAATTCAAAGACCCCTCTGTCTGCTGCACTTTATTACTTGGTTCACACTAGAGCCCTGCCAACTGCAAAGGCAGTTACTGAGCAGTTACTGCAAACTTCCTGGTCCTTAAGATATTCTAATATGGTGATCCTTTGAAATCATCTCACCTCCCTACCAACACACAACATTTTTTGTCTAACTCCCACTCATCACACAGGTCTCACATTACATGGCTTCTCATCAAAGAGACTTTCATTCACATCCTTCCGTTCTGTCTTTACACTACTTAACTACTAAAGTAACTCCACCACTGGTCATCAGTGCCAATGTACTTTTGTAGAACTCTGTGTCTTTTCTCCATAACACCAAAACCAAAATTGTGGTTATAGGCAGTAGCTTTGTTTAATGTCCATGTCTCAATACATCCGGGTTCCAAGAGAGCAAAGATGTTGCCTCTTTGTACACAACTATATCCCCATTCCCTGACAGAGTCCCTGTGGAATCTTAATAAGTGAATGAGTGAATGCTTGAGATGTTAGTTGATATTGTACCCAAAAAGATAAAACTGCATTAACAAATTGAATTACATTGTGAAATATTTATATATATGTTATTTTATGTATACATGCACATTATCTTTTAAAGTGACAGACACATAGATGTTCAGTTAAAATTATTATTTTAAAACCCCATAGATTTGGCACAGATTTTATCCATGAGAAACCTTACACGAGAAGATTTGTGATATGAAACACTGGTACACATCATTTTCTGTATATCATGTTTGGTTAAAAAGTAATATCAGTGTTAAGTCAGAGCAGTAAAATGTGCAATGCTAAACAATAATAAATTGATTAAATAAAATAGTTTACAAAATGTGACATAACTTAAGAAATTCTTCAATGTCAAGATACATATCAAAATGATTGTTCCTGATCTCCATTTTCTCTGAGCACTTTGGTTATAAGATGCTTTTAATAATTTAATAGCATTCTTATGAATAAGTATTATATTTATTTAAAACTGCTATAGGGGATAAATTATTCTTAAACTTAAGTTTGCTTTTATTGGTGATATAAGTCACAGAAGAGGTTTTCCAGTGGTTAATTTTCATTAACTTATTAATCAGTAATTTCAAAATATACATTGTTGCTTCAGTCCTCAGCAGAGAGTACTTAGTAATATGGAAATATATTTAAAAGTGGTAGTCATAAAAAAAGAGAATGACAACGAGCATAATATGTCACTTTCCTAGTTATAACTAGGAAAGTTATAAATGATATAATTAATTATATCATTTAAAGATGAAAAATTGACAAGTTAACTATTGTAGTGCTATTGCTTTCTATATTGGCACAGAAAATTGTTGAAATATTTAATAATAAAGGAAAGTGAATTTGGAAAATAAGGTTATGATTTTCTTAGAATAGATGTAAGGAAATTATGTTTTTATATATTAAATTATAACAGTAAAAATTATAGTGAATTCCTAAAATACATATTCTTTATTGTTAGAGCATCTATAACTTGAAATTATATTGAAAACATTTGTAATATAAGAAGATTTCTTTCCATTGTATATATATTCAGGATATTTTCTCTTTATTTAAATCCCAAATAATTAAGATAAGACTTGTTTCTCTTTTAGGTTTATTCAGTCCATGGCTTCAGTAAGTTTTCTTCTTTATAACCTTTGGCTGATTCTATATAGTTTGTTCTCAGGCTCATTAAGCTGGCTAACACACTTCATAACTCAGGCATAAAAATGACCATGTAATGAAAAGGACTGTACAAAAGGACTTGATTTCTGTTACTTATGTGTAGCAATTCTTTTTTTTTTTTTTATGTGTAGCAATTCTTACTGCCAGTTTGGAGTTTGGCTAGATTTGACAGGAAATAAGGTATCTTTCAGAATACTGAATAAGTGGTAACATGAGTAAAATAATGAATCAGAAAAGTTACTTTTAAAGTTATGCGCAAAATGATGTCAGTGATAATAGTGAACTGTAGCTCCAAGGGCCTGGTCCTACACAAAAAAAAATTTTAAGAATTGAGCATAAACCCTCAGAATAAGATTTATCAGAACTCTAGAAAAATAATCAAGAATTTATAGAAGTCAAGAGAGGGCTGAATTCATGAAATGTTAACTTAAAAATAGTAGAAAGGCTTTGTGACATTTTCATTTGCTCTTGCCTATCTCTCTTTCCCAGCTTAGTGGCAATGCTAAAGATACCAGCCCATGTTTCCAACCATTCTGGCTCTAATCATTATAAATAAAACAAAAAATTCACTAGAGGCTTTCAATAGCAGATTTTAGTAAGCAGCAGAAAGAACCAGAAAACTCAAAGATATCATTGAAATTATCCAGTCTATAGAACAAAAATAAAAGGAATAATAATAAAAAAATGGATAAAGCTTAAGAGACCCATAGGACACCATCAAACATACAAAATAAGTAGTATAATGCTAGTCCAAGAAGGAAATGAGAGATAAAAATATTTAAAGAAATAATAACCAAATTCTTCCCAGATTTAATTAAAAAAACATAAATTTTCACATCCAATTGGGTCCACGAAACATAAAGGTATAAATATTCATGCTGCAACATACATTAATTAAACTTTTGAAAGACAAAGAAAGAATCTTGAAAGCAGCAAGATATAAGGGAGTTCTATAAACTAAATTAATAAAAATAACAGCTGATTTCTATGCAGAAACCTTGGAGGACAAAAAGTAGTGGGAGGATAATTTTAATCTGTTGAAATAAAAATACTGACAAACAAGAATTCCATATTAGGTAAAACTATCCTTCAAAAATGGGGAAATTAGGACATTCTCAGATAAGCAAAGCATATGAGAATCGGAAATTGTATACGTGACCTCCAAGGAGTAGCAAAGAGACTCTTGATGGAAATAAAATGATACCAGATAATAACTAAATGCTATATAAAGAAACTTAAGACATTAATAAAGATAACTCCACAGGGAAATGCAAAAGTCAGTATTACTGCTTTTTGAAGTGGTAACTCCTCTTTTCTTTAACTATATGATTTAAGAAAAAACAAAACCCAATAATTTTAAATCTATATTAATGTACATATAATGGATAAGGATTAATTTGTGAAAACAACAATAAAAAGCATGAGGAATGGAGCTGTATGGAATAGTGGTTTTGTGTACTAGTAAGGTTAAAGTGGTATTTATTCAAAATAAATATTATAAGTTTAAGAGGTTAATTAAAATTTCCAGGAACAACCAAAAATAAAATTTAAAATATACATAAAAAGAAATAAGGAAAGAATCAAAATGGGACACTACAAAAAAAAAAAAATCAATTGAACACAAAATGAGGCAATAACAGAAGAAACTGGGTAACAGAAAAGATAAGACATATGGAAAAAGTAGGAAAACAGGGATGTCCTTTATCATTAATTCCTTTAAATTTCACTGGACTAAATTCTCTAGTCAAAAGCCAGAGGCTGGTGGAATGTGTAAAAAAGATGATTCAATTATATACTGTCTATCAGAAATGAACTTTAAAAATACAAATTGCAAGTCAAGAGATGGAAAATAACATTCCATGCAAATAGTGAACAAACGAGAGATGAGATGGTTATAACTTTATCAGACAAAATAAAAAGTAAGTCTAAAATTGTTACAAGAGACAAAGAATGATATTACACATTGGTAAAAGGATAATTTCACCAGGAAAATTTAACAGTTACAAACATATATGCAATAAACACCAGACTTCCAAAATATATGAAACAAGTACTGATAGAATTGAAAAGAAAAATTTACAGTTCTATAATAATAATTGCAGTATTCAACACTTCACTTTTAATAATGGGGAAAAAAACTAGAGAGAAGATCAATAATGAAATAAAAAAAAACATGTAACTCTGTAAACCAACTACACATAATAAACATATTTAGAAAACTTCACCCCCAAATAGCAGAATACACACTTTCTTCTTTGAAGTGCATGTAAAATAGTCCCCAGGAAAAACTATATGTTAAACCACATTAGAAATCTCAATACATTACAAAAAAAAAAAATGAAATGCTCCAAAGTATCTCCTCCAACTGCAAGGTAATAAAACTAGAAATCAATAACACAATGAACTATTCACAAATATGGAGAAGTTAAACAACACATATTTAAATAGCCAAAGGGTCAAAGAAGAAATCAAAATGGAAATTAAAAAAAAAATACTTTCAGATTAATGAAAACGAAAACATAATAAACCAAATTTATAGGATTCAAAGACAGAATACCTAAGAAGGAAGTCACAGCTATAAATGTTTACATAAAAAATCTTAAATCAGTAAGCTAACTGTACACTTCAAAGGATTAGAGTAAGAAGAGAAAAATTCAAAGCCATCAGATAGAAGGAAATTATAAAGATGAGAGCAGAGATAGAGAACAGAAAACCAATGGAGAAGATTAATTAAACCAAAGTTTACTCTTTGAAAAAATCAACACAATTTATATTTATCTTGATTCACTAATAAAAAACAAGGTGTGAGGATAAAAGAGTCAAATTATTAATTCAAAATTAAAATGGGGTCATGACTACCACATCACTGAATATAAAGGGTAACTGAAAAAACAAGTAAAGAGATTGATTCAGTGATCAAAACCAACCAACAAAAAAGCCCAGCACTAGGAGACTTCCTTGATTTTATCTATCGATCATTTAAAGAAAATTACCCAATAATTCTTTTCCACTCATTTCCAAAAATAGAAGAAGGAATACAATAGAGTTCACCATATTAATAGGATAAAGGAGGGGAACAGATGATTGTATAAGTTAGTGCAAAAAAAAAAGAATATTTGATAAAATCCAACTTTTTTATTATAAAAATACTTGATAAACTAGGGATGCAAGCATGACCCACTGCTATCTAATGCAGAATGACTGAAACTCTCCCCACTACAATCAGGAACAAGATATAAATTCCCAGTTTCACCAGCCTATTCAACATTGGAAATTCTAGAAAGAGAAATTTGGGCTGGGGCAGCAGTGGGGAATAAAGAACACTTAAATTAGAAAGGAAGAAATGAAAGTATTTTAATTTACAAATGGCATGATCTTATACAGAGAAATGCTAAAGACGCCTTGGAAAACAATTAGAGCTAATAAATTCAACACAGTACTGAGGTACGATCAGAAATGGAGGCTCTTACTCTAGGATAAATGAGGCAGAAGAAAAATTAGTGATATAGAAGACCAAATGATGGAAAATAAAGAAGCTGAGAAAAAGAGAAAAAAAAGTCTACTGGACCACAACGGGAGAATTTGAGAGATAAGTGATACCATAAGATGAAACAGTATTAGAGTAATTGGGATCCCAGAAGAAGAAAGAGAGGGGCATAAAGTATATTGAAACAAATTAAAGCAGAGAATTTCCCAAATTTGGCAAAAGGAACAAGCATCACAATCCAGGAGGCACAGAGAACTCCCCTCAAAATGAATAAAAAAAGATCTACACCCCGTCATCTAATAGTAAAACTTACAAGTCTCAGTGACAAAGAGAAAATCCTGAAAGCAGCTCAAGATAAGAGGTCTGTAACCAGCAATGGTAGAAATATTAGATTGGCAGCAGACCTATCCACAGACACCTGGCAGGCCAGAAAGGACTAGCATGATATATTCAGAGCAATAAACAAGAAAAATATGCAGCCACAAATATTATATCCAGCTAGGCTGTCACTGAAAATAGAAGGAGAGATAAATAGCTTCCAGGACAAACAAAAATTAAAAGAATTTTCAAACACCAAATCAGCCCTACAGGAAATATTGAAAGGGATCCTCTAAGCAAAGAGAGAGCCTAAAAGTAACAGACTAGAAAGGAACAGAGACAATATACAGTAACAGTCACCTTACAGGCAATACAATGGCACTAAATTCATATCTTTCAATAGTTATCCTGAATGTAAAGGGGCTAAATGCCCCAATCAAAAGACACAGGGTATCAGAAAGGATAAAAAAAAAATAAAACCCATCAATATGCTGCCTGCAAGAAATTCATTTTAGACCCAAAGACACATATTTAAAGTGAAGTAGTGAAAAATAATTTACCATGCTAATGGACATCAAAAGAAAGCTAGGGTGGCAATGCTTACATCAGATGACTTAGATTTTAAGCCAAAGGCTATAAATAGAGATGAGAAAGGACAATTTATCATATCTAAAGGGTTTATCCAACCAGAAGATCTAACAATTTTAAATATCTGTGCTTCTAACATGGGATCAGCCAATTATATAAACCAATTAATAACAAAATCAAAGAAACACATCGACAATAATACAATAATAGTAGTGGACTTAACACCCCCCTCACTGAAATGGACAGATCATCTAAGGAAAAGATCAATAAGGAAATAAAGACTTGAGATGACACCTTGGAGTGATGACCAGATGGACATCACAGATACATTCAGAACATTCCATCCCAAAGTAACAGAATACACATTCTTCTCTAATGCACATGGAACATTCTCCAGAATAGATCATATTCTGGGTCATAAATCAGGATTCAACCAGTACCAAAGGATTGGGATTATTTCCTGTATATTTGCAGATGACAATACTTTGAAACTAGAACTCAACCACAAGAAGAAATTTGGAAAGAACTCAAATACATGGAGGCTAAAGAGCATCCTACTAAAGAATGACTGGGTTAACCAGGAAATTAAAGAAGAATTTAAAAAAATTCATGGAAGCAAATGAAAATAAAAACACAACTTTTAAAAATCTTTGGGAAACAGGAAAGGTGGTCCTGACAGAAAAGTATATAGCAATACGAGTCTTTCTTAAGAAACAAGAAAGGTCTCAATTACAAAAACTAACCCTACATGTAAAGGATCTGGAGAAAGAGCAACAAATAAAGCCTTAACCCAGTAGCAGAAGAGAAAAAATAAAGATCAGAGCAGAAATCAATGAAATAGAAACCAAAAGAACAGTAAAACAGATCAATGAAATTCAGAGCTGGTTCTTTGAAAGAATAAGATTGATAAACCCCTGGCCAAACTTATCAAAAAAGAAAAGAGAAAGGACTCAAATTAATAAAATTATGAATGAAAGAGGAGAGATAACAACAAAATCAAATAAATACAAACAATTATAAGAACATATTATAAGCAACTATACACCAGCAAATTTGATAATCTGGAAGAAATGGATGCATTCCTAGAGACTTATAAACTAGCAAAACCGAACAAGGAAGAAATAGAAAACCTAGACCCATACCCAACAAGGATAGTGAAGCAGTAATCAAATATCTCCCAACAAACAAGAACCCAGGGCCAGAGGGCTTCCCAGGGGAATTCTCCAAACATTTAAAGAAGAATTAATACCTATTCTCCAGAAACTATTCCAAAAAATAGAAATGAGAGGAAAACTTCCAAACTCATTTTATGAGGCCAGCATGACCTTGATCCCCAAACCAGACAAAGACCTCATCATAAAGGAGAATTACAGACCACTATCCTTAATGAACACGAATGTAAAAATTCTC
>CM052800.1:142502414-142571344 GCA_028533885.1 Nasua narica | reverse complement strand
CAGACAACAAAAAGAAATAAAAGGCATCCAAATTGGCAAAGAAGAATTCAAACTCTCTTTGCAGATGATAGGATACTTTATGTGGAAACCCAAAGGATACCACTCCAAGACTGCTAGAATTCATACAGGAATTCAGTAGTGTCAGGATATAAAACTAATGCACAGAAATCAGTTGCATTTCTATACACCAACAGCAAGACAGAAGAAAGAGAAATTAAGGAGTTGATTCCATTTATAATTACAGCCAAAACCACAAGATATCTAGGAATAAACCTAACCAAAGAGGCAAAGAATCTGTACTCAGAAAACTACAAAGTACTCATTAAAGAAATTGAGGAAGACACAAAGAAATGGAAAAACGTTCCATGCTCATGGATTGGAAGAACAAATATTGTGAAAATGTCTATGCTACCTAAAGCAATTTACACATTTAATGCAATCCCTATCAAAATAGTATCAATTTATTCCAAAGAAATGGAACAAATAATCCTAAAATTTAAATGGAACCAGAAAAGACCAGGAATAACCAGAGGAATGTTGAAAAAGAAAACCAAAGTTGGTGGTATCACAATTCCAGACTTCAAGCTCTATTACAAAGCTGCAATCATCAAGACAGTGTGGTACTGGCACAAAAAACAGACTTAGATAGATCAATGGAACAGAACAGAGAGCCCAGAAATGGACCCCCAACTCTATGGTCAATTAATCTTCAAGGCAGGAAAGAATATTCAATGGAAAAAAGACAGTCTCTTTAACAAATGATGTTGGGAACATTGGACATCTACATGCAGAAGAATAACACTGGACCATTTCCTTACACCAGACCCAAAAATAGACTTAAAATGGATGAAAGACTTCAATGTGAGATGGGATTCCATCAAAATCCTTGAGAAGAACATAGGCAGCAACCTCTTCGACCTCAGCTGCAAAAACTTCTTCCATGAAACATCACCAAAGGCAAGGGAAGAAAGGGCAAAAATGAACCACGGGGACTTCATCAAGATCAAAAGCTTTTGCACAGCAAAGGAAACAGTCAACAAAGCCAAAAGACAACTGACAGAGTGGGAGAAGATATTTGCAAATGACTTATCAAAGGACTAGTATCCAAAAATCTATAAAGAACTTATCAAACTCAACATCCGAAGAACAAATAATCCAATCAAGAAATGGGCAGTAGACATGAACAGACATTTCTGCAAAGAAGACATCCAAATGGCCAACAGACGCATGAAAAAGTGTCTCACTCAGCATCAAGGAAATACAAATCAAAACCATAGTGAGATACCACCTCACATCAGTCAGAATAGCTCAAATTAACCAGTCAGGAAAGGACAGGGGTTGTCAAGGATGCAGAGAAATGGGAACTCTCCTACATTTTTTGTGGGAATGCAAGCTGGTGCAGCCACTCTGGAAAACAGTATTGAGGTTCCTCAAAAAGTTGAATATAGAGCTACCCTACAACCTAGAAATCATACTACTAGGTATATACCCTAAAGATACAAATGTAGTGATCAAAAGGGGCATGTGCAATTTGAATGTTTATAGGAGGAATGTCCACAATAGCCAAACTATGGAAAAAACCTAGATACCTAGATGTCCATCAATCAACAGATGAATGGATAAAGAAGATGTGGTGTTTGTGTGTGTGTGTGTGTGTGTGTGTGTGTGTGTGTAGTGGAATGCTATGCAGCCATCAAAAAAACACAAAATCTTGCCATTTGCAATGACGTGGGACATGGATAGAACTAGAAGGTATTATGCTAAGTGAAATAAGTCAGTCAGAGAAAGACAATTATCATATGATCTCTCTGATATGAGGAATTTGAGAGTTAGGGTGGGAAATGAAAAAGATGGGACAGGGGAAGGAGAGACAAACCATAAGAAACTCTTAATCTCAGGAAACAAAGTGAGGGCTGCTGGCAGGGGGAGGGGTGGTGAAGGACATTGTTAAGGGTATGTGATATGGTGAGTGCTGTGAATTAGGTAAGACTAATGATTCACAGACCTGTACCCCTGAGGCAAATAATACATTATATGTCAGTTAAAAAGAAAAAAATGAATCCAAATTTTATGGTCTCCAGTTCTGTCTGGTAACTTTGGAACTTTGAGTCATAAGTGATTAATTTTGTATTCACTAATTGCTATCCTTCCCTCACCTCCTTCTATTAATACAGCTTCAGAAGATATAAAGCTCTTACAGAGTTTTTAAATAATGCAGAACTCTAGTGAGCAAATTTACATCATAGATGTTAAATAAATTAAATATGGAGGCCATTAGACTTAGGTAGCTCTAATGCTGTGGCACCTTACATATAAGCAAACCAAAAGTCTAAGCCTGTAAATGTCTCAAGGCTCCAAAATCAAAACACTAAGGATAACCAACCACAATCACAAACAGGCAACTAGGCTTTGAACTATAAACAAGCAAATAATTTCCTTTCTTTGCTTCCATACTTTCCCTGTATAATTCTTGGCTCTCAGTGGTGGGATGTTGCTAAACATTTCCAGTTTGTCCAATTCAAACTGAATTTTGCCCAAATAAACTGAAAATTTTTAATATTCCTCTGTTTACCTTTTCTCAATGTTTTCCATTTGTTTCTGCAGAATCCCACTGGGAGTCCCAGAGTTGGTATGAACATTATTTTTAAACTGAAGACATTTGAAATTCATCACATGCAGAAGAAAGCCTACTCTGAGCTTCCCTTATTTGACTAAAATCAGCAACTTCCTGGAAATGAGGCTGCTATAAATTCCCTCTTCAAGGTGAGCCTACTCCAGAAAGAGGAATAAAAATAAGCCTACATAAAGCACTGACGAGAGCGAGAACTCTCATATCTGTACAGACAAATATCAACTTTCTTATCTTCCCTTTGTTCTCCTAAAGACCCACTTATTTTTCTTAAAGAAACCTTTTTATTCTTCCTTTAAGAGCCTTTTATCCCCCTTCCTTTTGCCCTACTACATTAGGTCTATAAGTTTGTAACTTTAATCATTTAAGGAACCAGTTACTTCTTTTGTTGCCTCCATGCATAGAATGCATACATAACAACCTTTCTCTCCTATTAATCTTTTTAGTCAGCTTCTTAGGCACTCAGGTACTGTAATAAGAGGAAAGAAGAAAAGTTGCTTTCCTTTTTTACACATTAAAGCACTGCTATGATTTTATGCTACTCATTTAAGAGTTGCTGTGATTTTTAAAACTGAGTTACCTAATGCAAAATATTTATTGAATTTCTGATACTTTGATGAAATCAGATTGTGAGTTTAAATTACTTTGTCTTTTTCAAATATTGTCATCATAATGTAGTAATTTCAAAACTTTGAAGACCACCCAAGAAGACTGAGGATCCATTCTTTAAGATCTAATTCTGTTTCCATTCTATACTTAAAATACTATTAATTTCCAAGTCCCCACAGAGTAAAAATGCCTCACAACTGACTATAAATCATGTTAGCATACCTTCTGTAGAATCTCTAAGTAGAATATAATGAGTCATTCCACTTGTTTGCTTTAATAGGCACATCTGGAAAGGGGAGGTGTTTGGACTGTACTATTCTATATAGAGTCGTATCTAATCTTCAGATTCTGAACTCTACATTTGATAGAATGCTTAGAGAGGAACCAACATTCGGAACCTAGCAAAAAGAGAAAATAGGTTTATTTGATTGTTGTGGATTTGTTTTTAATACAATATGATCTGGTTTACAGAATGTAATTTAAGAAGAGTGGGTATGAGATGTCTTACAAAGTCCTCATATAAGAATGTACACACCTGGACTATAGCTATTTTAATGAAGGGAGAGGACTAACCCAAATCTGTTCATTAGATTTTGCTTTATCTCTAATTTGGACTTGTAACTGAGAGACTACTAGATTGTTTATGCGTGTGGTTGAAGAAGTCAAACATGCAAATTGGAGTATGTGGGCTCATCAGTGCTTCTTCTATACAGAGCAGGACAGCTTTCTGCCGAGGGAATTGATGATGGCAAAAAAAAAAAAAAACAACCCAAAAACACTATCTGGATATCTAATGACTATGTATCCTTGTTCATGTCCCTACTTGTGAATCAGGTACAGTTCTACATAATGCCTTTGGCTGGTTTCTTAAGACAAGCTTAATTCAAAATTCTCTTGTTCTTGCTATCACTTAAAACAACTTGAGTTAATTTCTGTTCTTGCAAATACAATTATAAATTTTTAAAAATTATATTAATGTAACTATGGAGAAAATTATTCTCAGTATTATACTTTAGATATGTATAACATTCCTTGAGTTCAGCATACTTACAGGAATATGGGATATAAAAGAACTGGCCCATGCCATATTCTTTAATATATATAATGGATGTAGATTTACAGAGCATACACAAAAATGTTCAAAGACTAATAGATTACCTTTTAGCCTTCCTTGTCTAAGAAATTTTCCTCCAAATAATGTCACAAAGCCACACATGTTAATTTCTGTTAATGTATCTATATGGTTGCTAAGCTCTGCTTTATATTGTTTTAAAATTTAGCCTGCAAAAGTTTATAAAATATACCATAGTAATTTAGGATCTACTGAAAAATTAAAATGCAAATGTACTTAGCTGAGAAAAGCTAACTTTATTTTTAAACAATATCTAGATGACAAATATGTTAATATATCTTACCCATGAATACCATTTATTTATATCAATATGAATGTGCATAAATATATAAATAAACATAAATTATTGTTCATACCAGTATTTTGCATTTATTTTATTTAAAATTAAAATTTAATATGCAATGTGTGTTTTATTTCAACACTGAATTTATTATAAATAGCTAATGATAATTATAGCTGTAAACAAGATTATATTTCTAACAATTCTTGCAAGAAAAGACAGAAAACTTATTTAGTATAGAAATGTTCATGGCCTCCTTTCATTCCACACAAAAGAGAATCTCTGGCCCTTGTAACTCAAAGCCCAGGGTTGTTTCTAATATTAGACATGCTCTTTTCAAATACTCTTCATTATCATCATGAATCTTTTTTTTTTCTCTGAAATTATTTTCCTTACTGTTGGCCTCATTTTCTGCAATAGTCCTTCTACACAGCATCAATTATGATTCCAAGTTTCAGTAGACTTACATGGGGCTAACCACCATTTATCTAAATAGAAGGGCTAACCATCATTTGGGATATCAACCTCTTCAAAAGATTTCTTACTGGTCCTAATTGGATCAAATGTCCATGCCTGATTGATCCATTTATCTAGAAAAGAAGGGGTAATCTGATAGGTCAGTCGAGTGGCATATACTCCCTTTCTTTATAAAAAAGCATGGGCAAGTTGGTACATAGCCTTATCAGATTAATAAGGGCAATTTCTAAAAATAGATATAATAGGGAAAAAAAGAGTATCACATTTTGTGTCTTCAGAAAGAGAAGTAAATAAAAATTCCTTTTAAATTACATATTATTGTTTAGTTCTGCTAAACTATAGAGATTAAGCCATTGGTTTCCACTCAGAAATGATTATTCTATATACACACAGACAATATTAAGCTGGACCAAAAGCATGGACTTTGTGAGGCTTTAACATTTCTTGGGAGGTCTGGGATAAGAGTCACAGAGCCATGAGAATAAAGGGATAAAATGGTCTTTCAGGAAGGCAAGAATTAATTTCTCATCTCACCCACTATTTTAATTTTCTTAAGGCATATATTTGGGCATATGATAAATTTGAATTTGGGTATTTGACTTATATATTTAGCTTGTTTTGAAATAGAATTTAAATTTTAGAAAATGCATAGATCTCAGGTGATGCAGTGTTGACAATCTTACACACTATGAACACTACCTTTATATATATTTCCATCCATGTCAAGCTCACTTCTGATCTATCTCATCAATTCCAAGCTTACTCTCAACCTCAGACAGAAGCACCATTCAAGACATACTTCTTGGTGCTCTCAGTACTCTGGTGCCCATGGAAATGTTTTATCTTAAATCAGGAAAGAAAAATAAGTTTTAGGTCAAAGGAAATGTTATATAATATTACTATTTTTTTCATTACACCAGCAGAGTCATAAAGTGTAAGTGTGTGTGTGTATATATATATTTTAATTTTAATTTTTGCAAGTTGGAAAAGAACCTATCATCAAGGTAAATGTACTTAAGACCCCAAAAGTCATAATGCAACCAATTTCTTTCACCATAGAAAACTTTGTTTGTTTTGGACTTCATGAAATCAATCATACTGTATGTACTCTTTTGTGTTTGGCATCTTTCATTCAACACCTTTTTTTTGAGAATTATTCATGTTACCATATCTGCTCTATTTGTAATGATGAGTGGTATTCTATCATATGAATATATTAATATCTACTTATCTACTCTCCTGTGGACAATAACTTGAACTGTTTTCCTGTTTGGATCTGTTATGAACAAGGCTACGATGAACATTTATGGACAAATATTTTTGGAACTATGTTTTCATTTATTAAGTAAATATTTAGTGGTGGAATTTCTTTGTCAGAAGGTAGATGTATATTTAATTTTATAAAATATTACCAAGCTATTATTCAATATAGCTTCTTATTTTACATTCACATGTGAATTGTACATGTGTTATATCTTTGTTAAATCACGTTCTTACATCCTTCTGAATGTTAGCTTTTCTAGTAGATTTGCAATGGTATCTAATAGTTATATTTTCTTTATTTCATTTTTTTCTCTCAAAATAGTTTTGGCCAGCTCAAATTTGTTGTATTTCTATATATATTTTTTAGAATCATATTAAAATGAAAGAAAAAACAAGCCAACAAACTATCTTCTAGGATTTAGAGCTTTATTTATATCTATAGATTGATTTGGAAGAATAAACATCATAATAATATTAAGTTTCCCAATCCATGAATGGGGAAACTTAGAGAAGGTATGCTTCTCCATTATGAGAAGGTATGCTTCTCCATTATTTAAGGTTTCTATAGTTCTTTCTTTAAGGTCTTTCACTGCTTTGTTAAATTTATGTTTATTTAGTTAATGGTAAAGCAATTTTAATTTGATAATTTGCTGATACTCTTCATTATTTTGTTTCTGAAAATCTAGATTTTGATCTAAAACAATTATCCTTCAACCTGTAAAACTTTTGTTGCTTTTGTTTCTGTTATTTTAATAATTCTTATAATGTAGGTCTGTAGGAAAGAAAGTTGTTGCGGTTTTTTTTCTTCATTTTTCATCCTTCTGAAAGTGTCTTGTTTTGTTTTTTACCTTCAATTTTTGAGGAATAATTTTACTAAAAATTGAATTCTGGATAGACAGTTTAATTAGTTTTTGAATTTTCATTAGCTTAAATTTGCCTTTTAAAGATGTTCTTCCATCACATTCTTAATTGCATTCTTTCTGTTGAAAAATTTGCCATTTTTCTCTTCTTACCATTTTTCAATATCATCTGTGGGTTTCTCCTTTGATAGTTTGTATTACTATTTTATTGACACTGTGACAAATTACCACAAATTGGATAGCTTAAATAAACCAAATTAACTCTCTTAAGATTTTGGAAATGAGAAATTCAAATTTATTGAGTTAAAATTTAGTCACTGGCAATATTGTGTTTCTTCTGGAAGGTGTAGGGGAGTATCAGCCTTTTGCACCTTCTAGAGGCTGCCTGCGTTTCCTTGGATGTGGTCCCTTCCTTTGTCTTTAAAACCAGGAGCACTCTGTGTGGTGCATGAACAATGAATCTTGGAACACTGAAAAAATAAAAGTTAAAAAAAAAAAAAAACAGCAGCACAGCATCTTCAATTATCTCTCCTCTCTTTTCTCGGCTTTCATCTTCTTCTCTGAGCCTCAGGTTTCTGTTTCACTTTTTCCCTTGTAAGGAACACCTTTGTGATTATATTGAGCCCACCAAATAATCCAGGATAATCTCCCCATATCCTTATCCTTCTCTTAAAGTCATCTTCAAAGTTCCTTAGCCATATAAAGTAAGGTATTCACAGCTTTTAGAGATTGACATATGGACATCTTTGGGGAGCTACTATTGTGTCTACACAATGGTTTGGTTTGGTTTGATTTGGTTTGGTTTGGTTGTTGTTTTCCTGTTTTTCGCTTTTTACAAATGTTCTCTTTTACTTGATTTACTTGATCTTATGCTTGATTTGCTTCAATTTGACTTTGATATAGCTGTGTATGGTTTCATTTTTTTCTTCACCCATTACATCTGCTGAGACACTTGATTCTACAAGTACTTTTCCAAATTTTGAAAATCTTAGCAATCATATCTTCAATTTGTTTCCTATTCCAAACTTTTTTTCTTCTTGAGCTCCAGTTTACATATATAGAATATATCTTTTTGTACAAAAGATCTCAAATGTTCTGTCTATACTTACATTTTGCATTTTCTGTATGCTTCAGTTTAAATTATCTTTAAAGTCACTATTCAAATTCACTGATTCTTTCCTTTCCTGCATCCATTTTTTTTCTGATATCTAAACTGAAATGTGTCTTTCCTAACATCTCTATTTGGATTTTTAAAAATAGTTGACATTCTCCGCTTCAATTCTTCCTCTGTTCGCTCAAGTTATTTTCTTTTCTGCTATATATTTAAACAGACTTACTACAGATTTTTAAAATGCTCTGTTTGCTGATTCTAATATTTAGGTCATCTCTACATTGGCTTCAATTAACAGTTTCATCCCTTGATGATGTTATATTTTATGACTGCTTTCATAAGTTTAAAAAAATTAGAAAGAATGAAATAAATAATATTATCTCCAGAAAAGGGAACATCCTTTCTCTTTCTGAACAATAATGTAAGTCTCTGAGACAATAAATGCATTGAGAAATTCTAGGCTAGGTTAATGCTTAGACTAAGTTCAGTACTGATGATTTTCATCACTTCAGTAGGGCATGGGATCTTACTACCAAAGACACTATAAAAACCTCTGTTGATTTACACACAGAACCAACACCCTAAACCACAGGAGATTTGGTTCTCAGCTATTTGGGTTACAAGAAAATCTATTTGCTATCTACCCTTATTTTTGTCTGTAAAATATTCAAGTGTTGTCTCTTTTGCTTGCTCACCTCTGCCCTGCTGCCCTGAACCTACCCTTTGAAGGGCTGTGGTCCAGCATTCAGTGAAAGTCTTGGAAATTTTTTTTTCTCAACTTTCCTATCCTGTTACATTCTTCAGATACAGGCTCACTGTGTCTCCTCAGACGCATTGCTTCAGTTCATGAGGTACACAGCCTGTAGCAGCCCTGTCTGATAGTTCCCAGAATGTTTACCTCCGTGGAGTTTATATTAATTGTTCCTCCCTCCCACAGTGTTCAACAGCCTTAGCCTCCTGCTTACTGAAGGCCCAGGAAGCCTCATTTTGGTTTCTTTCAATTATCCTGACCTGCCCTCAGTCTCCAGTATATTCCAAATGCCTCAGGAAAGTTCCCTCTAGCCACTATTCTACTGTCTTTAGCCTTTTGGCTCTACCTCCAAGTCTCACTGAAGAATGTGGAGAGTTGGCAGGTAGATGAAGACTTGCTTGGAGGTGGAGCTCCTCAGGATGCTAAACCATCATGCCAGACACCACTTGGCCATCATTACTGCTGCTGCTGCTGCTGCTGCTACTACTATTACTATATACTATTAGTGTATTTTTAATTGTGATATGTTTCTCCTTACCCCATTCTCTGGTGAATTCCTCCTCCACCATCCACTCCACCAGGGATGAAAGCAGACTTAAGTCTCTTTTTCCCCCAGGAAGGACTTGTTGTTCATAGGTTTTAGTTCATTAAACTTTCTTTGCATCCTCATTTCTCTAATGGGTTATTAAAACTATGATTTTGTCGGTTATCTAATTTTTCTCTCATTATCAAAGTAAAAGTGATATTCTCTCAAAACATTCTATGTCTTACTCAGAAGCAGAAGTCTCCAATGCTTGATATTAAGTGTATAGTAATTCTCACCTGAAGGCCTATCTTCAAATTAACTTAGTTATTAATACTAGATAAATTAAAAATAATAGTGAAAAAAACGTTTAAAAGTCAAATAACATAATGTATTGAGATCTGACTTTTGACTAAAAAATTCATAACGTATTTTCCTGAAAAATTATTGAAATACATTTTGAGATTTTAAATTTACCTATTTTTTACATGGGAATTTTCATATAACATTATGCCTTTGCATGGGAATACAGCTTTATTTTTAAAAAAGAATTACATTTTTTTAGAATAATAACATTGGGTAAATAATGACTTTTCTTAGAAATATCTATATCAATATAATTCTCAACTCAGTTATATCAAGAAGAGCTTCACATTTTATAAGAAAGATTTAGGTGTATAGATAGCCAAATTGACTGATTCCTTATTTGGTTATAATATATAGCCTTCAAGACATTATATGTTTACTAATGGAAGGTAATGAAAACATAAGATCCTTGATAGAAGTTAAAATAAAATAATCTCTGAAAAAAGAAAGCTTTACAGAAATATAACAACCAAGGGGTTAAGAGATGTATGTGGGGAAATAATGGATCTTCCTTTCTAATGTAACACCATCCATCTCACTAGCTTTGATTAGACTTTTAGGTATTGTTCTTTTCTCTTTCTTTATAACAGAAAATGCTTTTGGCACTTGTCAGACACAATCAATAGTTCTATTTTTGACCTTATTGAAAAATAAGTCTCAGGAGAACTAGAGATGGAGAGTGAGAGAGAAGATAAAAATCTGGACAAGAAAAAGAAGGGAGGATATGATGTAGTAGTTTTCAAGTGATCATTACAGACTGATCTGAGGTAATTGAAAAATAGTTTAACTCATCATATAATAATAAGAAAAAAAAATACTGCATAGTGCTTTTAGCCAAAGCCTTGAAAAACATCTGAAGTTTCTAGTTAAGCTTTATTTCAGTATCAGATAGTAACTTAGAAAGATTAAGAAATTATCTCATTTTTTAATGTAAATATTCCTATGCAGTGAAAGATGCTAAACGATTTTGGAAATCAATATGGTTAAGGTCTTAGGTTAATTTTAAAAAATCAATGCATTAATTGAATTCATTCATTCATTTAACAAATATGTAAGAAATGACTAGGCACAGTAAAAGAATAAAATGATCACAGTGTTAAATGATACCTTTTAATTTTGATAAGTTCAGGTAAATGGACTCTTACTATTAACTGCTTCTGAAAATATCTTTATGTAAAACAAATTTAGACATTACAGTCATAACTTTAAGAACTATAATTTTATTAAAAACATAACCATGTACAAAAATATGATGGGTTTATTGAAAGCCAAGCATACATTAAATTATATGACCATTTAATGTTGGCTCAAGGCAAAGTTCCTTATCTTCATGAATATAAGACACAACTCTTAGGGAGGATTTAGACTTTTATCTGCCTGAAGGCCCTGAAGATAGATGGCTTATCACAGGATTATTTTACTTCCCTTTATCCCCTTAAGAATGTATTATCACAGTCAATCTAAGTAGGTCCTTTACACCAAACCTTAAAAAATATGGCTGTTTGCTCTCTATATTTAGAAGATTTGCACTCTAATCTGTAATATGTGTGAGTCTGTGGATTCAATTCAAGTATACAACTTTACAAATAAATGTCACAAGTCTTTCTGCTAACTTTAAAATGAACTCATCTAAATCTTAGTAACATTAGATAACTATAAAATATTCTGCAACTTTATTTATAACTTTAAAATTTAAGTCTATGTTCCATTAATTTGTGGCAAGTTATGCTTATGTTATTTGAAATATTATGAAATATAGGAAAGTTTACCTTTAGGACATTTATTTTATGTATGTAGAGAGTTATAATGGACACTGCTACCTTATAAGCTGTATGGGTCCATGTGAATTCAATTCACAAATTCATCACATATTTAAGAACTGACATACTTCTTTAAGTAGATAATTTTGCCTCGATAGAGTCAAATAACAATAATTTTATGTTACTTTAATAAAACTGCACAATTGGGGCACCTGGGTGGCTCAGTGGGTTAAAGCCTCTGCCTTTAGCTCAGGTCATGATCTCAGGGTCCATTTATTTGACGGAGAGAAAGAGATCACAAGCAGGCAGAGAGGCAGGTGGAGAGAGGGGGAAGCAAGCTCCCTGCTGAGCAGAGAGCCCGATGTGGGGCTCGATCCCAGGACACTGGAATTATGATCTGAGCCAAAGGAAGGGGCTTTAACCCACTGAGCCACCCAGGAGCCCCTGTAACTGGATTATTTGTTGATTTTTGTTATTGTATTAAGGAGTCCCTTATATATTTTGGATATTCATATCTTATCAAATATATCATTTACAAATAGTTTTTGTGCATTCTGTAAATTGTCTTTTCATTGTGATTTTTTATTTTTGCTCTGCAGAAGCTTTTTAATTTGATATAGTTCCACTTGAAGATTTGTGCTTTGTTGCTTGTGTTTTGATGTCATATCCAAAAAATCCTTGCCAATACTTTGAGCTTTTTCTTTGTTTTCCTCTAGAAATTTTATGGTGTCAGGTCTTATATTTATCTTTTAAATCATTTCAAGTTAACTTTTGTGAGTACTGTAAGATAGGGGTTCAATTTAATTTAATTCTTTTGCATGTGAATATCCAATTTTCCCCAAATCTTTTATTGAAGAGACCACCTTTTCCTTACTGAGTACTTTTGATTCCCTTGTCAAATACTAGTTTACCATATACTTGTGGGTTTATTTCAGGGCTATTGATTCTGTTCTATTGGTACATGTGTCTGTTTTTATCCTAGTACCATGTTGTTTTGATTGCTATAACTTTTTAGGTTGAAATCAAGAGACAAATAAAAATATATTCCATGTTCATGGATTAGAATAATTAATTCTGCTAAAATTTCTATACTGCTCAAAGTAATCTATAAATTCAGTGTCATTCTTATCAAAATTCCAATGACATTTTTCACAGAAATGAATTATTTTTAATTTAGTTAATTTTAGTAAATGGGTCTTTTAAGTAAGATAGAGTCAGTTATATATTAAGAGCTAGAATACATACAAATTATTAAAATATTTTAGGAGGTCATTTCAAAATTCCAAAAATATTCATAAACCAAATGCCTCCAGTTTCTTGCCATGTATAATTAGCACAGATACTTTTACAAATGACTTGGAAATTAGTGCCTATAAATTTAGCTATCATTCTATTGATCTCTTCAAGCCATATATTGTATATTGAAGTCTACGCATAAAGTATCCATCTTTGTTTGTGTCTCTGTGTGTGTGTGAAATGTATCTATGCATCCATCTCTATCTATCTATCTACATCTATCTATCTATCTCTCTATCTATCAATCATCATGCTAAGCCTGGGTTTTATATTCATGTAAGGCAACTCCATCCTTCCTTTCTTATTTCTTTTTTCACTGTTTTTATTAACCTATATCAAACATATTACATATTTCTCCTGGAAGTGAAATCAATAAATTATCATCTAAATATGTCTACCATTTAAAATATGTCTAGGGGCACCTGTCTGGCTCAATTGGTAGAGCACATGATTCTTAATCTCAAGGTTGTGAGTTCAACCACATGTTTGGTGTGGAGTCTGCTTAAATACAGACATATATATACATATATACACACATACACATATAATATATATATGCACATATATATGTCTATTATTCCACCACTTAAAATATGTCTCAATAAATGTCATGGGCAAATTAGAAATTAAAAAGGATATAATAAACAAAATAAGACATAAAAGAACTAAAGTTAGACAATGTGGAATTTAAGGCCAGAAAGTAAATGGGAAAAAGGCAACATTTCATGATGATAGAAGTTTTAATATGCAATGAAAACATAATACATATTAAAACACTGAAAAATATAATAAAATACATGAAGAAAATTTGCTGAGAACTGCAAGCATTCAAGAACAAAAGGCATAAAAATTAAAAAAGGCATACCCCTGCATTTTAACATTTTCTTCTGGAAATTTTGTGTCACATTGATATCAAAGTATTTTGAGTAATACAGTTTTAATTAATGGGTCAAATTATAAAATATGGGGTGTCGAGCGGGCTCAGTTGGTGAAGTATGCGATTATTAATCTTGGGGTTGAATTTGAGCCCCATGTTCGGTGTAGAGATTACTTAATATAAAAAAATCTTTTAAAAAATTATAAAATGTATAATTTTCTACTGGCAATATTTATTTCTGGAAGAGAGAAACAGAGAGAGACATTATGTCCCATACAAAAAAGTGAAGTTCTTTTATTTGTAAGGAAGAGTTAAAAATATTACACACCTAAACATAACACACACACACACACACCCCCCTTAATTAAGTACAGAGTGCTAAATTCCTTCATATCACATTATTGGACCCCAAGATGATTAAGATTATTATTATAATAATGATAATTATTATTATCATTATTATAAAAAGAATGTTTAAGTAAATAATTTAAATAAAACCAAAAACTCCGTTCTAAATAAATCTCACATTAAATAAAAATAAAAACTAAAATTAGAACTTTTGAGAAATAAATGCAAAGCAATAACACTGTACAACAGTACTCAGAGGATGTAGAAACCGTGCACAAAGGGAAATGTGTTTATCCTTATATTCTTTAATATTCAGTGAAAATCTTGAAATAAATTAACCTAAGTATTTCATTTATATGATTATAATTTCATATATAAATATGCAAGTATTTATTGCTTTATATATGCAAATAAATATTGAATAACAAAACACATTAAAAGAGAGTCTCCAGAAAATATACAACTAGCAAAGGACACATGACCAGCAGCCTGGCTAAGAAGGATTAACCTGTTCCGCAAACAGAACCTGCATTTGGAGTGTATGAGTCCTGCTTAGGATATTCAGCATCCGGAACCCTTGAGGCTGCGTTGGTCATGTGACATGGTTTTTATTAATAAGAGAGAGATAAGAGAATTAAAAGTTTTGACCAATAAAACAGATGCTTGTCCTTTACCCTTCTTTATTATTGGAACACAGAGCAATTCTGCAGAAGTGCAGAAGCCTTGAAAGTGGCAGAATGAGAATAACATTCGCAGAAAGAGAAAGGGCTTGGGAGACTGATATCATAGTGAGGCTGTTGTCCCACCTACCTATTCCGTTATTACCAAGAAACATAAATGAAACCTCTTATTCATTTAAGTCTATATAGAGATTTAGGTTACAAACGGCCAACTTAACTAAGTAGAACTGAGAAAGGAATGAATAGTAATATAGAAATAAATGAATATCTAAAGTAAAGAGAACTAATACCAAAAAGCCTAGCTCTTTAAAAATGTAAATATGTAGGTTGCTTATTAAAAAATGAGAATAAAATTGAAATATAGATAAAATATGTGAAAATTGATAAATGAACACAAAATGACTTTATATCTACAAAAAATAATACTTAGGAATCCATGAAAGCCCTATACAAATCTCCAAAGCTAAAAAAGGGGACATTGACTGATTTTAGCAAATGAAATTTGGATATTTCTGAATTTCGAAAAATACAAAAAGAGAAAAAATATTTACAACACATAAAACACAAAGGATTAGTAACCGTAATATGTAAATCATTCTTATAAACAAATGTTAACACGTAATTTAGTGAAAAATGATGCTGCCAAATAATGCATAGAAGAGGAAACATTAAGTCAATGTGAAAAAAGCTGACACTTTCTAATAAAGGTATGCAATATAGTGCAAACTGATGTTTAATCCATCAGACTGGCTAAAATTTTAAAAGGTGTTAACCCTAAATTTTGAAGAAAATGTATTTAAACTGGTATTTCTCAAATAATGACACATTTAAGTTGGGCCGATTTATTAGAGTGATGTGGTATTACTTAGGAAAATTTTAAATACATAAAGTCCATAAGCAAAATTTTTCTTTTAATCTCTTGACATAAAAAAATAGCTCAGCTTTATTAGTATAAGCATGAGGGAATTTGTCACAATATTGGTTTTTTTTTTTTTTTTTAAGATTTTTTTATTTATTATTTGACAGAGAGAGACACAGGGAGAGAGAGAACACAAGCAGGAGGAGTGGAAAGGAGGGGCAGAGGGAGAGGGAGAAGCAGGCTTCCTGTAGAGCAGAGAGCCTGATGCAGGGCTGCATCCCAGGACTCTGGGATCATGACCTGAGCCAAAATCAGATGCTTAAGGACTGAGCCACCCAGCCACCCCACAATATTGTTTTTAATAGTGAAAAATATCCACAGGAAAAGTGATGGTTATATAAAGTATTTAATTTAACAAAATTAACAAAATTAAATTAGATTTTTATGAACTGCTTTGCAAAATATAAAGATATTCCTGGCCTATAAAAATAACAACAGTTAGGGACGCCTGGGTGGCTCAGTTGGTTAAGCAGCTGCCTTTGGCTCAGGTCATGATCCCGGCGTCCTGGGATCGAGTCCCGCATCGGGCTCCTTGCTCTGCGGGAAGCCTCCTCCTCTCTCTGCCTCTGCCTGCCTCTACCTGCTTGTGTTCTCTCTCTGTTAAATGAATAAATAAAATCTTTAAAAAAAAATAAAAATAAAAATAACAACAGTTAAAAAAATTCTGAAAATACATAGTTGGATTGAATGGGTAGATGGAGTGGCATTTGTTTTTTTTTTTCCAGTTTTTAATTCTGTGAATAAACATAACTTATAAACTGTGTATAAATACATAACATTTAGCACTATTTGAATTTGCATAAATGCAATTTGCAGGAATTTGCATAAACATATTATACTTCCATTTTATATTGTGGTTGTAGTACTTAAACTCTCATGTCAGTCCTCAAAACAAGTAGGTGATAGGTTTTGCCCCTCTTATTCATGTCTTTTATTAGCTAATAGAATTTTTAGAAATCAAGATGCAAGCAGGGACTTGAAAAGTCTTGTTCTCTTGTTTCTCTTGCTTCTTAATGAATGAAAACATCCCCAGAATAGCAACTGAAGGGATGAGAGAGCATGCAGGGAGAGAAAAGGCCATCCTAAAACAACCCAAATAGAGTAAATCTTACTCCATGAAATAACATATTTAAGATAACCATTATATGGCATCCTTGTATGTTTTTTTAACAGCTTTGAGGTATAATTGATATACATTTAACTACATACATTTAAAGTATATAATTTTAACTTTTCCACAAAATTTTATAAATTGAGAAATTACAGCTTACCATTTAGGCTTTAAAAATTAATCTGTAATTTTCTACATACATACGCACTTCCTTTTATTTTTCCAGGCATTAGGGATTGTTGAGTTTCATGGATATGTTACTTTACAATTATTATATTTTAATAATCTCAATAATTTCCAATTACATTAACAAAAAGTAGCATACATGTGTGAGAAATGTCATCTATTTTAGATTAGAGATGTTTCTTGGTATATAAATGGTTTTGGAGTTTTTTTTTTTTTCAATAACGTTTCACCCTTCAAAATTCTGTGGCTCACAATTTATTGGGGGAGAATTGGCTGTCTGAGAAAGCTTATTCAGAGGTGTGCTATTGAATTGCCCTTTAACACAAACAGTAATTCACTAAGTGGTGTCCTGGTTGCCTAGAAGAATGAACCATGTTTTAAATTTACATCCCGGGAGCAGTTTACATACAAGACCAATTCTGGCTTCTTGTATGCTCAGCATGAGAAAGCTAGCATTTCAAAGTATTCCCAAACCCCAAACTAAAATCATATTGAAATACCAAATCAAACAAAAGAAAGCAGATATAAATTTATTTTCTACAATGTAGTTAAATAAAAATAAGTTGGGCACTTGAATGTTCAGTTAGTTTATTTGCTTTTCCAATATTTAGTTCTATGCTAAAACAGAAATAGACGGATGGTGATACACAGAATTTTATTTTATTTTTTAAAAGACTTATTTATTTGAAAGAGAGAGAGCACAAGAGAGAGAGCATGAGTGGGGGGATAGAGGGAGAGGTAGGAGCAGGTTCAGCAGAGAGCCCGATGTGGGCCTTGATCCCAGAATTCCAGGATCATGACTTGAGCTGAAGGCAGATGCTTATCACACTGAGCCACCCAGGCACCCTTAGAATTTTAATATACTTTAACCAACAAAATCTCCCATATCAAGTATAAATATTTTTATATATTAAATTACCTATACCTATTATTATGTATTAGTAATTCATTTTATTAAACTATTACTAAATAATTTTAATACTATTTATTATCAAATAATTTATTTTAAAATAATAATTAAACATCTATCATTAAATAATTATTTATTCCTAAATAATTCTTTATACTTTATGCCATTTTATGTAAATATCTATCTCTATATATATACTAAATATAAACATATATATATTTCAGAACAGAAATGAACCTGCTGCTGAAGTATCTATTTTCCAAAAAATACAAGCCTGATATAGCATTAAAATAGTAAGAAATTTTGAGAAGACAGTTTAAAACAAAAATAATTTTAGTAGATTCAGATATGAATGGGAAAAACTAAGTTAACAAGTCAAATTGTGGAGATTCGTCAACTCTTGAAGAAAACAGATTAGGAAATGCAGTGAATTCATTTGTACATGAATATAAAAGCTTTTTTTTTTAAGGTTTTATTTTTAAGTAATCTCTACACCCAGTGTTGGGCTTGAACTCACAACCGCGAGATCAAGAGTCTCATGCTCCAATTGAGTCAGCCAGGCGCCCCAAATAAAACTTTTAAAATTTTCATCATTATCTTACATGTATATCTAATTAAATATAACTATTTGATGAAGTTTTCTTACATATATTCTTTTGATTATATGGCTTATATGTTTTTAATATGTTCTATTTTGCTCTTTATTTTCAAAAGGTAAGAAAAGTCAAAGACATAACTTTGGTTATGATATATCTTAAAATTTTAAATGACACCATTGCATAGTTACCACCTTAATGGGTATATTTGGCCCCAAAGAGATAATAAGCAAATAAATAAAGTTATATTCATTATTTCACCCTGGAAAGAAATGTATGTGAATATTTTATATATATAAAGAAAGATTGAATTCTGAAGGACATCTTCTCTTTCTTGAATAGGTATAATTTCTTACTAAATTAAAATTATCTTAACCTTGTAAACTCTCTTTCCATCCCCAAAGCTGTTAGCAAAGATTTCTCCATGAACGGAACAATATCAATGTCTCCAGTGTTGACAATTTGGTGATAGTTAACATTTTTATATATCGTAAAACTCAGTTGGTACTTGAATGCTAATAAAACAAAATTCTTCCTACCAACCTCAGTTAACAATTGTATCATGGTCCTTATTTTTATTACATGGACTAATTCCACCAAAGTAATTTTTAAAATCCATAAAACATATACTGTGATTTAAAATTTATTTAATTGCCCCAACTGGGTTAGTTTATGGACTTTTAAATAAATTAATTCTCTACCAACTAGTCTGACATTTGTTTTATGCTAAATGTAGCAATATGTGCTGATATTATACATTGATGCACAGAATATTGATATTTATTGCAATAGAATCTTTTTGTTTTATGAAAATTGAGCCCCATTCACAGAAAAAGTCAAATATGAGTAAAATCGAACAAACTAATAAGCATTTAAGTATTTGTATACTCTCAAATTTAAAAAAATTTTTACCATATTAAAAGTTAAGAAAGTTACACAATAAAATTTGACTATTTCTATAAACATTCCTAAATAGATTGTAAGCTCCTTAAGAACAGAGTCCCACTTGCTCTTTTAAATATTTTGTCTAAGAACCTAACATTGTTGTCAATGTGTAATTATTTTGATATGAATTAGAAAGTCTTTTCTGCTCGCTACTCCAGCCAAGACTTCCTTTTTTGAGATCTAATAAATCTCTATCCCTCTTTGTAATCCTCCAATACTCTAATTTGTACTTTCCTCTGAACTCGGAGGAATAATTGCCCATACTGCTCATTTGAAAATGGATTATAGGCATTGTATGATAGCATCTTTTATTATTACCTTTACTGTTGATTATCCATCTTTTAATTTTCATAAGTTGATGCCCTGTCTTTTAAGTTCCCTTAGGGCAGGACCCATGAATTAAATTTAATTTTGTCACTGAGACAGCTTATTAATTGAACCCTTAATACTCTTTAAACCGCTATTTAGATAATCACTAACAGCAATTTCAGGCATGTCCATAGAACTAAAGGACTTTCATTTCTCAAGGCACTTGAAGGACTATCATTTAAACACATTCATTTTCCAATTGAGGGAAATTGATGTAAAAATTTTATATTCTAGACATACGATTTGGACATCAGAATCCATTTTTCCATTCTCTCATCTAGTCCCCTATTATTATAATTATAGATAACAGTGGCCATTTCTCTAAAAGCTGAATCTTATCAATAAGAGTAATATGTATTTTCATAAGTGTATGTATGTAATTAACCATCATTGTTTGCTTAATATATATAATTATTTGAAATGCTGTTTGTATATATGTAAATTTCGCTATAAAAATGTTTAGAACCCAATTAAGGAATATTTTAATCTACAAAGATATTTCAAGAGAGGAAATAAAGATATGGGTGTATTGTGTACTGTACTTTGAGAGGTAGGTCTTATTATGAAAGAGGAAGCATAAATTTTGGGATTTAACTTAGCTTAAATTCCAGCTATGCCACTTGCTAGCTGCATTCTGTTTAGCCCAATTTACTGCTACTAGAGAGGAAATACAATAACACAGATTTGTGGTAAATTTAAATGAAATCATTTAAGTAAAATATTATGCAGAAAATCCGCATATAGTAGATGATAGTTACTATTTTTTTCTTGAACTTTCTTGTAAATGAATTCAAAATAACTATAACATAGGAAGTCTTTGTTTTAGCAAGTTCATAGTCACCTTCAAGACACTAAAAATGTTCTTTGATAAAGTGATTTTTTTTTTTAAATCTCGCATATATTGTAGATACTTACAAGAAGGGTATTTTTTTGAGTTTTTAAAAGTATAAATCAAAACAGAGCCTCCACAGCTAGTTTCTTCATTTGCAGGGTTATTATTTATTATGCATAATGCTTGCTGCCACTAAAATACTACAGTAACCTGGGCTCTTCCCTAGATAATTTAACCACCCTCTAATACGTTTTCAACTTTAAAAGGATAAAACATTATACTGCAGAAATTTGAATTAGGATATATACTTCAACACTCATGTAAAGAAAATTGTAACATAAAATATGGGGTTCTTTAAACGGTATGCTTCTATGAACTCTCCATTTCTAATGTCTGACTTTTGCAAGAGATTGATGCGATTCAACAGAAAGAGTTCCTAAAGTTTATTTTTTTCACAGAAGTTTGCCTAACTATTGTTTTTAGTGCAAACATATTATTACCAATTAATGGCCTTGCCTAAGTATTATTATGATACTATGCTATGTTGAACAAATTTAAGGCATTTTTCCTGCTCATGCTTGACACATGGCCAACTTTAAAATATACTGATAAGTCATTTAAATAACTTCTGAACTTATTAAGACACTTTGGAAATTGGTTTCAATAGTGATCTTATGAGAGCACTTTCATGTAATAATACATATCCATGAATTATGAATTATGTACAGTTTTTTTTTAATCATTATTGAGACAAAAGACTTCAGGAAAGATAACTTTTAGGTAGTATCCTTTTTTTCTCTAGTCTTATTTAAATTTTATGAATGCTCAATACTAACTATTCACACTTGCAATGAATTTCATCCCTATTGAATTCTAATGTGACCCTGAAATAAGATGGATATCAAATAAAGACACTGCACTGAGGGTGGCTTTTATAATAATTTGAAGAATATCTCTGAAAGCATGTTCTGGATTGGCAATCATTTGATTGAGGTGGAAAATTTCAAGTCAGTTTTCACCTCTAGCAGAAAATGACATCTTCACACTTCAGCTCACTGATATTGGTTTTTAATTATTTAATTAACAACCAATTTATCCAATTCTTTATTAGACTCTACAGAGCTTTGTAGCGCTCCTTAAACACGATTTACAAGTCATATGTAGATTTTGAGAGGAAAATCACATAGTACAACGAAGCTACATTATGTTGAATTAAAGAATACAAAGTTTTAGCTGAAATTCTAGGGGTTAGCTATTTATTATTTACCTCAAGAAGTCTCAGCCTTTTCCATGTAGTAAAGTGAGAGATATAATATCGAAGGTTAACTGCTTTAAAGAACCCCTGTGGTTCTTGTTTTTCTGTTACCATAGGAAATCGTCTGCCAGATTTTGGTCAGTTTACTGTGCTCTTCTACGAAAACAGGTAATATTTAATTTATAATGTTTCCTTCATTCTTAGTCTATAAATATTAATAGCTTCCTGTGTTTGCCTTCTAGGACACAGCAGGATAGTAATAGAAGTTTGTGAAACATGAATTTTGGCTTCTAGTTATAACAGTTACATTTGGAATAAAACATTTCCTAATTTTATTAACACATATGGTCGCTATTTCTCAGAATTTTTTCTCCTGAGCTCCTAGACAAGCATAATAATTTCTCTGTAACAAATGAGACCATCCTTAATTGTTGGTTCATCATTACATTGCTTTATTTTATTCTAGAGTAGGATAATACTTATCTAATTATAAGAAAGCAACCAGAGTTGATGTAAAACTATTAAGATATCCCCTAAAGCATTATTATATCTAAAGGAGAACTATTAGTAAGCATACATTAATTATTTTGAATATTTTTAAATACATGTTTATTCATGGGAATGTTGAATTTTTTACTACATCTTAATCCATCATATCTCTGATGGGCCCATTACCTTTGCTACTTGACCTTAACTTCCACTAAATATTCATGGTCCCTTTTAAAATTATATTCAGAATTTCAAGTGTTTGGCCACCCTCTAGACACTTTTTCAAGTGTCCCAATCTTATAAGACTAGAGAACAGGTCTACTTTTACATATTTTAGGGAGTATATCCTCTAGCCATCTCATTTGAGCCCAAGAGAGACTCAAAGAGATTTGGTAACTTCCCCTTGGAATATCTGAACTAGAGAGAGAATTAATATTCCTTGGTATTGTTCACTTTTTTCTTTTTGCGTAATTAATTGTTCATTTAATTTGTGTGGGGTATGGGGTGAAGAAGAGAGAAAGAGAGAGCAAACTAAGAGGGAACTCAGAGTCTGTGTAAGACTAGATAGGATTTGTCTTGAGATATGCATGTGCTATGCCCAATAGAAATAAATTTGGAAAAAATATGACATATATATCTACTGAGGAGACCATCATTTTTATTCTATTTTTGGAAACTCGACAACACTGGAGTCATTTTAAAATGGAGCAAGAGTGGCCACTGCAGAGAAACTGCGTTTTGTTTAGTTTGTTTTGTTTTGTTTTGTTTCAAACTGGGCCAAAACCTTTGGACTGGGCAAAACTGCAATTTTTGTAAGCAATTGCTTGAAAAGTCAACAGGAGAATGGACATCCTGATCACAAGACTGATATTTGGGGACTTTCTGAAGTTGGAATCAGTAGTCAATTTTTAAACCAGAGTAGTTCAGCCAATTAACACCCACAGCAAACCTTTTGTTTTCTTTGACTTATTTATATTCACCCTTCCTCTTTTTCATAAAAACTGTTTGTTTTCACCCTGCAAGTGGGACACTACCTGGGTTTCTACTAGAATCTCAACTTCCTAAATTGCAATTCCTTGATTTCCAGTAGAAACCCACTACTTGGGTTTCTTTTTTTTTTTTTTCTTTTTCTTTCTTTTTTTTCTTTTTTTCCCACTACTTGGGTTTCTACTAGAATCTCAGGTTCCTAAATTGCAATTTAACTTAGTATAAATTAAATATTACCTGTTCCTTTGCCTATCGTAGTGGCTCTTCACTTTTCGTTGTAACACTTTGCTTCTTAATCCCCTTAGAATAGATATTTAAGTAAATCAGGAAGCAATAATTCACACTCTGCTTCATACTGAATATAGCATTCCTCAGGCACTTGTTTTGCAGTACCGGATGGAGGCATTTAAAGCATGAAAAATTGTGAGGACTGTCATTTTCTAAGTTAGACCTCCAACTTAGACGCCTTGGAAATAATGTTTCTCTTTTCACCAATTATCAGTAGACTGTGGGTAGTCTGTCATTGTTTATAAAGTTCCCACATATTCAGTTTATTAATTTAGGAACTATTGAATAGTTGGATTATGTAGCTGTTATGCAAAATGTCTAAGAATTAGTAAATGTTAATGTATGGGTGTGTACATGAAAATTTATTATTTTGTGTGTGGGAGCTTTTGTGTGTGTCCATTATGTGTCTGGGTGTGTGTGTGAGTGTGAGTGTGCGTGTGTGTGTGTGTGTGTGTGTGTGTGTATGTGTGTGTGATTTTCTTATTGTCACAGAGAGACCATTTGCAATAAACTCTGTGGTAGGAAATATTGATGCTATCACAAGAGAAGAATGTATTTTACTGACTCATACTAAGCAGATAAATGAGATTATGAAAGCTTAAGTTTCAGTTCACACTGAAATTTGGCACACAGTTCTACAATTTGAGATCATCCATCTTGATTTTGTTAATCCCTAGTATCCCATTCTAGATTTCACTATATCCCTTACTTCTCACTGCTATATATAAAACACTAAATAAATTACTCAGGAAATCTTTAAGGACACTTTTATAAGCACTTAAGGGAATACCTAGAGGGCCACTAATGAAGTAAATTGTGTTCCTATCCAAATTAGTATGTCCTAATTGTGTCCTAACCCCCAATACATAGAATCTGGCCTTATTTGAAGTTAGGGTCCTTACAGAGGTGATTAAGTCAAAATGAGTTTATTAGGTGGACCCTAATCCAAAATTACTAAAGCTCTTTTAAGAAAAAAAAAATTGGACACAGTGATAGACAAAGTGGAAACAATGTGAGAATATAGGGAGATGGCCATCTATAAGTCAAAGAAAGATGCCTGGAATGCATCCTTCCCTCATGGTACTCTGAAGGAACCAAACCTGCCAAAACCTTGATCTCAAACTTCTGGCCTCCAGAACCTGAAAATTAATTTCTGTTGTTCAAGCCACCCTGTTTGGGATACTTTGCTATGGCAAAGTATGAGCAAACTAATATAGAACATCTTCCCTGCCATCATGATTTTATTTGGGTAGGTCTACTTAATCCTTATAAAATAATACTTAATTCAGGCTTAATGGCCTACCCTTTGCTTGACATGCAAGAAAATCTAATTTTTCAGTGTAAATATTTTACCCACCATGGACTTAGTCACAACTAACTTACCCATAACAAACCTGCTAACCCTCTCCATATAAAAATAATATAAGATTAACTGATTTGTTTTCTATTTCCCCTGCAGCCTTTTATTCTGTATATAGAATCAGTTGACCAGCCTGGCCTCATGAGTTCAAAATATCATTGATTAAAAAAACTAGAAAATGCTCTCTAAAATCAAGAATTACAGCACTAAAATACAATAAAATAGAGTACATTCTAGTACCCCTCTTTTGATTTATATTTGAATAATCTGATAACAATTTTTGAATAAATTAACTCATCCTATGAATAAGAATGAATTATTTTGTATATAAACATTCTCATATTTCATTTCAAGTTTCTAACCAGATTACTGACTATACTAAAGGGGACACAGATAAACTATTATAAAATTAAAGTTGTTGCCTCAGGTAATCCTCTCAATATTTAATTTTTACAAATAACAGATTCATACAAAGCTAACTAAACTAATAATTTGAGATTTATATCCCAAATATACAAAAAATGTCTCATAGTTAAATCACAATATAGAATTATCTAAAAATAGGAATTTGAAGAAAATTTTTGGTTTTAGTTTAGTTTAGCTGAGATAGTCATCTAGTTACATCCATCTTACATTTTTCCAGCCTAGAATCACAGTTTTGAGGGAAGTTTGATGTGTTTCTCTCATGTACTGTTGAGAACCTCCATCTTATGGAATTTGTTTTTCAATCATCTTAAAGGTTTATTGAGCTAGAAACAAGATAAGAAGCCTGCCTTCATATACCATCAACAAAATCAATACTTTCCTCAACAAAAAACAAACAACAAAAAATACCTTCCCCCCACCCTGAAAAGAGGGCGGGGAAGGGAAGAAAGGAAGGAAGGAAAGGAAGGAAGGAAGGAAGGAAGGGGAAGAAAAGGGAGGGAGAAGGGAAGGAAAGGAAAGGAATTAAAGAACAAAAGGGGGAAGAAATCCTTAAGAAGAAGGTAAAAACAGGATGGTCCTAGATCTAAGGGATGGAGAAAAAATATTCAATTATATAAAACAAATTTCTAAGTTGTTGATTTGTTAAATGATATAAAGGAACTAAAGATAAAATAACTTTTTGTATTAAACCAAAAAGTGTTTTAAATTAGAAGCAGACAAAAGCATCCTTAAACTATTATTTTGGACTCATAGTTAATGTAGAATAAATTAACTTTTCTTTTTAAACATCATTAATCACTGGAAATAGTTGGTTTAAAAAAGCTCCCAATTTAAATTTTTATTCTAAAAATAAAAAGGCTTTTTTTTCTTGTTTTTTAAGGCTAATAGAAATTATTAAAAATGATAATTAGGGAATCTCAAGCCTTCATATTTAGGGAAATTTCTTCTTCCAGACAATCTTAGTAAAGAGAATATTTTGTGCTGGAAATAAACTAGAGACCTTTTCCAAGAAAGAGTTTCTTTGCCTTTAACATCTTTTGTGCTTATGGATGTTTCAAAAAGAAAATAAAGGCTTCTTTGTTGTTGTTATTTGCTTGTTTAAAACATAACCGAGGGGCGCCTGGGTGGCTCAGTAGGTTAAAGCCTCTGCCTTCGGCTCAGGTCATGATCTCCAGGTCCTGGGATTGAGCATCGGGCTCTCTGCTTGGTGGGGAGCCTGCTTCCCTCTCTCCCTCTCTCTCTACCTGCCTCTCTGCACACTTGTGATCTCTCTCTCTCTGTCAAATAAATAAATAAAATCTTTAAAAAATAATAAAATAAAATAAAACATAATGTAACTGTTAGGTGACTTGGGTGGCTCAGTTGGCTAAGCATCTGCCTTCAGCTCAGGTCATAATCCCAAGGTCCTGAGATCCAGTACCACACCGAACTCCCTACTCAGTGAGGCGTATGCTTCTCTACCCTTCTCCTGGCTCCTGTTGTCTCTCTCTTTCTGTCACTCACACTCTCTCTCCCTCAAAAAAATAGATAAAATCTTTAAAAAATAAAAATGAATAAAACATAATGTAATTGTTAAGAACCAGAGTTTGGTGTACTTCTGATTAAAAAAAAAATACCCTCCCCTATTAGTTGAGGGACTATGGGTAATTAGTTTATTAATCTGCACATGTTTCTTCATCTGTAAAATATGTTGTTCTTAAACCTACATGATATGATAAGATAGATAGAATACAAAGAGAGTTCAATGTCTGGCAAAAATTTTAGAAAAACTTGGTTAAGGGAGAAATATACCTTCATTATTAAGTTAAGTACATGGGTAATATTAAGTACAAGTATAAAATATAAACACAGTCTTCTTAAAAAAAGTCATTCTTATCATCGAAATAAGTGATAAAGTCTATGAAAGGGGTAAAAACACATGTACTTGAAGAACAGTGTATTTATAAATCAAATAAATACATTAATTTATACATGTAGTACTACATATTACCCACAGAAATATAAAGTAAAATATTTGATTTTTCTCATAGCAGAAATTTAGGACAGAAATTTCCTACTTAATATTTCAACTGCCCATTTGGGCCAAGAATATTTTTTAAAAAATAGGTAATCTGAGGTTTAGAAGGGACCTCAAAGACACTCTAAAAAAAGTCATTCATTTGATATTTTAATCTTCCCCAAAGCTTTTCAGCCAAGCAATTATTCCATGTACTTTTGAACACCTGTTCTAACAAGCAATAACACATCTAAGTTTGTCTCTAGCATCCTGATTATTTAAAGCTAATATTTATATAGAGAAGAATATATTCACTTAGCCTATGCCTATTAATCGTGTTGGGTATTCCTCTCTCTCTCTCTCTCTCTCTCTAAGTAAATAAATAAAATCTTAAAAAAAAAAATAATCCCGTTGGGTATTAAAAAAGAGGAACAATCCCTCTTGTCATAACAGACTTTAAATAAGCAAAGACAACAATTATGTTTCCCCAACACCCATAACACACACACACACACACAAATACACAGCATTTTGTCTTCAAAGGAAATGTCTAAGGACCAGGAATTCATGGTTTGGCTGTGAAATGTCTTACCATGTTGACTGGCATTATCTGTACAAGTTCCAGCGGTGGGGAAAGGAGGCTATATGATTTTGGAAGTTAGCCTACCTATATGTCAAAAAATTACTCTGTATTTAGTGTTAATAGAAATTGCAGTTTTCAGTTCACCTATTCTGCTATGTGACCTATTAAGTATGTACAAATAAGTCTTGTTCGTACTTTCTTCTGCTACTTCATTGTTTGCTTTCTCTACATTTCTCAAGTTGTTCTATTCACCAAGTGCTGGAACTAACATATTTATCTGGTTATACTAAACCTACTTTGCCAAGATGTTGACATACTTAAGGCTGCAAAATATTTACCTAGTTTATTTTCTATCAGAATTTCAAGATATACACAAAGTTGGCAAGCATTTCCTCTGTAATCTAAAAATATGAAATAACACCAAGTCACAAATGTCCTAATATACTTCACTTTGAAAGAAATGCATTTGAAAGAAGTGCATTTATAAGGAAATATTTTAATGTACTTGGGCCATATGTATCATTGGGAGAGATAACTAAAATCACAGATATAGAAGATATTTAATTGAATATCACAGTGAGTTCTTTAAGAAACTCAGCCCGTAATAGATGAAAGAATAACATATGCACAGAGGACATATTTCATTATAGCATCAACAGAATGGTTGAAGACATAAAGAGGAACAAGCTGGCATATGGGCTCTGTTGATACAGATGTTGGTAAAGTGAAACAAGTAGTGAAAATTTGAGAAAATGATCAATACATCATATGAATATCCTGTCTCTCATAACAAAAGCCTACCTTAAAGCATTGGTGAGTCAACCATTTGGAATAAAGAGTAAAATGATAATTAAGATTATGTTTATAGTCTGTAAGACAGTGGGTTTAAAAGGGCAGAGGATAGGATCAAAACAATAAATAGATTCCTGTCCCCAAATAAACACACAATAAAAATAATAATCAACACTATTTGATTGTGATTTGCAGCATTGGGAGGAAATAAAAATGAAAGCTGAATGTTAAGGCTATACAAATTAGGGCAGCAACATATCTATGGGATCACGTAAAAGATTTAGTTTATAGAAGGACAAACAGGGGCACTTGAGTGGCTCAGTCAGTTTAGCGTTTGACTTGATTTTGGCTCAGGTGAAGCTCCATGTTGTGCTCTGCACTCAGCGGGGAAAGTGCTTGAGATTCTCTCTTGCCTTCTCCCTCTGTCCCCCTGCCACACCCCGTTCTCTCTGTAAATAAATAAATAAATCTTGGGGGGAAAAAAAAGGAGGACAAACAGCAGACTTTGTTAGGGAGCGCATAAAAATCAAAATATGAATTTAAGTATTTTGCTTTGGAGGAAATCAAGTTGCTATACTCTCGACCAAGTACGCAGTTAGGCTTGAGAGAAGGAAAATACAATGACACAAAATACTTCAAAATCTAATACTATTATACATCTATAGTCTTCCCCTATTTCACTGAATCTAAAATACAGCCAATTATACGATACACCTTTATTTCCAGCAGAATGAAGAAAGAGAACACCTGCTAATATAGATGTATTATAGGATGCTATAGGGTACTAGAAGAGAAAAAAACTTGGTCTCAGCATGAGTTAAGTCTTTCTTTGGAGGATTGATTCATTAGCCCAATCGAAAGAGGAGGGAATGGAGGAGAAGGAAAAAAAATGAATAAGGGGGGTAGTGGTGATGACTAGTAAAATATACAGAGGAAAAGAGGTAGGACTAGAGGAGAGAAAGGGTATGGTGTATGTTTGAAAAAATGTAATTAGTTCATTATTCCTATAGTGTAAGTATCAGGGCAGAGAAGGAGAGGCCACGAGGTGAAGAGGTTGGTGAGGACCAGACGCTTATAAGTGGGGCTAAGAAATTTGGACTGGGTTTCGTGGAAATTCAGAAAGATTATGTGATTTAAAAACACTTAAGAATAGTTGTAAAATCTAGAAAATGCTTTTGAGGGGGGAAAGAGTGAAATATGACTGGTTTATTAAAATAGTTGTGATGGAGATAATAAGGACCGGAAGCAAGATCATGGTAGGAGGAATAAAAAGGTTTAGGAACAGAAACCTTTTTAAAACGTTTAAATCTTAAAATCCCAGAAAATATTCTATATATAGCAAGTTTATGTTGACTATTTCAGTAATAATATTTTTCAAGATTGTAATGGAACCTTTGCAGTGTAGAAGCACCTTAACTGATTTTGAATATGGGTGAGTTGAGTTTGGATTTAGGAAGAAAAGAGCAGTAAGAAGAAAACAGATTTATGAACTAAATGTTTTGAGATGCAATATTGTGTTGACAATTAAAGCTTCATTAGGGCACATTACATTTCCTTCAAAACAAAATGTTTACAAAAGGCTTAATTCACATAAGATTATATTATTTAAATTTTCAGGAATCTGGTGTCCAGATTGATCTAAGAGAAAAAAAGCAAAATGTTGCCTTATGGAGAAGGCATCTGTGCAATGATAAACAGAGATTTTCCATCCTGTACAAAAACTCTCTCAGCCTGGAATATTGAGTAGAAAGTTTTCAAAAAGGCACAAATTTAATCCTGGTTTAAGGAAAAGACCATTAAAGGTATAATATTAGAAACAAAATCCCTATGGTAATGCATTCAAATATTCATAATACACCTCTGAAATGCAAAAAGAATAATATGATTTCAATAGATGGTTGAAAATTAATTTATATTCTAAGCAACTCTGAGTGTATCAGTTATGTTTGAACAATGAAATTCAAGTGAATCGTGTAGAAATTAGAGTTAATACCTGGTTTGGATTCTATTTCATTTGTATACTCTCTGTAAGCAATGTAATTACATAAAAAGAGAGCTAGTTCATCATTAAGAAATGACTTTTCCACCTGGACCCATGAATTATTTTACTAGGAAAAAATAATAGCTTTCTACTAATGCATAGATCAATTACTGCCATAATATAATAACAGCAATGGTAAACATGAAATACTTATTTTTTTTTATATTTTGCTGATGTAAAATGACTCAGAAGGGAATTTCTTGATATAGAGTGGAGTTCTCAAATCAGCTAACAAATTGTCAATGATCCTTGCGGTGTAATGTCATATTGAACTATATAAAAATACTCTTTTTAATAGGTTACAGTGGAAATATCAGAAATACCATGTAGCCCTAGTTTGATATACCAGTAATTAACTTTACAAATCCTATATTAAAGTATTTATAAGCTATTTTAAGGATTCTAACATATTTTATATAATCCTGGATTATTTAAGATAACTATTAATTATATTCAGAAATATTCTTCCTAAGGAACCCAAGAACCATCTTCATACATGAAAACAATATAATGAGGTGATCAGGATAATAGAATAAGAATTTTAATTACTTCAAGATTCCTGAGGAAAATATTGAAATAAATAATATGGATTTCCTCTTTGAAAACTATAAATTTCCTGAGTTTAAATGTCAGATTGCAAGAGCCAGCTGTCATAGTCTATCAATTGACATAATGCAAAAACTCTAGCTATAAACTGTGCATGTCTCAAACAAAAATCCAAATAAGCAGTCATAGAAATAAACATTGATTTATATATCAGTAAATACCAGCATCTTTCCTCCAATTGATTGCTGAATATTCTTGAAATCATTCTCCTACTCTTACCTCATCCAATTCATTGCCAAGTTGAGGATACTATTTAATAATCTCAAAAATTCTTCTATACTATTTTCCATCCATCATAGTAACTATATCAAGTCAAAGATAGTATACGACACAGACTCCAAGATGGTCCTCGGTGATCCCTGCCTGCTGGTATTCACTCACTTTTGTAATTCCTCCTCTCTGCCCTCCACTCTCTGCTTAATCGTGTGAGGAAACTATGACTTATTTCTTAACAAGAGTATGAGAAATGTTTTGGGATGTTCGTAAGATGCCAACATCTGTCTCACTAGCAGTCTCTTTCCCCTGCTGACTTTGCTGAGGCAAGTTCTCATGTTGGAAGCTGCCCTATGGAAGGAACTATGTGGCAAACAACTGAAGGTGAGAGGCTCTGATCAACAGACAGCAAGAAACCTAGGTCCTCATTTAAACAGGCTTCCAATACCTCAGGAAACTAAGGCTATCAACAACTGAGTGAGCTTATCAGTGGATCCTTCCCCATTTGAAGTTTCAGATGAGACTCCAGCCGTGCCTGATACTCGGCATGTGAGAGATCCAGAAGAAGAGAGCCCAGTTCAACTTTTGACTCCCAGAAATTGTTAGATAAAAATGTATTTCATCATTTTTTTGAAGATTTTATTTATTTATTTGCATGAGAGAGAGATCACAAGTAGGCAGAAAGGCAGGCAGAGAGAGGAGGGAGCAGGCTCCCTGCTGAGCAGAGAGCCCGATGCCGGGCTCGATCCCAGGACCCTGAGATCATGACCTGAGCGGTAGGCAGAGTCTTTAACCCACTGAGCCACCCCCGTGGTCTTTCTATTAAGAGTAACTAATTCAAGATTTTCATAAGAGCTGATAAAGAAGGAATGGGATAAACTGTTTCTCTTCATAAGTAAATATCAAAATTTCTTTGTGCGGAACCCAGATATGAGTAGTTTTTTGAACATTTATCAGGTGATTTTAAGATATTTCTAGGTTTGAGAAATTTGCATGAGTTCATAGGCCTCAAGGGACCTACAAAACAGAAGAAAGTCTTCTAGATATATGAGAATTACAAATTCATCCAAGGCCAAGTTCTCATGATTCAACCTTTATTTCTCTGAAAATGGGCACCATCTTTTCTGTTTTCCACAGTGACTATTATAGTTATCATCATTTTCTTCATTTAGAGAAGAACAGTTGTAAAGTCCTAAAGTCTCAATTGCAAGTGAACACATCATCTCTTTATGATGGGCCATAATTCACAAAGCAGAATTAGGTCAACCAGGACGTTCTATCAATATTATATTTTTATTAATCTATAAACCCGAATAAGGATGGAAAATCCTTAAAGCTAATGTACACTTTTATATTACCACAAAGAATTACCATATAAAAAAGTTATTTTGATGCTGTCATCAAATGCAGAGTCCAAATGTTGAAAATGCTGAATCCGTTTTTTACTCGTTATTGTCCCAACAGTATCAAAATGAAACTAATAGTATTGGCCTTTCCACTTTTATTTATTTATTTATTTATTTATTTATTTATTTATTTATTTAAGATTTTTTTTTTTTTATTTATTTGTTTGACAGAGAGAAAGATCACAAGTAGGCAGAGAGGCAGGCAGAAAGAGAGGGGGAAGCAGGCTCCCTGCTGAGCAGAGAGCCCGATGCAGGGCTTGATCCCAGGACCCTAAGATCATGACCTGAGCCGAAGGCAGAGGCTTTAACCCACTGAGCCACCCAGGCGCCCCTCCACTTTTATTTAAATTGTAAACCTCCAAAGGCAACCTATTGTTTTTTGTTAAATGTAGTTTATATATAATAGTCATTAAAAGTAATGGCTAATAGAACTTCTTATTAACAACACACAAATCTTGACAATTTTCTAGACATAAACTATGATATTAATGCCTCATTTAAGTAATTAAACTATAAAATATGCAAATGTAGTCTTATATGCATATATTCTATAACTATCTCATGAAGCTATTGATTATATGTTAATGTTTTCGAAAGTATTAAAATAACCTTCAGTAACCACACACAGGCATAAACCTGTTAGTTGTGGACATCTATGGATATTCAAAGCTACTTATTCTTTTGTTTAAATAATCACATTAAAGTGATTGATATGTTTTATTTACATGCAAAAAATAATACATCACTTATAATGTTTTACTTTATTCACAATCTAAAAACAATTTTAAATTTCACATTTGCCCTATTTTATCTATTCATCCATCTATCTATTCTACCTATCTAATGTATTTGAAAATAAGCCACAGATGTCATGAATTTCATCCCTAATTATTTCAGCATGTATCTCCCAAGAATAAGGATGATCTTCTATATAACACAGCATTATTATAACACCGCATGAAATTGATATTAATTTATAATAACATGGAATATATAGTCCACACTAGTTTGTACTTAAGTTTTCCAAAGTATCCCTGATTTTTTTTTTAACCTAAGATCCAATCAAGCTTCATGTCTTCTGTTTCATGTTGTATGGCTCCTTAGTTTCTTTCCCTTCACAATAATAGCCCCATCCTCTAGCGTGTTTTGAAGACTATATTCCCCTTGTCTTCTAGAATATTTCACATTCTCGATTTACCTAGTGATTTCTCATATTTAATTTAAGTTAAAGTTAAATACTTTTTTTGGACAAGTTTACTATGCGGGTGATTTATGTATTTATTACATCATCTTAGAATATACATAATAGGTTGATTTTATCACTTAAATGGTGATGGCAAGATCTCTTCACTGAATTATTGTTTTTCTCTATGAACCAAAAAATTAATCCATTTGTAATACTTGAATATAAATATCCTACTGTACAACAAACTTTCAGACTATTAATTAGTTAGATCTATCTAATCTATGATAGATAAATCACAGAAGAATGGTCTAATTCTGGGGCACCTGGGTGGGTCAGCCAGTTAACCAGCTGCCTTCTGCTCAGGTCATGACTTCAGGGTCCTGGGATTGAGCCCCTCACTGGGCTCCCTGTTCAGTGGACAGTCTGCTTTTCCCTCTCTATCTGCCCCTCCCCCGACTTAGGCACTCACGCGTTCTTTCTCTCTAATAAATAAATAAAAATCTTTAAAAAAAAAAAGAAGCGTTTATCCCTTCTTTTTGGATGTGCACTTGGTTATATGGCTTACTTTGGCAATGGGATGTCAGTGGATATGATGAAAACAGAGGCTTAAAGTCCTTGCCAAATTGTGCTTATTCTTTTGCACTCTTGTCTTTGACCATGAAATAAAAATTGTGACTCGGATAGCCACTGGTCCAGGAGAATGAGAAATACATGAGGGAGAAATAAATGTTTTTTGTATATGTTGCAACATAAGACTGCTTTAACCTGGAATGTAGCAAATGCTGATGATCTTTACTTCACTTAGTAATTATTTTGGGGCTTGAAAAATAGTGATTCTCTAAATTTGCTTTCCCTCTCTATATTAACTTGCCCTTAAAAAAACCTCTCTACCTCCCCTTGTTTTTTTTATCAGTCATTAGGAATTCTAAGATTTTTTATTTAATCTGTTATTATACTCATTTCTATCATAATTCTTTTTGAAACTTAAATTATGTCAAATTGAACAGGTGAATACCCTTACCATACAAATTACTAGTTTTTTTGCACATGACCCTATAGTTTATGAGCAATTCTTTGCTTTCTGTACTAATAGCATATTCACTGCTGGCCAGACCTGGAATCACATATTTTTCAAGGATCTCTGATCCATGATAGTGGGAAATGGTACTTAAAAATCAGGATATGGGCTCTATGTATTTTCAGTCTTACTGCAATTGTTTGTTCTAGTCCTACTGAAAGACAGAGCTAAGGAATGTATATTTTTTAAAAATGTGTGATTTCATATAACTGCCTCCAGTGCAAATCCAACATTACTCATTTTTTTTTAAAGGCCAAAACATTTTCTAGAGAAACACACTTGAATCATTTCCCATCAGAAAAGACAGAAGAAAGTTTAAGGAACTGAATAAATCACCCAGAGACAGGTGGATTTAGAAAGAAACACTGGGAAAGAAGCAGCTGCTTAAGACCAAAAAACAAACGACAAGTTATATCCATGGCACCTGTTCTTTCGTTTCCCTTATTCCTTAACATGGCTGTTTTTCTTCCCCTCTCTCATTTATTTCTTTCTTTGTTCATTGTGACTCCTTCCCTACATTTTTATCTTCTCTATCTTCTTTTTGTTTACTTATGATTTTTTCTTTAATCTCTTGTTTCTCATTCATCATCTGTATCATATGGAAATTATAGGGAAAGTGAGTGGTATTTTTTTTAAGATTTTATTTATTTATTTATTTATTTGACAGAGAGAGATCACAAGTAGGCAGAGAGAGAGGGGGCAGCAGCCTTCCCGCTGAGCAGAGAGCCTGATGTGGGACTCGATCCCAGGACCCGAGATCATGACCTGAGCCTAAGGCAAAGGCTTTAACCCACTGAGCCACCCCAGCACCCCGTGAATAGTATTTTTATACTCTAGCTTGTTCCATAAATTCATTATTCAGGACACCTAAACCTTCTGTAAATATTATTAATTATTATATAATCTATAATAGTAATTGTTATTTAAAGAAGCTAATAATGAATCATTTAATAAGTATACTATGATTATATTTTATTCAAGTAATTTTTTTTTAAGATTTTATTTATTTATTTATTTATTTATTTATTTATTTATTTGAGAAAGAGAGAGAGTGAGAGAGAGCATGAGAAGGGAGAAGGTCAGAGTGAGAAGCGGATTCCCCTTGGAGCTGGGAGCCCGATGTGGGACTTGATCCCCGGTTTCCGGGATCATGACCTGAGCTGAAGGCAGTTGCTCAACCAACTGAGCCACCCAGGCGCCCTATTCAAGTAATTTTTGCCAAACTTAGCATGTATAAAATGCTTGCTCTTTTTTTCTGCCAAAAGCAAAATAGCATTTTATAGTTCTAAGGTATATATTTTCTAAAATGTCAGTACAGGAAAAGATTTGATGAGACAACTAACTAAAACACGTATGTTACCTCCTTACTAAAATACAGATATAAAATTCTAGCTTCCTCAATTGAAATTCACTACCATGCACAGCATACATTCTAAACCAGAAGTTAGATCCATTAAAAGATAATGAAAATGTTTTACTGTTATAATGATGATCTTGCATTTTATAGTAACTTTCCAATAAGAAATCAGAGTAGTGAAAAGACTTCCATAGATTATCTAGCAAAACTCTGCCTTTTTATATGCTATACCAAAAAATGTGCAACTTCCATATTCTCAGGATATTGTTTAATTAAGAATTATTTATGTAATTTTGGAGGTGTAGGTAACTGATATAAAATATCACTTACACTTTTAAATTTTTATATATATGCTTATATACATACATACATATGCATACATATAGTATGTTTACATATAAATGAAATAAATATATATCAAATATATAAATATAAATATATATGCCAGATTTCTCCCCTATTTTCCTCTTTTGCTCTAGTTATATGCCATTACTTCCTTTTTCCATAATGATATATAATTATATATCAAAAATATATATAATGATATATAAATGATATATAATTACAGTCTCATTTCAGAGCATATGACTAGTTCATCTTGATACTTTGTAATAAATGTTTGGATTTTGTCTCTGAGATCCTTGGAATTGGTCTTCAACTTGATATTTTAGTGTTTATATATATTAACTTTTAAAAGTTAATATATCTTTTATACATTTAAGTTACACATTTATGTAATAATTGCAAACACAGTTGACTTATATAAAATTCTAAAGGTACCTTTAAGTTGGTCCTCCTTTTCTTCAGTCAGAAATAGACACATTTTGAAATAAGTTATATTTAACTTTAATAAAATCTTCAACAAAACAAGTTCATCAATTTTGATTTATTTCTCCCTGATTATTGGAATTTTAGAACTTGTCTTATGATGCTTATGCCTCTAGTGGGTACTCAAAATGAAATTTGAGCTATAGCAATTATGTTGAAGGTTAAGCTGTGATTTTCAAATATTACACATGACTTCATAAATAACAACAAAGCCACAACAGATTGAGACCTGGTTTGGGTAAAGAAAGAAGCTGGGTGAGGAGGTCACCTTGTGAGAATGAATTACACAAAAGGGATCTGCCCAACTGATTGTTTATTTGAAATTAAGGCTTGTTTTTGAGAACAGTTGCAGGCCCTCACCTACCAACAATATCCACAGAAGTTGAGACCAATATTGTAAAAGTGTCTATTAAAGGCTAAAAAGGCACTTCACATTAGAAAACAAAATGGTTCTGTATGTATAATTGCCATTTTTCTGCAACACAGATACTAGCAAGGGAAACAAAGTTGCACTTAGGAAAATGAATGCTTAGGGTGCCTGGGTGGCTCAGTGGTTGAGCTGCTGGCTCTTGATTTCAACTCAGGTCATGATCTTGGGGTCTTGGGTTGGAGCCCCCTGTTGGCCTCTGCTCTTAGAAGGGAGTCTGCTTAAGGATTCTCTCTCCATCTCCCACTGCCCCTTCTCTGGCTCCTGCTTGTGTGTGCTCTCTCTCCTCCTCTCTGAAATAAATAAATAAATTTTTAAAAAGAAAAATGAATGCTCTCCTCCTGCCGTTTTGCTGAATTCTACTAACTTTTGTACATCTATGTTAATATTTTATTATATATTCTTTTGCTTAGGAAAAACTATCATATGCCTGTAAAAGACTCTCTCTCTCTCTTAAAATTAATAATATGTAACATGGAAAAATATGGTACTTATTTACATGCACAGTAATTATGGGCTTTTATTTTCTATTATCATCCACTTTGATAATAAATTAAGAAAAGTTACAAAATAAACTGCCAGTTTCTTCAGTCATTAATTCATTAAAAAATAATATTAGGCCACTTGTTAGGTCTGTGTAGTATTTTTTAACTCCTTAGGAATTTGATATTGCTAACCACTCGTTAACTATATTATAACAGTGTTTAAGATACTGTATTACAAAAAAAAAAAGATTCTATATTTGTACTCAATACCAACAAAATATACAGTGCATTCCCTAGGTTTTGGAAGCTTCTACAATGTTATGCTATCGAATCTAACTCAAATACTATGTTTTTGTATTTTAATCTTTGTTTAAAGGAGGATATTATTATAGCAAGTAGTAAGTTAACAGAAGGATTCAGAAACTTCAGAAACATACCAGTTTTTGCATGAATTGCACTGAAAAATTAGGATAAAACAAGACAAAAGCAATTTCTTTTTTCTAAAAAAAAGAAAATCTAAAAGATACTATTTAGTTATTTGATACAGAGAGAGAGATCACAAGTAAGCAGAGAGGCAGGCAGAGAGAGAGGGGGAAGCAGGCTCTCCTGAGCAGAGAGCCCGATGTGGGGCTCGATCCCAGAACCCTGAGATCATGACCTGACCTGAAGGCAGAGACTTTAATCCACTGAGCCATCCACACACCCAGAGAAAAACAATTTCAAGGAAGCTTTTACAGTATGTAGAAGATTGAAAGCTTATGGAAACCATGCATCATTCATATCAATTATAAGTGAATTTTTTAATACTTGTGTCTGTGGTTTGAGATTCATACTTGCTATTTTAGCACTAATGTAAGTTATGTGTCTTCTCTAAGAGAGTTTTAAATATCTTCATGGAAAGGGCAGAAAGATTATTAAAATTAGGACCCACGATATTCGTTTATACAACAATAATCAGTATGTACAATATGAATGTTACACATTTATTTTTATTCTGCCAATGATTTTTAAATAAAACTTGATAGGGATGAACAAAAGAGAACCCTAGAAATAATCTCATGCAGTTTAAAGTCAAGTTTCTATAAGGCTATTCACTATTTTTAATTGACTTTAATTTCTAGATCCTCTGTCATTTCCAAATGATTAAAATAATGCTAACAATAGTCACTATGTAAACCAAAAGTGCCATCAAGATTGATTAAATTCGGGGCACCTGGGTGGCTCAGTGGGTTAAAGCCTCTGCCTTTGGCTCAGGTCATGATCTCAGGGTCCTGGGATAGAGCCCCACACCAGGCTCTCTGCTCAGCAGGGAGCCTGCTTCCCCCTCTCTCTCTGCCTGCCTCTCTGCCTACTGGTGATCTCTCTCTCTCTGTTCGGGTAAATAAATAAAATCTTTAAAAAATATATTGATTAAATTCACTGCTTTTAATCTCATTATAAAATAAAGCATCTTTTAAAATTCTTTAATCTCACTATCAAGGACATTAACATTTTGGCAACTTCATGAAACACTCTATTGAAATAATGTTAGTTGTGAATCACTTTAAGAAATAGGGTGTATTTTATTTTATTTTTTTATTTAAATTTAATTACCCAAGGTATAGTACATCATTGATTGGTAAATCCAAAAAAAGAAAAAAGAAAGAAAGAAAAAAGAGAAATAGAGTATATTTATTTTGAAAACTTTATATTTTTTATAAGACAAATTTGTGGTTTACCCAATTATTCCATTATTAATACTGCATAGTTTCACCACTAACTTCAATTATTGACATAAGTTAATGTGTATTTTGAATGAGATATCTTTCTTAAAAATATAATTGACTCAAAACCTCACTGAAATAAAAGACTAGCTAAACATCTTGGTTATATAGGTAAATTTAACTTTGAATATAACTACACTTTTAAATATCCATATACCATTCTGTAGGCACTAAATAATAGGATTTGATGGCACATTGTATTTTTCTAAGCTGAATGGCACCAAATTATTGAGGAAAGGGTAATTTTATGAACATTTGCATATAAAATATTTATTATTATCCACTTTTCTGCACTCCATGTATATTTAATAGTTTGAACATGTATTTTTTTTTAAATAAAACAAACATTATTTTAACATTCATTCCCTTAAGGCGTAAGTCTTCCATGAAACTACTTCCCTCCAACACTTAGTCTTACCATGTGGATCTATCATAATTTGTCACCCCTTTATAAAGCTATTAAAGTTTTTGTTTGTCTGCCTGTGTGTTTGTTTGGTTTTAGAGAGAGAGGGAGAAAGAATCCTAAGCAGTTTCCACACTAGCACAGAGCCCAATGTGGGGCCTGATCCCATGACCCTGAGATCATGACCATAGCCAAAATCAAGAGTAGGAAACTTAACTGACTGAGCCACCCAGGCACCCAAGGCTTTTCACATTTTTAACTGACAAATGTGACCATGCTCCTCCAAGGTCCTACAGACTTTTGTACCTAAAGTGATTACATTATACTGCTATTTTCATATACCCTCGCTATTAAAATATAAGGTCTTTGGAGGTAGGGAATGGGACGCATAACAATTGTAATCTTAGTATTTACCAAAGATCATGGTATGTAGTAAACATAAAAAAATTATTTATTTAAAGAATGAATGATTAAAAAAATTAGAAGAAAAGAGGCACAGATTAATTTGGTTTTGAAAATTAATAACAGAGGTTTCACAATTTCTTGAAATATAGGAGCATTTTTGTTCAAATTTAGTTTGAACTAAGATGACTGAATAGAGAGTGGAGGTAAAAGTTTTCACTTCAAAAGCTTTCTGAAAAGTAGAAAGCATGACGTGATGGTGACTAAGATTTTAGAAGGCTGAGTACAAGCACCACAGTTGACATTTATGGCTCTGGTCTGCATTTAGCTCTTCTTTCTCAAATAACTGCTGAAGACAACCATGAGATTTATTTAAAAATAAACCACAGGCCCAAAACAGAGTCACTTGCAGAGTGACATGCTACGCCCATGTCACTAAAACAGAGTGACATGCTACGCCCATGTCACTAAAACCGGGGTTTAATACCTATCCTAAATGCAATTTCAACCTTCCCCAAGAATACAATCTTAGCTGGTCAGTCTGGAATTTCCTGGTCACCACTGGTGAGGAAATCTACATTGTCCCCTCAATCCATTGAGGGGATCCATTGTCCCCTCAAAGGAGGAGACCTTGGCCAAAAAAATCCTTTTGTTGGTGTTGTTTATGACTTCCTTGTCCTGCCTTTAAAATCTTTCCCTTCCTGTAGCCCTTTGATGATCATTTCTACTTGCTAGATAGTATGTTGATTGATTCATGAACTATTCATTAAAGCCAACTTACTCTGTTGAATTTTTGTTATTTAACAGATATGATTAACACTTAAAGTTTAGGGAATTTTGCCAGACTGATCATAAGCCTTGGAATTTAAATCCTAAAAAGATGATATTTGAAAATTAAAAAAAAAAAAAAACCCGTTTTAAAAAAATAAGCCAGTTTCCTTTTTTGTTACTTATATCTTTCTGTGCAATAGCTCACAGATGATGATGGTGGTGGTGATGATTGTTTTCATTTGTTCATCTTCACAAAAGCACTTCTGTAGCCCAAATACACATGGGTCCTCTAGTGGGTTTTCAAAAACAGTTAAGGAAGCTTTGAGGAAGATATTTTAGAACAGTAAGGCAAGGAGAAGAAACTTCCTAAATACAAGAGTAAGTTTATGATTCTTAAGTAACAACTTGACTACTGCATTAAAAGATAATCCAGGTGGCTTAGGAAGCCTAACAGAGAAAGTCAGAATCTAGAGAAATATTCCTACTTAATGGCTCCAACAAATTCTAATTTGCAAGGCTTTGAGTTCTCAGTGAAAGACTCCATACCTGAGCATGCCTTCCATGAAAATATCCTCTAAGCAAGAGATTTGCCACCTTTTGCTTGACTTTGAGAGCTCAATAAAACACAGACTGCCATGTCATAATAAAAATAGCATTTATCTAGTCCAACTTCATTTTACAAACTTTGAAAGCGAGTCTCAGAGAACTAAAGAATCTATTTCTCAGTTATTTCAGTTTAAAATTTCAAACTGAGGATACAAAGGGCTCTACAAATTTTATAGTGAGAGAATAAGTGATTTCAGAAACTACTAGAAGAAAAACAGAGGTAAGTCATGAGAGTTGAAATATGTTTCCCATTTCAGGTAAAGCTTAGCATTTTCTTTGATTTCACAAAGTTGGAAAGGCAAACAAGATCTAGAGGAGGTAGAAAATTTTGGTGTTAATGAGGTAATTACAAGATTTCTTTGTTTTCATAGGTTACAAACCACAAAATAAGAGGCTTAGAATGGGCAAGTCAAAGATACCCAAGCAAGCAAACATTATTCCCACTATTTAAACTAAAAGTCACTGACAACAAAAAGTGGATCATTTGCCTTGATCCAGGGTAAAACAACAAAAACAACAACAAAAATCCAGAATATATGTAAATGAATTAGAGTGACAGTTAATAATTCTCAAAAAGATGCTAAAATCTCTAAAAGAAGAAAATTCTATAGAAAATAAAGCATGCAAAATCATTTATCAATAAAAAAACTGTCATGTTGTAATTTTAGTATAAGCTAGTTGGATTTATTAAAATATGAACTCCTCCCCAGGGAAAAGGAACTCCTTCAATGCATACATTTGAGATTTAAGAAATCGGAAATATGAAAATTCTGAAAAGTTCTTCCCACATATATATCCAACACTTTAGGAAGAAAGAAGTTATTTTTTAGTTATTTAAATTTTTCCCTTTCCTCTTGATTTATTTTAAATTAAGCAATATAAAATGCTATCAGTTTCACTTAAAGTTGCAGGAGAACTAATTCTAATAACGAAATAACCCCTTACAGCAAGTCTTTGAATGATTAGAGGATTTTCAGATAATTTCTTGTGAATGCAAACAAGATAATCATAGAAGTGCATATATCAAGTAGCCCTTTCTTCAAACACTAGTGGTCATGCATATTCAACAGAATGCAAATATTGACTTTTCTGATAGCAAGTGGATCAGATTGAAAAGTGTCTGATGGGAAACTATAATCACTTTGTGGAATGCAGCAATGACCTTCATACCCCCTATGCCAAGGGTGTATTCCACTTGAATCTCTGATTCTGCTAACCTTTAGACAATTTCCACAACTTAAGAAATGAAATAGGCAACTAGAAAAGGGCAGTCTCTGCCAATACAACAAAGGCTTGGAAGAAATAAACAGGCCTCATGTCTCATAATGTTTCTCAGGAGATCCAAAGCAAGGGAGCCCAAGGTTGCAATTGACTTCTCAAAAAGACAAACCAGCACATGAAAAACTTCCTTCCTCTGAATAAACAGAGAAGAGAAGAGAAAAGGTCAGCCAATTGTAAACCAAGGAATCAATATGCTCTGGAAATATAATAATTAGATTTAAGTATTTAATGTTTTTTTTTAGATTTTATTTATTTATTTATTAGGAAAGAGAGAGAGTGAGAGAGAGCATGAGAAGGGAGAAGGTCAGAGTGAGACGCGGACTCCCCATGGAGCTGGGAGCCCGATGTGGGACTCGATCCCGGGACTCCGGGATCATGACCTGACCCGAAGGCAGTTGCTTAACCAACTGCGCCACCCAGGCGCCCAGTATTTAATGTTTTGATGAGAAAAATATCCTAGGACATTTCAATCAAGATATTGTTAAAAATATTACAGTATGTTTTACGCTTCATGAACATAGACTTACTGTGTTTCAAACAGCAGCTAAAGTAAAGCTATGGATTCAAAGCTTAAAGAAATATGGCTGACTGAAAGTAGACTTATATATATGTACTCTGACAAATAAAAGACAAATGCTATTTTATTGAAATATTAAATGCATTAGACAGTAAAGACTCCAGTCCAATCTCAAAAGGATATATACTGCATGATTCCATTCATATGTTATCTGAAGGGGAATGTATAAGGACAGAAAAACAAATCTGTGGTTGGCAGAGGTTGTGGGATATCTGACTATGAAGGATAGGCATTACAGGTTATTACTAGGTAATGGATCTGTTCAGTACTTTGATTTTGGTGGTGATTATAGGATGCTAAACAGCTCTGTGAATGAAAATAAGTGACAATGATACATTTCATGTACATGTGTATGGGTAGATAGAAATATAGAGATAGATATAGAAAGATATCAATATTCATATATCTCTTGATTATGTTGGTGGTGGTTGTACATGAGAATATGTTGTCAATCTCATAGAACATGCCCATGAATGTTTACAGGAGCTTTATTCATAATTATCAAAACTTGAAAGAAACCAAGATGTCCTTCATTAGGTGCACAGATTTATAAATTGCAGTACATCACAACAATGGAATATTATTCAGCACTAAAAAGAAATGAGCTATTCAGTCATGAAAAGACATGGAGGAAAATTATATGCATACTACTGAGTAAGAGAAACCAGTCTAAAAAGGCTACATACTGTATGATTCTAACAAAATGACATCCTGGAAAAGGCAAAACTATAGTGAAATTATTCTGTATTGATACAATAATATTGTATGGATGTCATTAAAAATATCTATCTATCTATCTATCTATCTATCTATCTATCTATCTATATAGATACACAATACCAATAATTTAATTATACCTCAAAGTTGTTGCTAAATTATACTGAATAGACTTAGATATATAGAAAATAACTTTAGACAATCTATTCCCATACTTTTAAAGTAAAATTTAAACACTCAAAATAAAACAAGATGAAGTTTACATGCCACATAGTCTAATGGCTTCTATTCGAACTAGTGATGCTGAGTGCTTATGTAGTTAATTCTGTTTTAGGAAATTAGACAATTTAAACAATCTTAAAGCAGTTTCCATGTGACCCTCATATTGTAATAAAACTACAAAATAAGTTATATTTTCATAAGACAGATATATTAGGGTATATATAAAATATTTTCTTTATCTAAACACTCTTGTAACGAAGCTACTCAGTTTTGTTTATTTTTTGGGTTCCTTTGATGCACCTTCAAAAAATGGTGTTATAAAATCATTATCAATAAAGTTAGTGAATGAATGTGAATGAATTATTAAATAATTCTACTTTTTAAAAATAATATATATAAAATAAAAATGCAAATAGTAACTGAAAATAGAATAAAAGATATCAATTATTCTGTTTATTTTATTTATTTACTTATTTATTTATTTGAGAGAGAGAGAGAGAGCAAGTTGGGGAAGGGAGAAACAGAAGCAGAAGGGGAGAGAGCCAAGCTGACTCTGTGCTGAGCTTGGAGCTGATGTGGGGCCTGATCTCACAACTCTGAGATCCTGACCTAAACTGAAATCAACAGTCGGACGCCTAACAAACTGAGTCACCCAGGCACCCCTCAATTATTCTTCTTTTATAAATTTAGCATTAACTTACATACATGTAAACTATTTACATTATACATTTTCCATCATAGTTTATTAAGAAATACAATGGATGATACAATTAGATATGAAAATACACAAGATGACAAGAACATAACTACTATACTGAAAGGCTATTTAGCCATTATCTTGTTATTTTCTAATACAAACATTTTTAGTTTAGCTCCTTGTGAAGCATCATAACCTTAGTCAGAAATGACTGAATCAACAACTTACTTCTAAACTCTTTCTAGCAAATGCAATATATGAGTTATGACACACAAAGCTTTAAATTGAATCACAGCTACCAAGTGATTACTCCTTCTAGTTGAGTGTTGGACATGCATGGCCAAACTTGCTATCTCCATTAACCTAGAGATCAAAATACAGCAGCTACTAGCAGAATGTTAACAATGGAGTCCCAGAAGTGAGAGAATGAAAAGAGATTGTAAAACAAAAACAAAAACAAAACAAAACAAACCACAAAACAACAAAAAAAAAAAAAAAGAAAGAAAACAAAACCCTCTGGATGTGGACCAAATTCCCAACACTAATTTCCTAAAAAAATTTATTACACTGTTAATTGATTTAAAAATACTATGGAGGAGTGCCTGTGTGTCTCAGTTTTTGAGCGTCTGCCTTTGGCTCGGGTCATGGTCCGGGGGTTCTGGGATGGAGCCCCGCATCCAGCTCCCTGCTCAAAGGGAAGCCTGCTTCTCCCTCTCCTTACTCTTCCTGCTTGTGACCCCTCTCTCTCGCTGTCTCTCTGTCAAATAAGTAAAATCTTTAAAAAATAAAATAAAAATACTATCAAGACTTAAAAATAAAAGGGCTATCAAGACATTCAAACTGGAAATACCATGTTTTAGTTTCATATAATTTTCATTTCATTCTAATATAAAATAGCTCACATAATGAATGGTTTGTCTAATACCTACTCAATAATCAATGTTATTTCATAATCTGCATCCAAGCATCTACCTAGGATAATTGAACTTTGGGAAATCAAAAAGACCTGAGTTCCTAGAGAACAAAAAAATACCAACATTATAAAATCATGTCAGTGGCTAGAGTACCAGCTCTCCTCAACTCTACATGTCTTCTGTCTTACTTGGTCATTTTAATGTTTCTGCTGGCAGGTAATTATATGGAAGAATTCCTCATGTATTCTACCAAACATTTTAAAATATAAATAAAAGTCAAGTCTCCATATTATTATTAGCCATTTAAAAACATTCATCAAAGATCCATTACATTACTAATATTCTAAAGGCAGAGTGTACAACAGTGACCTACGCGGAAGGAATCCCTGCCTTAAGGTAGTTCACATTTTAGTGAGGAGGTGGACAAAAAACAGGATAAACCAACAAAATATGTAGTTTGTAATAAGGTGATTAAGGCCATAAAGTAAGAAAAAAAAAAACAGGAATAGAAGAGAAGAAGGGCAAGCAGAATAGGAAGTTTCAGTTTTTAAGAAAAGGGTTCCAAGGGGGATGGCGTGGCAGGAACAACAGGAAAGAAAAGAGAATAGGCTTGAGGTCAGAGAGAAAAGGCAGGGGGGCACATCCTGCAGGACCTTGGGAGTAGATCTGGCTTTCCTGCAGGGCCAAGTGAAGAGCCCTGGGAGTTGGCTGAGTGAGGGAGTGGCTCTGGCTGCTGGATTGAGAAGAGTTTGTAGGGAGGAAAGGTCAGGCACAAGAAAAGTAATTGGGGTAAGCTCAGGAGAGATAATTGTGGCTTGGACAAAAGCAGCTGCGATAAATTCATTGGGCAACTCAGAGTTTTGAATCTGTTTTTGTTGCTTTTAAGATTTTATTTATTTATTTGAGATAGAGTGAGAGCGCAAGAGCTAGTGAGAGAGAGCATACAGGAGCAGGGGGGGAGGGACAGGGGGAAAGGGAAAAGCAGAGGCTCCACTAAGCAGGGAGCCCCATTCAGGGCTGATCCCAGGACCCCTAGATCATGAGCCCAAGGCAGACACTCAACCGATTGAGTCACCCAGGCACCCCAACAATCTGTTTTGAATATAAAGACTAAGATTTCCCAAGAAAGTGACTGAATGAAAGAGAAGAATCTAAGTTGATTGCAAGAATTTGAGCACATGAAAGAAAGGAGTAGCCATTCATTGAGAAGAGAAAGACAGCAAGAGAAGATGTATTCTACTTTGGATAGAATAAATTTGAGAAGTCTTTAGATATTCATGTACAGATATTTTCTCAAAATGTCTTGCAAATGGTGTGTGTGTATGTTTTGTTTTCTACCTTTGATATCAAGTGGTCATTCCATGCTTGGATGTCAGATGTAAATGAATATTTCTCGAAATTTGTCAACAATTATTTTTTCCAATAATTCAGTGACATGGTTGGTGCACAAATTGAAAAAAAAATGATACCATTATATAAATGAACTCATTTCCAGAGGCGCTTAGTAGATTATCCTTCAAAATAAGTAAATAAATAAATGAATAAAAAAGAAAGGCTTATGAGTTAACTTTATTACTAAATAGCAACAAGTCAACATAAAAGAAGGGAAAAAAATACTTGAAAGAACATAATCTTTGAAAAAAATAGAAAATGATTTTAAACTGGAAATCCATGTCTTTCTCTATAGTACACAATAAATTTACCTTTGCATGAGTTTTAATCTTAATAATAGTCAAAAGTAAATAATCAAAAGTAAACAGAAAAACAAATCATTCACTTTCAGTGTGTATGGAAGTCAAAAACTTCAAAGCTGTGTGATTATAGGATTTTGTCACACTTTATCACAGGCTCACCAGAGAAAGACTTTTTAAATAAATTTGGCTTTTGAAATTAAGAATATCTTTTGTGGAACGCTTTTTTGTGTAAATTGGGGTAAGGTGGGAGTGATGGTGAATAAAATTAACATTACATTTACTTTGACCTGATTTTTAGTTTTTGTGAATGTCTGTGCATGTGTGTGCATGTGTGTGTGTGGTGTGCAGATGCCTGCGGGTAAGGTAGTTGCTTTATTTGGAATATATAATTGACTCGAAATATTAGCAATTTGTGCATTAAGATTACAGGATATTAAAAGAGGGCTACTCTGATGGGATGCAAGTTTTGGGAGGGAAACCAAATTCTCACTCTAGTTGAAAAAAGTGATGACAAAATAATATTGATACTTTATATATCAGACACCAAGGAGATTGCACATAATTTTACATGCACAGTATGGGTTACTGATAACTACTCTATAGATAAATTTGGAATTCTGTACTTTAACCAATAAAAAACATGAGAAAGAAAGTGACTTGTCCAATTTTACTTAGTGGAGAAGCAATGGAATCAGGATTCCAAACCAGACAGCCTATCACCAAAGCCTGTACTTGACTTGCTATTAACATGTCATGACCTTACGTATCACCTGTATCCTTTGAGAGACCTATCTTCTCTGAACAAATGCTCCCTCAGTACATAAGGGGAAGATTATTCTTATCAGCCTTAAACAGATGGACCAGAGCTACTAATTTGTGAGCACTTAAGAACACAATAATGAGCAATCAGCATCAGTACTTCTGTACAGAAGATACTGTATCACATCAAAAATTTAAATTAGGATACAGACCACTAACTTGTTAATGAATTATTAATTTGCATTCTCTAAATATTTCCCTCAATATGTTGACAGTTCCCAAAGTATTTATTAACATATAGTGAGTTTTTTGGTATTTGGACATATATTCCCTTTGATATCTAAGGAAAACACACTACTCTCAGTCAAAAGAACTCTTTGGAGACCCATACCACACTTCAGATCACTTATCGGAATCTTAAGGTCTGCTATTCTCCTAAAAAGACCACCCAGTACTCTTAAGCAGTAGTCACCTGAGAAGGATACAAAACCACTTTGTTAGAGAGATACAAGTACACAAGAGTTAATGCAGTAACAATTACTTGCCAACCAAGGCCCTGAAGGCTGGCGCCTAGAATAAGGTAACTTTTGTTAACAAACTGAATCCTGAGAACAGCACTATGCATTAGCGATTACAATCTCCATTATATACAGGAAGGGAACTGAGACTCAAAGACGTTACATAAGTTGCCCAAGGTAATATATCCTGTATACGGTCAAGCCACATTTTAGCCATGAATTATCTGACTTCTGTGGGGGGCTTATAAGGCTCTTTAAACTAAGGTTGATCACCAGTGAAATAATTTTTCTCTCCAGAACATGCTCTCCTTCCAAGATTCACCTTCACAATGTACAGTGAATATCCACACACTTTTGTCACCTGCAGCATCTCTTCCTGTCCTCTCCCTTCCAAATGTTCACCGTCCACTCTAACTTCCACTCTGGTCAAATTTCATTGCTCTTGTCATAACTTAGGAATTCATATTTCTCACAAGCCTCCCCTTCACCTGCCTCGTCTGTTTCATTTCATCCATGTTCCACATTGCTGCTGATGTATTCCTTCAGACATATAAAAATGATTATATTTATACCATTCAATACCCTTTGCCTTAATGGATCTTTTTTCTGGCATGGAAATTCATCCTTTCGTGTACCGTTTGGTGTGCCCTCTCCCCCACTGTGGAACCACTGGCTCAGATTATTGCTTGATAAATCTGCCAACTTTATTTGCTTTCTACAATCATTGTATTAAATGGCTATATTTTTGTGTGTCTTGAATATTTGATTATAAATAAGGAATCCAACTGTACTTCAAGAAGAATATCTATTGCTAATTAGAAAATATCTTTAACCTCACAAAAATCATTCTCTTGGGATAGATGTTATGAGAGGGGAATCTTATTGTTATAGTTAAAAATATGTACCACATTTTAGTAGGCAATTATATTTAAAGTGTGAAATCACCACTACAATAAAATTTATGTGAGTACAGTCACAACACATGCTAATTAGATCTTCCATGGGATGAGTCAGACAAATGTATATTGTCCATATATTGTATTATTTTATTATTTTATATTTTTACAGTGCTTTATTTAACTTTTTATTATTACTTTTTGGAGGAGCAAATAAAGTACTTAAATTAAATTTTTTAGAATTATTTTGAGCTAATGAAGTCCTCAGATTAGAAATATAAATATATTTAGAAACATAATTTTCATCACAGAACTTATTTGATGAATTAAACAATTTATCTTCTCATATAAAAATTTTATGTTTTAATAGATTTTTCCTTATTATTTTCAGAATATATCTGAAGATGGGTAGTGCAAATGGATACAATTGACAAAAGAATAACTTGCATGAAGCACTGAGGAGGGAATGTAGGATGAACATATATCTAATCTTAATCCTTAAGGAATGTAGGCAAACTATGTAAATTCTAAATATCTTCTGCATTTATAGCAAATACATAGATATAGATATAGATATAGGCTTATTATATGTATATATGTTCCTTGCAATAGATATTTCAATTGAAAGGAAGTCAAATATACCGTACTGTAAATGACAAAGTTTTTTAAGTGTCTACATTTAACACATGTGTGCATTTGTGTGTGTGTGTGCACATACATGTAAGTGTGTGAATGTGAGTGTATGTCATAGGGTCTGTACTATGCCCAATGGTCAGGAATGAAGTAACAGTGATCTTGATACCTCCAGTTAGAACCAGGCAAGAACAATGAACCTTGGAACACTAAAAAAATTATATATATATATATATATATATATATATATATATTATACAAAGCAAAAAATAATAAATTAATTAATTAAAATAAATAAAAAGAACCAGGCAAGAAACAGAATTGGCTGTCTGTCACAATCTTTTATCTAAAGCTGCCCAATGGAAGAGACTCTGTCTATTCTTCCTTTTTTCACTTTAAAGTTCTTATTTAAATTCCAGTTAGTTAACAAACAGTGTAATATTAGTTGAGTGTACAATTTAGTGATTCAACATGCCCATACAACACCCGGTGCTCATCACAACACGTGCCCATCTTAATCCCCATCTCCTATTTCCCTCATTCACCCACCATCTCCCCTTTGGTAATCATCAGTTTATTCTCTACTGTTGAGTCTGATTCTTGCTTTGCCTCTCTCTCTCTCTTTTTCTGTCCTTTTGCTCATTGGTTTTGTTTCTTAAATGCCACATATGAAAAATCATAGGGTATTTGTTTTTCTCTGACTGACTTATTTCACTTAGCATAAAACTCTAGCTCCACCCATGTCATTGCAAATGGCAAGATTTCATTCTTTTTTTATTGATGAATAATATTCCATTGTATATATACATCACCTTTCTTTATCCATTCATCAATTAATGGACATTTGGGCTCTTTCCATAATTTGAGTACTGTAAGTAGTGTTGCTATAAACATTGGCGTTCATTTATCATTTGAAATATTATTTTTGTATTCATTGTGTTAATACCTGGTAGTGTAATTGCTGGATAGTAGGATAGTTCTATTTTTAACTTTTTGAGGAAACTTCATACTGTTTTCCAGAGTGCTGCACCAGTTTGCATTCTCATCAACAACATAAGAGGGTTCCCTTTTCTCTGCATCCTCACCAAACCTGTCATTTCTTGTGGTTTTGATTTTAATCATTCTGACACATGGAGATGATATATCATTGCAGTTTTGACTTGTATTCCCTTAATGATGAGTGATGTTGAGCATCTTTTCATGTGTCTCTTGGCCATTTATATGTCCTCTTTGGAAAAACATCTATTCATGTCTTCTGTCCACTTTAAAATTGGATTATTTGTTTTTTGGGTGTTGAGTTTTAGAAGTTTTTTATATATTTTAGATACTAACCCTTATCAGATATGCCATTTGCAAATATCTTCTCCCATTCAGTAGGTTGTCTTTTAGTTTTATTGATTGTTTCCTTTGCTGTGCAGAAGTTTTTATTTTGATAAAGTCCCAATAGTTTATTTTCACTTTTATTTCCCTTGCTTCAGGAGACATATCCAGTAAGAAGTCACTGTGGCCATTGTCAAAGAGGTTAATGCCTATGTTCTCTAGGATTTTAATAGTTTCCTGTCTCACACTTGGGTCTTTAATCCATTTTGAATTTATTTTTATATAATGTAGGAAAGTGGTCCAGAAATGTCTTTCTTAAAGGACCTTAATGTCATCATCAAGAAAGTTAGTGTCCTTATCTCCTACTCAGGGAGAAGGTAGGGGCCTAAATTTGATAAACTAAATGCAGATGGCCTAATCCCATTGACCATCTTCCCCATGAATGAAGATCCTCAGGTACTTTCCCATTACTTCACTCCACCATTTATAACCCTCTTACCTTTTGCTTTAGGGGGAGTTGAGTTTAAAGTCTCTCGCCTATTGCAAGGGTCTTAACCCCCATTGCAATGTCTTAAATAAAGTTTTGCCATTTTTAACAAATATCTACTGCAATTTGCTTTATAGTAACTATTCGATATATGTAGCTAAAAAAATATTTGATTGAATTGCTTTTGAATGAATAACCAGTCAATTCAGTCCATTGATTCATTCATGCAAACAGGGCCTTAAATAGGTTGTAGCTTCTCCTACTATACAACATGAATTGCACAAAGAAATATGTACTATTTTATTTACTTATTAAACAAAAATATTTTTCAAAGGAATATAAAGATATAAAACATGATTTGTCAATTATTCAAGTGATTAACCTTAACAAATGTGCTATTGAATACTATTATTCAAAAAAAGTGGCATGCTAGAAAATAAGTTTGCAAATTCAAATTTTACCAGTACAAGTGAAATAATTTTAGTAGGTTATGAAATAAATTATAATAGTCTAATTATTAGGATGAAATAGCTATAACAAAATATTAGATTCTAGGGGCGCCTGGGTGGCTCAGTGGGTTAGGGCATCTGCCTTCGGCTCAGGTCGTGATCGCAGGGTCCTGGGATCGAGCCCCATGTCGGGCTCTCTGCTCAGCAGGGAACCTGCTTCCCCCTCTCTTTCTCTGCCTGCCTCTCTACCTACTTGTGATCTTTCTCTCTCTCTCGCTGTCAGGTAAATAAATAAAATCTTTAAAAAAAATTTTTTTTTAAATATTAGATTCTAAATTTATACTTGTAATGTTTCTGCTTTATAGTTGCATTTCAACATAAATGTTATATTACTTTATTTTGTAGAAAATTTACTTTTTAGCATACAACTCTAAAAATATTCCCAATTATTTAGATAAGGTGATGGGTGATCTATGGCTTTTTGAATTTTAATTCTGGCTTTATTCATAAATTTTGGTTTTTTATTAGGTAAATTATCTCCAATTTTCTGTGAATCATACTGTTTTTTAAGTACAGTATTCTGTGAGTGACAGGATTTTGTGACCTCTACTCTGGTGTATAAGTTTACCACAATGTCATACAACTAGATGAAACTTCCAAAGTTTTATAATCCAAGATAGGCATTAAAAAAATCATCTACATGTAAAAGCTATTTTAAAATATTATACTTCTTCTGGCTATCTTAATTTTAGTGAAAAAATTAAAAACATTAAAAACATAGGAATGAGAAGAAAATATCACCTGACAGCTTAGATGTAAAGCCAAATGTGAAGTTCTTGAGAAAAAGCTTTACAGAACAACATAAAAAAATAAATGAGGCCATAATTAGATTGAAAATATTGGCAAGCACTAATGACTTTGAAATTTTCCTACTCAGTCTCTGAAGTAACCTAAGTTACCTGGAGTACAGCCCTGCCAATAACCAATTACCAATTCAGATGATACACCTGTGATTATTATGTTACCATATACTACCTTCATTAAAGGAATTGGGCCTCCTGTCAAGAGTAAATTTTTCAAGATCTGGAAAGAAGAAATCAATGGGCTAAAAATATTGTTTAAATTAAAACAATGTTTTCAGAAATGTCTGGGATAATGTCAAAGATGGCAGAGGCTAGATCTTTGGATTCATTATGGTGTTAAGAATATAAGAATATGAAATACTCTAATAAGAAAGCATATGTGATTTTTCTATTGTGATTCTATGTGATTTTTCTATTTTCCTATAAAAATAATAGGTAACATATACTAATCAAAATAAACTATGAGAATTCTATTAAAAGCATGTCCAATACCCAAAATATCAATAACGAATTACTGTTACATTTCAAGTCCTTAGACATCTTCAAGTTTTAATAAAGGTTATTTATAAAAACATTAATTTATTTTATTTCCACTCTGAAAGTAATATTAAGTTAGCTATTTAATACAAAGATTATATACTTTAATAAAAAATATGTTATCTATATAGATAAATGCTGTGCCACAAAGACCAAAATTTATAGAATACCTAGATATTTAAAATACCAATAATAAAAAAATCCCTTGAAAGTAAAGTTAAACATTGAAAATAGATTATTAACTTTAATCTGGTCATATAAATTGATAATTGATGAGAAAACAAATTCACTTTGAAATTATCTCCTTTTGTATATAGTAAATCTCTTTCTAATTAACTATGTATAGTAAACACTTCATGGTGCCACTAAGATATTTGTGCTAATCAGCAAGTAGATTGTCTAAAAAAGTCTAATAAGAAGAGAATTACACTCTTCTGGGAAAATTACAATGCATTATGTATGCACAAATGATCATTTGGATAAAACACTTTAATGTGGCTGAATTAATACTATGATAGCCAACAAATTTCATTTATGCCTCAGTTATATGCTAATTTTAGAAATGAAAAATTCAGGTATAACCCATAAATTTTATAAATTTAATAGCCTACTTGAAATAATGATGTAAAAAGCAGATTTCTCATCATTCTTATCTAGACAATTCATGTGAAAACCATTACAGTCACCCCCAGTGTATTCAAAAGTTAGCTAAGTTTTCAGAAGTCAAATCGAACTCTGATTTCCCAGATAAAACAAGTAGATTTTTCAATGCAAGTAATGGGTTTTGCTGGATATTTCAGGGAATATCATAAGGTCAGCCTGCACTAAATGATTGAAGATTGAAATTGATTCTGATAAGCTGATTTGATATATTGGATTAAGTTCTTTTGCTTAGGGGCTATCAGGAGAACAGATGTCAAGAGATTTGACTTCTGGCAGCATCAGTCAAAATCTATGTACTTACACTGATGCCTGCCAGGCACAAAGATACAAGTATCCATAGGTTCAACAGTTTATGCTTTAAAATTGAAGACAGAATATTTTCCTTTTTAAAAAAAAATTGTACTACTTACAAGCTTAAAAGAACTAAAAATGCCACATTCGCTGCATTTCTTAAATGTAAACTGGTATAAAATAAAATCTGAAAGCTAAGGTAGTATTCTTGGATTATTGTGCAAAACCGCCTTTGTAAAATGATCTTTGTAGTATAATCAGGATTGAGAAGCTGTTACTAAAATACATGCTATTATTTTCTATAAGAAGGTTATAATTATAAACTGTCTTACAGGGGTTGTGGAAATAGATGTAAAACAGAAATTACAGCCCTTGGTACAAAATAGGGGAACACTAAAATAGAGAGACAGAAAAAGAGAGGGGGGCACAGAATATGCCTGGAAATGCTTCCAAAGTTATCAAAACTGTGAGTTTTGGAAAGAGGTTAGTACAAGTAGCATACAATTGTATATAGACAATTTAATTTGATATTCCATTGATTCAGATCTATTAGAAACTATGTATCTTAAACTAAGTGGATCAACAAGCACAATTTTTAATTAGATTCCAAAAAATGTCAAACAATAATGATAACAGTCCTGAGACTTTCTAATTTTGATTTAGTTTCACAATAACTAACAAATAAGAATTAGTAGCTATTTGTTACTATCTACCTACTATAGGTTGGAAACTGAAAACTCTATATCTTTATCACACTCATTTTTAAAGAAGGAAACTCATCAGCAAGTTTTTAAGTGTATTGGATACAGTGCAAGATTTCAATCCAGTTAAAATATTATAGATGTTGTATTATTTTTAGGAAGAAATAACCCCAGTATTTGAAAAGTATGTGTGTGTCTGCTTATCATTTTTATTTTTAACAACATGCTTAGAAAGGCGGTTTGTATTATTCCCTCTTGTATACATGAAGAATGTCATAGATACAGAGTAGAACTGAGAACAGAGTAAGTACTAAGGACTGAAAATGAGGCATTGCTGAATAGCAGTTAAGAACTACATAGTCATGAATTTGAATCACAACTCAGTCATTTGGTGGCCATTAGATCTTAGACACATTGCATAGTTTCTGTGATTTTTCATTTTCCTCATTGTACATGAAGTGTATGATAGTGAGCATATTTATCTGTTGTGAACTGTCAACTGCATAATACACTGAAGTCTTCTGATAAGAGTATAAGACTATGGACACCTGGGTGGCTCAATCGGTTAAGCATCTGCCTCTGGCTCAGGTCATGATCCCAGGGTCCTGGGATTGAGTCTTACATCAGGCTCCTTGCTCAGTGGGGAGCCTACTTCTCCCTCTGCCTGCCACTCCCCCTGCTTGTGTTCTCTCTCCCTCTCTCTGACAAATAAAATCTTTTAAAAAATTGTATAAACCTAGTGCACTTGTGTTTGTATGCCTGTGTATATACATGGGTAACATTCAGCACATGTGGATACACATGTTCAGTACTTTAAGAAATCATAGGATTATTGCTAATTGTTAGCACCAGGACTCAAGCCCAATATTATTTTACACCCAAACCAGTATTTTCACTGCACTGGTCCCAAAGCCAGAAACTCTCATTGTTTTACTGCTTTGATGTAGATTAAGAAAAATGATTTATTCTCCTTTCCCTTTACTTCTGTTTAAAATTCTATACCTAATTGGATATATCATTTCAGACATTGTCACAGTTTAAGGAAGTATATGGAGACACTGTCTATCCATTAGGGCAAAAAAAATTATTACAAAGGTAATCATAATTTTATAAGGTTGTAAAATAGAGTTGAAAACACCTACTCATTTGTTAAAAGGTATATCATTATTCGGTTTGATCAATTGTTACAAATTTAATGTTTTTATAGGAATATTATAGCTTAGTTGATGATATACAAAAATTCTATATTTGAATCAGCTCTACCATAAACTCAAAGAGATTGATAATTTATGATTTTATATACAATTTTTATAACTAATGAGAATGTCTGCTCCATTACATAGTTATAACACACAAATTAACTTAAAAATTCCATTTCAAAATAATTTCAGAGGAAGATTTACTTAAAACATCACACATCTCCATTTTCTTTCCTTTTTTTAGTTAAATCACATTATGTTCATTATTTTGTAGGCTGTATCACTATTTGAAGTAAACTTCTTATGATAGTTAATTTTATGTGTCAACATGACTTGTCATGAGGTGCCATTAAATATTATTTCAGAATGTCTGTGAAGGTGTTTCCAGATGAGATTAGCATTTGAATTTGTGGACTTGGTAAAGTAGATTGCCCTTCTCCATAGGAGCAGGCACCATCCAATCCACTGGAGGCCTGAACAGAAAAAAAAGGGGGAAAACCTCTTTTTTGAGGTGAATTGTTTGAGCCTAGGCAATATCTCATCTTCTCCTGTCCTTGGACTGGGATTTATGCCACCATGTCCTCTGGTTCTCAAGCTTTTGGACTCAGATTGAATTATACCATGGCTTTCCTGGGTCCCCAGCTTGCAAATAACAGATCATTCAACCCCTTCGCCTCCATAATTACCTAAGAATGGATTTTCTAAATTGGTTTTTGAGATTTCCTATTGGCTCTCTAATCTGATTAGGTTTAAAGACACTCATGAGTATGTTCCAGCACTAAAGGGAGCACCGATAGCCAATGGCATGAACTGTTCATAGAGATATGCAAAATATCTACACATTTCATAGGATACTCCTAATCAACCACTTATAAAAAACAAAGAGCTAGGAGATTCTTTTTTTTTTTTTTATTTTTAGGAGTGACATTTGATGATACTATCCTTTATTTTATTTTATTTTTATTATGTTATGTTAGTCACCATACAGTACATTATTAGTTTTTGATGTAGTGTTCCATGATTCATTTTTTGTGTAAAACATCCAGTGCTCTATGCAATCTGTCCCCTCCTTTATACCCATCACCAGGCTCACCCATCCCCTACCTCTGAGCTAGGAGATTCAGTGTATGATACTTTCAAACGTATTTTTGGAAAACTGATGAATATAGTGACATTCATTTGTTGCTCCTAATATCATTGGACAAAGTGGTGAAAGAAAAGGATGAGTTCTGGGATTTGAATTTCCAACTCAAGCACTACATAAATGACCTAAGAAGTCATTGGTCATTCAAGCCATGTAGCTGAGAGGGGATTAACCCTACATTTATAATTGCCTCCTACAAGGCAATCCTAATTCTTCCCAGTACCCAGAGCCACCACCCCTTTTCTGCTTCTAGACCTTAACTATACTCATGTCCCAGCAAGGCACAAAGTGTGATCCACAAGGAAGTATGTTACACTCCAAGAGAACAATTTGAGTTTTCTAGTGTATACAGACAGATCTCTGTAGAACATGTGTGGGCATGGATATTAAGGGTGGGAGATAATGGTGACAGAACATAAAGTTGAATAAATTTGAATTTATTGACTTGGGTTCAGTAAGGAGATTAGACATTTAATGTTGCCATTTTGATTGTTAGAATTATAAAGGGCTCTAAAAGTTTGTTAGGTTGGTTGACTAAAACACGGAACCAAAGGTGGCCCCCCATGAATGAGTGAATCAGAAATGCCAGACGTGCCTTGGTTTAATGTAGAAAAAGGAATTCAATGGAAGATTGAAACGTTACAGTGGAAAGGGTCTAGAAGACATACCTTTTACTGATGCTGGGAGGAAGAGATTTGTGAAGGAAGTCCTAATATCCTTGAAGAGCTCTGTGATAATACCTCTCTATAAAACAAACTTTATATGGGAACCATAGTTTCTGAATTAAGAAACCTAAATACGATAGCAATAATTGAATCCTGGGGTGGCAGGGGCCTAGGGCAAGGTGAACATGGTTACCATAATTGACAGCAGAGTGAAAGCAGCAATCAGAATAACCCAACTTATGCAACTTATGTGGCACTTGTGAATTAGTCACAGTGTCCCTATAAATGAGATAGGAAGCTTACTAAATCCTTACTTGATCTATATAAGCAAAAAAAGTTCTAGATCAAGTGAACAAAAGTCCAACCTGAATCATAAAAACTGAGAGTCATGGGACCTCAATCAATTCCTAGACTTGAGACAATTTACAGGGTCATAACTCCTGGAATGATGAGGAAGTCATGTCACCTTGAGAAAGGACACTCTTGAAAATGTTTACTGTTAATCTTTCCCCTACTCTTTCCCAAAGGGACCTATAGCTCAGATAACTTTACATCAGGGTAAAGGAAATAATCATACTTTTCAGGGATGACTGGACACTGGGTCTGCCGACAATAATTTCATAAGACTCAAAAGGTCGCCATGGCCCACAGTTAGAGTAGAAGCTTATGGAGGTTAGGTAATCTATGAAGCTGATCCACCACTGGGCTATATAATCCAGTAGATGCAATGGTGCTTCAAGTCTTAGTGGCAGATAGCAATGCTGTTTAGAGGCTTTGGAAGGCCCTTATAAGTGACTCACAGTGCAGGCTTTTAGGATTTTGAAGCACGGCCTTGCCATCATCCACAAAAGACTACTCTCCTTTTGAGAGACAACTCTTGAAAGCTACTTGGCTTTACTAGAGACTAAAATTTAACCAAGGGTCACCAAGTTACCATGTGACCTGGGATACCCATCATAAACTGTATGTTATCTGATCTACCACGTCATAAAATTGGGCATACACAGAAGAAACATTACATCATTAAATGGAAGGGGAATGTACTTGAATGGCCCCAAGTAAGCCCTGAAGGTACAAATTATATGGGGAAGTGCCTCAAGCACCCATGGTTCCCAGTCCTACTACATTGTCTTCTCTTTCCCAGCCTTTCCTATAGCCTCATGGGGAGTTTCCTATCATAGGTTGACATAGGAAGAGAAGACTCGGGCCTGATTTACAGATGGTTCAGTAGAATATGCAGGAACCACCCAAAAGGAGACAGTTACAGTAATACAGCCTCTTTCTGGGACATCCCTGAGGAATAGTGCTAAGGTGAAATTTTCCCAGTGGAAAAAAAACTTTGTGAAATTCACGTGGCTGTGCACTTTGCTTGGAAGGAAAAATGGTCAGATGGGATTATAGACTGATTTGTGGACTATCGCTAATGGCTTGACTAAATGATCAGAGGCTTGGGAGGATCATTTTTGAAAAATTGGTTACAAAAAAAATTAGGTCAGAGTTACATAGATGGACTTCTGCAAATAGGCAAAAAATACGAAGATATTTGTGTCTTATATGAATACTCTTTAAAGGGTGACCTCAGTAGGAGAGGATTTTAACAATCAGGAAGGTAAAATGACTGTAGGTACTCTGGATTTGGATTAAACTATAATTAGCCTCTTTCCCAGCCACCTCTGTCATTGCCCAATTAGCTCATGAACAAAATGGCCATAGTGCTAGGAATGGAGACATTCATGGGTTCAGCAATATGGACTTCCACTTATCAAGGTTGACCTGGCTGTGGCCACAGCTGATTGTCCTTTCTGCCAGCAATAGAAATCAACATTGAGCCCCACTCTCAACCTGCACTATTCTTTGTGGTAATCAGTCAGCTATCTGGTGTCAGACTGTTTACATCAGACCACATCCAACATGGAAGGGACCACATTTTGTTTTTACTAGAATAGCTACATACTCTAGATAAGGATTTGAATTCTCTATCATGTAATGCTTCTACCAAAACAAGGATTTACAGAATGCCTTATCCACTGTCATGCATGCCACATGTTATTGCTTCTGCTCCAACCCATTTCACAGCAAGAATTCACTGGTATTATCATGTTCCCCCTCATCATGAAGCAGTTGGCTTGAAAGAATGGTGGGATGGCCTTTTGAGGACTCAGATACAATATCTAGGTGCTAATATCTTGTATGACTGAGGCAAGGTTCTCCAGAACTGTATATGCTCTGAAACATCATCCGATATATGGTTGCTATTTCTTCCAGAGCCATAATTTATAGGTCTAGGAATTAATATCTGAAAATAGGTGTGGCTCCACTCACTATTACTTCTAATAATGCACTAGCAAAGTTTTTTCTTCCAGTTGCCATTACCTTGTGTTCTTCAAGTCTAAAGGTCTTAGTCCAGAGACAGATGCGCTTCCACTAGGAGATACAATAATGATTCCATTGAACTGGAAGTTAAAACTACCAACTGGCCCTTTGGGCTTCTAATGCCACTGAATCAACAGGGTAAGAAGAAAGGTACAATATTAGCTGGCATGATTGATCTTGACAATGAAAGAGAAGTTGGACTACTACTCCACAATTGAAGGAAGGAATATAAGAGATGTCTTAAATCATCACTTAGTATCATCATGCTCTGTGATTAAGGTCAATGGAAAAACCACAACCCAATCCAAGAAGTACTATTAATTGCCCAAGTACTTTGGGAATGAAAGTCTGGGCCACCCCACTGAGGTGCTTGCTGAAGGCAAAGGGGACACAGAATGAATAATGAAAGAAGGTAGTTACAAATACTAGCTGTGATCATCTGACTAGTTACAGAAACAAGTATTGTGATTGTCATGAGTATTTCCTCCCTATTTTGTTATATTTTTATGTGTCTATCTACCTATCATATTTTTGTTTTATTCTCTTATCCTCTCATCAAATCACATAAAATGTATTGATTTTATTTCATAGTATGTAAGAGAATATCAAAGAGAAAAGCAAATACCACTCAATGATTTTGAACTTCTCTTCTGGGGAAGGAATTAGTGCATTTCAGTTTTATGCAGGATAGTTTTCCTGTTAGGTGGAATCACAACTTTGTTACTGTCTTTATTTAGAGATCAAGTATAGGTTGAAATGCATATGGATGATAAATTGACAAAGGGCAAACTGGACATAATTAATTTTATGTGCCAATTTGATTGGCTATGGGATGCCCAGATTAAATACTATTTCTGGGTGTTTTCAGGTTGTTCCAGAAGAGATTAACATCAAATTAGATGCTATTATAGAGGGGATTGTTTTCTTAATTTCTCTTTCTGATAGTTTGTTGTTAGTGTATTAAAATTTAACTGATATCTGTATATTGATTTTGTATCCAGCAATTTCACTGGATTCATTTATTAATTCTAGAACTTTTTGGTGGAGTCTTTAGGATTTTCTGTATATAATATCATGTTATCTGTGAACAGGGACAGAAATTTCACTTCTTCCTTTCTGATTTCAATATCTTTTATTTCTTTTTCTTGTCTAATAGCTCTCGCTAGAACTTCCTGGACTATATTAAATAAAAATGGCAAGAGTGGGTATCCTTATCTTTTTCCTGATCTTAGAAGAAAAGCTTTCCACTTTTTACTGTTAAGTATGATATTATTTGTGGGCTTGTCATATATGGCTTTTATTGCACTAAAGTACATTCCTGCTATATCCTATATATAACACTAAATATAAATTCCACACAGAAGCATTCCATTCCCTGATTAGGTTACGCCCTTATGTTTATGTTTAATGTTTCTATAAAACCCTTCACTTATGTGTTTGTTTTCTGTCTTTATTCCTAAACGATAACTTAAATGAGTCATGTCCTATATATTACTGTATTCTTGGTAGTTGCATGCCTGTATTATTGCATTATTTAGTGCATTACAGAATAGATGAGTAGTAGATAAAATCATGTAATTGGATACGATTGCCTGAGAGAGTTAAATGAGAAGAGTACTGAAATGGATGTGGGAGCCAAGAACCTTCAGTTTGAGAGGTCTGTAACGTCAGCGAAAGAAATGGGGGAGAAATACAGAGAACAAAGAATTTTGGGGTGAGAATCCTAAAAACATTAGTTCTTTCCTCTTTGAATTTCTTCACCTCACCTGTCTTGGTAAATTAAGAAACACTGATATTGGTAGTGTCAGGTACGATTCTAAATCCCTGTATGCATTTTCTCATATTTAACCCTCAGTATGACACCATGGGATAGATACTATCTATACCTCCACTGAGGCAGAGGAGGCTTCTAAAGAAAGACTTTCAGTAAGTGGCTAAAATAGGATTTAAACCCAGAAACCCAGTTTCTTATTCCGTTGTACACTGCTTCTTCTGTTACTATTTACGAAATTTTAACTCTGTGAGTTATGCTGTTCTCATGTTTTCGTCTCACATTGTGTATATGCAGTGTGCACACACATATCCCTCCTCTCAAGACAAGCATGTTCAATGAACTGGTGGCAGATATACATAAACATTAAGCATTACCAGTTTTCATTGCATATATCAAATTTAACATAAGCTTTTATTCTTGAATAATATAAAAAAACATGATAGTGATTTGCTAAAGTGTTGCACTATAAAGCTATAATTATAATTGCATATGATTTATAATTTGGGGGTCAATTCGTATAGCTATTATGACACAACATTTAATTTTACTATTGATAACATTTATACCCTAATATTTAAAAAGTTTTCTTCTAGGGGCGCCTGGGTGGCTCAGTGGGTTAAAGCCTCTGCCTTCAGCTCAGGTCATGATCTCAGGATCCTGGGACCGAGCCTCACATCAGGCTCTCTGCTCGGTGGGGAGCCTGCTTCCCTCTCTCTCTCTGCCTGCCTCTCTGCCTGCTTGTGATCTCTTTCTCTGTCAAATAAATAAATAAAATCTTTAAAAAAATAGTTTTCTTCTAAACATAATTAATGTTTATTCTAAACATCATTTATAACCTGAACTCCTGTAAATTCAGGGGAAATGGAAGAATTTGAAATAATAGTATAATTTTTAAAAATAATTTTCTGACCTTCATTTGGAAAGTTAAACTGGTAAATAACCAGGCAATGTGGTGCTTAAAAAATGAGAACCAGATAAATGAATAATTTATATCAAATATTCAATTATATCAAATATATTAGATTATACATATCCTCTGGGTTTTTTATAAGGAAATTTTATATATTATCATTTTACAAGTAAAAAAATTATTAAAGTAAATTTTTTTATGGTTCTATAGCAGTATGACTATTCAAGAATTAGAAGTCATATTCTTCTGGTAACAAGAAAGAAATCATATTTTCTAAGTCCCAGTGTTATTCACTGCCCTAAGTGGCTTAATAATAAGCCAACACAATTTCTTTTATTTTGCCATGCTCATGTTGTTTTTCAAGTAGGATTTCCTGCTTTGAAAATTATTCCATTCCTATGGAGCCTATTTGCAATATAGCAATTTTCTATTTTTGTGGTAGATTTTTTTTTTCAAATAATGCACAGTGGCAAAAACGATAATATAGTCTCATAGTTCTGGAAGGGGATTGCCAAAATCTTTACATTATTGGATCAGTATTTTTAAATTAAAAATATAGATGCATATATTATCTGTTAGTTATCATGTCAGTCCTTGGAATATTTTGACTTTCTCATAGCTAATCAGAATCTTATTTTCAGATGATTAGGAACCAAGAAATTTAAGGACATAGCCCCATTTATCTGTAACTTGTTGCCAGACTCACACTTAAGCAACGTATTTCATCAGTGGTTGATAACATATTAGTTATTATAAAGAAGAAAATGAAAGAGATAATTCTTCCACTCGACATTCTGAAGTTCTTAACGTGCAGTTTAAAAAAGAATCATAGTATATATAAGCATTATACATACCAAGACATTTTAAATTCAAGAAAGTGTATTTTTCAAAGAAAATTCCAGTATGGGGCTCTTGGGTGGCTCAGTAGATTAAGCGTCTGCCTTCAACTCAGGTGGTGATCCTAGGGTCCTGGGATCCAGGTCCTCCTTGGGTTCCTTGCTCCTCCCCCTCCACCCCTGCCCCCTGCTAGTGCTCCTCCTCTCCTCACTCTCTTTCGCAAATAAATAAATGAAATCTTTAATAAAATTGCAATATATAAAAGTATACAATAAACCTATATAAGAACACTACCTTTTGGAATACTTAGATGTGGGGGAAAAATATTAGCACTGAAATAATTTTTGCGGTTTGGTAAGTTTTATAGTATGACTATGTATATCTCCTGTGTAAACTCTGCAATGCCTATATACAATATTTCATCGTATTTTACTTATTTTCAGAAAAGTAAAAGTGTAGAAGAAATAGTGCAGGCTAAAAAGACAAAATTGGGTTTGAATCCTTGCTTTGAATCAGCCAAATACTGGTCAATAGCACAGTGGGTTAAGTACATCATGGTATGTTCATACAGTATAATACTAGATAGCAACAAAAATGAACAAAACACAGCTTTGGACCACAAGCGTTATAAATATCTTAGAGTGTTGGGCACAAAATAATTAGATTAGCTCACTTATATATTATTAAATAAAGTACAATTGAACTAAATTTTAGAACTTACAGTCATGGTTAATTTTTAAATTTGCTAGTGACAGGACAGAGGGTGGCACAGGAGCAATTTATGGGACTTTGGTAATATTCTATTTAGTGATGTGGTATACATCAAATTGTAAACTTGAAATTTATTTATTTGCTTATATAAAATATCCTATATAAAATATTCATTTAAAAATATATTATGAAATTTGTGTATATTTAGAAATTCATTGCAAGTATATTGTTGAACATTTAAACTCAGAGTGTCTGGATTAATATAATGACCATGAGTGAGATAACAACTCTTGCCAACTGTCTTCATCTTGATTTTTACAATTTTTTTTTTTAATAATTGGTATGGCATACACCAAATACAAGTGTTCTACATAGTGATAGTAATGATTAAATGATCAAAGAACGGTAGTGCCATGACAAGGCTTGGACAGAGTGGAAAAAGTTAAAAATCTTAACTTTAAGATCCATTACTCATTTTCCAACAGTATCTTTTCATGTTTTCAAATATTTAGGTTCAACTCATTTTGGTAAGAAAGAGTGCTACTTGGTAAAGGATGATTATATGATTATACGATTAAAGACAATTCAATAGGAAAGTCATCTTTAATTTTGTTTTAATACAGAGATGGTTTATAACTCATGCACTCTTCTCCTGATAGGAACATAAAAATCTTATCTGAATTTCCCGTTCTGTAGAGACAATGACAAAAATCACTATGATGCTTGCACATATTATATAGAAATAAAAAATGAGTTTTTAAATACAATTTCCACCCATGTTCCAGCAGCTAGAGATCTTTACTCAAAAGACAATGAACTAGATTAAAAAAAAAAGTGTTGGATTCTAATTTCCTGCAGCTTGAATGACTTTAGGTCATCTTTTTATTCCGTTCTTTTCTTTTCTTTTTTAACATTTAATGTGGAGGATAAATTACCTAAACTTGGGCTTGATTTACACAATCCTCCTCTAGGATAGTAATTTGCATTGTAGTATTTTAAATTAAACAGGCTCAGCCATTCAGGAAGCAATTGAAATAAAAGACTTTTTCTCTTCCATCTATTTAGCTTACATAAAGGGATTTAATTTTGTAGAGAAATTAAATTGAAAAGAAAAAATAAATAAAAGGAGGGAAATAAAAAATTGACCCTTGATTGACAGAAGCTTCTAACATTCTACAAAAATTGTCTAATAATTATATACATTTAAACTACTAGTTAGCAATGAATGTGTTCTCTTTTAGCAAAGCCTTCTTTGAATGCCATTCCTTTAACAATAATCAGAACCGACAGCCTGGTCCACCTTTTATGATAATGTGGCATGCAGCCTTGTTAATGTGACCCATTGAAATAAATGAAAAATGTGCTTGTGCCCCAGTATAATTGTTGGCAGCAGCATTTTAGCAGGCTTTAATTTGCACTTCACTGTAATATCTCCTCTCAAGTCTGATGTAAACGTTAACCAGAGCTGGCACTATTAATAGCATGCTAGGATCTGGGGTAAGGGCAAAGGAATATAGTTGGAATGAACCAGAATATGACCTTAATTGTTAATGAAATGCAGCAGTTGTATGAAAAGGCAAGAGCACAAAATGACTACAATAATTGTTTCAGTAGGAACCTGCATAATGCAGAAGGCTACAATTGTAAAATATAACACCCCAAAAATCACTCCTTAGATTTGTATTTCAAGGTTATATGTGAGCTCTGATTGCCCTTTAAATTGCCAGTAGACAATAGAAGAGAAAATAATACATCTTAATATATAATTAATAATATTTAAAAGCATTAACTCATAGACTTGAAGCTAATACGTGTCATAAAAATAAGAATAATAAAACTGTTATCCATAGGAAACAAGAATTATTTTTTTAATCTTACGTTATTCTATGTCTATATAAAGATTTCAATATCATTTAGTATTTTGTTTCTTCCTATGGACACCATATAAGTAATCATTCAACTTCACACACTTCAGACCAGTTTTCTAAAAATTAGGTGTGTAAAGATGAAAAGAAGCATGCTATCGTTGGATTTGGGTTTTTGACGTGCAATTTTAGGCAAATTTTCTTGGTATTTATTTTGTTTTGTTTTAAGAAATAGAATCTGTTACACCTTTTGACAAGTTTCCTATATCTTTACTAGTATAGAATATAAACATAAGTGGTGGTTCTGAACCATTTCTTGATGCTTTTTTCCTACCTGTAGGTTAATTCACTTTTCATAAAGTTCAACACACCAAACTTGGGAGTTTAGCAGACAATACTATTTCAAAATAACAAAGTGGCACCTTGCAATATATCTCGCACCTCTTTCCCTATTTCCTAAGGCATTTATATGCCTATAAAATTATAAATTTGTCAAAGCCCTCTAAGATGGTGATGCATTAGTGCTAAAGATCATAGATAAGTTAAAGAAGTAAAGTCCTATATAATAGTGATTATCATGCTAAGGAGAAAAATTATGGAGGAACATATGAGAAACAATTCACACAGAATATAGCTCACCCATTTGAAGTACACA
>CM052800.1:142470719-142501914 GCA_028533885.1 Nasua narica | reverse complement strand
GGTGAGTACTTTGCACTTAGGTTGATGTTCAATAAGTATATAGATTCTAAATCCCTATGTGATGCACTGTGTTCAAAGGGTAATAGCCAGAAAAGCACTCTCTAGCACACATCAAATATTGATATACAACGTGCATCAACGTTCTGTGGGGGTATCTCTGGAAGGCAGTAGACTGAAGTGAAACATAAACTTCAATATCACCTTTCAGTTTAGGGCAAAGGAAAAATGCGATTCATCCTGAGGAACATGCTACCACAGAAATCTTGATGATTTACTAAAAGTGCAAGTACTGAATTTTAATAACATTAGCTCAGCTCCTCAGATTATCAACACTTGATTCTTTTACCTTAATGCAATCTCAGATATCCTTCTCGGGATATGAAAATTCTTCAAATGAACATGGATTATTAGTGAAAACAGAAAATCAGAGTTAACATGAAATACTGTGACTCAAATTCCATTTAAATCATAGTTCAACCTTTCCAATTATTTCTTCAATTAAGAAACTCTGTAGAATAATATTACCTACAAGGAAACAGTCCTAAGCATATGAATTTTGATTAAACTTTTCTGAGTTTTGATAGGAAAATCCCGATTTGACAAAACTTGAAAATCTCATAGAAAGGTTTATTTTATATTTTAGTTAAATTATATGGAAGAAACTTAGATATATCAAATGCACTTCAAGTGAATATCAAATATCTGAGCACTTAATAATATTAAATTGGAAGCTTAGACTTTTTTCCCAGAATGGATGGGGAATCATGTTTTTCATCACCTTCTTCCATATCTTATGATATGTTACTAGAATTTTTGAATATTACAGTATTATGAATTTTGGTCAGTAAAATAGAGCCTCTCAGAATAGCTTCAGAGGCGTCTATCATACTTCAAACATTCAGTAGTGAATTTGTTCCCCTGAGATTTGGAGACTGACAGTGTAGAAGACCAGAGAGCGGAGATGAAGCGGAAGACTCTTCCTCCTCTCCTGATATTCCCTTCCATATAGAGGAACTCCATTAATAGAACACTTGCTACTCCTGATTTCTTTCTGTTCTCTTGCATTCATCCTTAAAAGAAGGCAGGATTGATGTGACAGTTGAATTTGGGAAGAAAAAACTGGGCTTGTTCTGTTTACTTCTTTTATGTTTTTGATTTTGTTTGTTGGTTTGTTTTCTGTTTTTTTATTACTATTACTATTATTATTGTTATTATTCTCCACTCTCTATGGTTTTTATTTTATGACTTAGGATCATCGCACATGGTTTTACTTCACACAATAGTAAACAAGAGGTATTTTTGCTTTTGTAGAGGCTTAGATTAGGTTATGTCTATAAATTTCAGGTTGTCCACAGCCTTAATCAAGCATCTGTGATTATTTTTCTACCTTGGTTGGTCATTACAGCTTACAAAGGATTTGTCCATGGGCAATTTCTAAAAGATATACAAAGACATGCCTGCAAACACCAGGTCTTAAGTAAAGGTGCACTGACCTTGACAAGGTTCTGGGCATTCTGGAATTAAGCAAAATAGAAACCACATGGATCTCTGAAGCCAAAATGCACTCTCTTCAGGCAGAAAATTCCGGAGCACACTCAAAGGCTTCACAGTCCTCTGTAAAGGGATAATCCTGTTTAATCCTGGCTCTGAGGGCAGTTTGTGACTTTTCAGCCCCTCAGTGCAGGTGTGAAGACAGTGATGTCTGAGTAGATGCCACCAGAGGACTGCAGAGGCCTGAGTCATCAGATTTAACTCAAGGAAAAGTTTAGTTGTATGGAAAAGAGAATCTTGCCATAGTCCTACCATCTAGACTTTAAAGAGCAGAGCAAGTTATTTGCCATTTGCATTGTGATTTTCAGTCTCGTCTACAGGGAATGACTTTTAGACTGCAAAGCAGCCGGATTCCAAGCATGCTGCATCATACTAAAGAGGTTTTGATTTTAAATCATTATTGTCAGGCTTAAGTTTGATGCTTTAAATTTCATTTTGCTTTCAAGGCTAGAGGAAATGGTAGAAGAACCAAGCTCGAATTCATGAAGTTAATCCACATGCCTGAGATTTGAAAAGTAATAAAATAATTTTAGGTAATGAAGTTACATTTAGTTGGCTATCCAGTAATTTTCTCTGCCTTGGGAGAACATGAATAATCAATCTGTAGAACTGAGATCCTAAATGAAAGCATAACAAAAATGAAGCATATGACAGGAAGGTGAATGGGATGATGATAGATTCAGTCTATGCCATGGTTAGACAATATTTCCTGGGTGGGATTATCCAGCCAAGAAAGTGGAAGTACACAAGATTTGCTTGAACAATGGATGGATTTGACGGACTCAGAATATACTGAGTTTAAAATCTTAAAACAAAATCTGGAACAAAAGCATAAGGATAATAAAGGAGCAAGGCATTTAGAGCCAGAAAACAGCTCTTTTTTCTTTTTCTTTTTCTTTTTTTTTTCCCCATGGTAGAAAAGGAAAAAGACCAACTTTATAAATGGGTTACCAATGGCTTTTCTAAAAGGAGAAGAGAAAGAGCAGGAAATTAAAACAATAGAAGTTTTCTTCCAACATTGAATTTTAAAAATCAACTAGAAATAACACTCAAGATCTAAAACATTCAAAATATGAACCTGAAAAACTCATTGCAGATCTTTTGTCCACACTGTGTTCTTACAGCAAACTCTGAAGCATCAACAGTAGGTTAAAGTTGGGAATTTTCTGAGAGTGATGTTAGAACATAAATAAGAGTAAAACCTTCCCCTGGGAGTAGTTTCATAGGTCTGAACAATTTTGCAGTAACAAGGCAGTATAATGAGCCCCCCGTGGCCAGGTTCTATAAATGTTAGTCCACAAGAAAGGATGGAGTGCTGGTCACTAAAAAGATTCCACACTCATATACAGCATTGGTGTGCTCCAAGAAAATGGAAAGGTACCGGATTTGGTTTCATTCCCTACTCCAGACATGCCTACTTGATTTGGTTTCTGACTGAGGGACTCAAACAGCAACTTAGCTGTTTCCTGGTCATCGGGCAAGTTGCCACTGCCCTCGGCACAACCACTGGGTCATGCCCTTTTTCTCTGATGTTCGTACATATGCATCAATAATATGTCATACCACACTATACACTGTACGCCGAGGCACCAGATTGACACACCCAGGCAGCCTGGAAGAGTGGGGCAGTTCACATCTCTTGAATGGAGTTCAGTGGACAAGTTCAGATAAATTCGTCTCCCTTCTCTCCCATGGATGGATTATTTGAAGATAGAGTGCCTTCCTAGGGTTTCAGTAAAGATGTCTTTGAGACCAGTTAACTAGCTTGTTATGAAGTGTGGTGACCAGCTTGCTAGAACACTGTCATCTCCGGCTCTCCAACATTCTCTTTCTCTCCACTTCATTCTTTACTCCTTAGTCCCTGGGGATGTCCTCATCACTAAATGTTAGCACATAATAAGCCTTTCCAAAGGCTCCGATTTTAAGTTAATTTGGTTGACAGAAAATTAAAAGATGTTCATTATGCTGGATGAGAAAGAAAATGATGTAAATTAATACTAAAACTATTTTACTGTATATTGCCAAATTTCAAGAGAAAGTGATCATGTCTCACCAGTCCTTAACCAAGAAAGGAGAGAGTGTTCATCAGAGCTTACTTTTCTCCTGCATGTGGTAAATACCGCGCCATACTTAACCTCTTGATCACAGTCTTCTTCTGTTTGAAATTATTTTCAAAGTTCATAGGTGTGGGCAACTGCCATTAATTAACTGGCATCCTAGAGCAGATGAAATGAGGCTTATTTTTGTGCTCTATCGTCATTTCTTCAGATAATGCTGAATTTTTGTTTTGGTCTTTGCCAAACCTAAGTCCTAGGCTCTACAAATATGATTCTGAGTGGAATAATTTTGCCTGCATTCTAGAAATAAGCTTCTTTACAAAATGTATTGGCTTGGAATACGGACCATGATAATCTTCGGGATTTCTAAAAGAGAAGCACATCAGACCTGATACTGATCTAATTGAGATTCTGAGTTTGTGAGAGAACCACACTAACCCTGTGGAGAACAGATGTCCAGACTGTGCTCAAAGTAGCCACATGACAGGCAGGCTCTGGCTTCCCCTAGGGTGCATGCTGAGCAGGATGAGAAAGAGGGAACATTCTATTTTCTTTGGATTTAAAGGGGTTCAATAATTGATATTTTTGAGTTTTAATTCCTTTGGACTTTGGTGTTTTTGGATTTTAACTTACATGGGAATTTAGTTTTCCAATTAAATTTCTCTAATGGCTTCCCCAGGCTTCAAATAAAATGAGATTTATAATTGTATTTGAGTATCTCTGTGGTGTTGGCGTTCTTTGGAGTATCTTTATAATGTTACATAATCTTAATATAGAATTTTGGATGAAACATAGCTCACAACATGGCTAGGCATAGTTTGGGAAGTGTGAGAGAATTGGAATGAATTTTCAGTTTGGAGGAAATCGTCTTAGAGTTAAAAGCTATTTTTTTTCTGACTCATTTCGGCATCTTCTGGGGACAGAATCTACAGTAACCCCAATACATCAGGAGCCCTGGTTGATAGTGGGTTTGTGATTTTATGAAGTCCTGTAACTGTCCTGATAAATTTCAAGGAGGATGCTCACAGTGTGTATTGAACAGAGTTTAAATAATTTAGTTAAATGGTTTAAAAGTACAGCTAAAAGCAATCTAGATGGAGAGTGTGGAAGTTTTCTCTCCTCCTGTTCTCTAGTAAATTTCCCTTCGAGTCAGTCTTCGCAGGTGCCAGTGTAGTTACCCTGTGTGGGATGTTCCTGCTGTGACTGAGGTCATAGGACCTGCGGTGTGCAGACCACATGCCAGATGGGCTGTATGCTGTTATCCTGTAGACTCTCTGCCAGCATGCTCTTTCCAGAATGACCAGACAATAGCCAAACTCTTTGCAACATCTCTACCTGACCTTGGTTTTGTTTGTTTTGTTTTGAGATAAATTCACTGAAGACCTAGAGCCCTACAGTAAAGTGGAAGCATTTTTCTTGGACCAAGTGTCTCCTAACATTTCTGAATTCTACTACATCACACTAAAATTATTATAAAAGACATGTTACCTGAGAGATGAGCGTGTTTAAAGAGGAAGCTGTGTCAGGTATGCAATGAAGGCACTGTGACCCAATATATAGTTTCTACTGCCCTTTTGAAGAGCATTTTAAAGTGGGCTCATCTTAGAACACCAATGCCATCAGGCACATGATTTTATGCATTTTTTAAAGATTTTATTTATTTATTTGACTCACAAAGAGACAGAGAGAATGCAAATAGGAAGAGTGGCAGAGGGAGAGGGAGAAGCAGGCTCCCCTCTGAGCAAGGAGCCCGTGAGCCTTGATCCCAGTACCCTGGGATCATGACCCAAGCCGACGGCAGATGCTTAACCAACTGAGCCACCCAGGCACCTGATCTTATGCACTTTTTAATTAATTTATTTATTTTCATACTTTCAACAGACCACTTCCTAAGTCAGTCTAATAAAATCAATAGAGAATAGGGTCAACAAGAACTGTAAAATATTTTAGAGAATGAGACTACAGTGGATAGCACTTTTTCCTAATGTAGAATGATTTAATAACTAGGTAGGTCACCAAACTCTGAAGTTTTTCAAAATGTGGTTTTATCTCATGTAAACCATTATTCTTCTAAATGTAGTCCCTTTCCTAAGCTTCCCCTAATGCAGATTTTCCTACTCACTGTACCCTTTCTAAGTGGTATTTTCCAGTTCATTTCACCTTCTAAAGCAGTACTGACTGGGAGTAAGCAGTGGGTTCCGGTCATGAGCCCCTTACTTTAGAGAACCTTTCCGGCCTTCCTTAGGTTGTTCATCTCCTGCAAGGCAAGCAGGTCCTGGGGCTAAGTACAAGTCTGTATCTTGCTCTCTTCCAGGCCTTGCTTGTGGTGATTGGACCCCAGAACTTCCTAACCATGACTCTGAGCTTGCTTCCTGGACATACCTAGGTCACTTCTCAGGACATATTTTTGTTTTTAAAATTTTTCTAAGAGGTGGAAGGATAAAAAAAGGGCATGCAATTACATTTAAGAGAAGAAGAAGAGAAGAAACTAAGGTGTGGGGGGTCGCGGGTGGAATGCTTTATTTGTGCTTCTGGTACGTGCCCCACAAACTTTAGAGTGGGGACCATTTAAAACATGTATTAAGGAAGACTGCAAATTAGTACAGGTTGAGCCAAACTTTGTAGGTTTTTGTTGTTAGGATATTATTTTCCATTAATTTCCAAAAATCCTATTGACATCTGTGTATTAATTTGTGAAAGTAATTTGATAATCGTTTTATTTGTGGATAATTGTTTTCTTATTTTACGGCATATAGAGTAAAAATAATTCTTAAATAATTGTAAGATGTTTTTGCTGATACATTTTCGTGTATAATGGAAAACATAAATGCAATCTAAATCATTCCTCACTTCACTATTATTGATACTAAAGTCAGATTATCATATTTTTGGTTGCCCATCTGCCTAATATTTCTGTTTTGTGTCCAGTAGTTTTACATTTCCTTAAATAAAAAAAATTAAAAATATATCAATGCCATCTGCTAACTCAGTGTTCCTTCTTACATTCCAGAAAACCAGAGAAGATATTCTAAATAAGCTCAGACCCAGTTCCTGTTCTTCAGGGGATCCAGTGTTAATCCTTCATAGTGAGGGAGTAACATACTTTCCTTTTCTCATTTCAGTGTAGATAGAGCTGCCTTTTTCACTACTATCTCCATCTATTCCATACTGAATAATATCTTTAATAATGAAACATGAAAATAAGTAAATAATCTCTTAAAAGTATTAATTGTTAACATGTTATTTTTTGTATTGCGACAGTAAGTAATCCACTGATATGTAAAAACCTTTATTCTAATCTAACACTTAAGCAACTTCCTATTGTTGGTTCTATAGCCCTTTAATGTTATCAAAAATTGTTTTGGGCTTGCATATTTGACTTTGTGAGTCAGCTATGAAGAAAGCATTTTCTCTCTGCATCTGAAATTTGGGATTTTTTAATGATAAGGCACATATTTTCCTTTAAGTGGGGAAAATTAAATTTTGGTAATACACATATCATCCTTAAATCTTCCTATAAGTTTCCACTGATTACAATTTGTATGTTACTCATTAAAAATTTAGCCAAACGTAGGACAGACATACCCACTCATTTTTTAAGTTCATAATGAAAATGTGTGCTTCCACATTTGCAACTCAACTCCTGAAATTAAATGAAAACTATGTATGACAATAAATACAAAAAGCTAATAATAAACTATGCCACACTGCTTGTCTAGATTGTACATTGAAAAAGATAACTGAAAAAGTAATATATTTGCTACTGTTTAACAAAGAACACTGGTGAAAGTAATTAATTTTGAGAAAAAATAATTTATCACATTACTAATTAGAAATATTCTAAATAATCCATCATGGATTGCATGAAATGTTCTTCTATAAAATTATACTGACATTTTGTAGCTGAATATGGCTTCTAGTTCATTCATCATTTATTCATAAATATTTCCTAAAAAACTTTGATGAAGAATACACCTTCAGTATTTTAACAGAGATACAAAAACTATCTAATTCCTGATTTTAACCATAAAGAAACTGGTGGTATTTGTGTGAGCATGTGTGTGAGCATAATATAAGTAACTTCACCAAAGGTAGAAAGTGATTTAATTTTATATCTCTCCATATATAAGTATGTATGTATAAATATACCATTTTATTTTAAATATATTTCATTTTATATGAGCCTATTGAAATCATTGTGAAATATATGTATTTAATATTATATATAATAGTAAATCTATATTTTTACATATACAGATATCTATATATATTCATAAACTGTAATTTGATTTAGGCTTAATTAACATTAATTGAATACCTATGAGATTCCAGGTAATATGCTAAGTACTTTTTATATATTATTACATTCATTATCTTATTTGACACTCAAAAAAAAAACTTAAAAAAGCCCCCAAATTATAAATGAGAAAATTTATAGATATGAAAAAATATATGATTTATACTTTTTTTCAATTTAAATAAATAATACTGAAAATTCATCTCCTGATTAATAAGGCCCATAGAACACAAATTCTATGGATAAATTCCCAGTATAGGTAAAACTAATGACTTAAATTGTTGAAAAAATCTGTTTCATCAAAATTAAATCCAATATTTAGAAAAAATAGATGATTAAATTTACTGTTGTGAATGATATGAATGTTGAAAGAATTGTTTTCCTTATTACAGATATTTTCTACTCTTATCCAATATAATTCACAATATAGGCAATGAAAAATTCCCCAAATCTTAATTCATATGTCAAATCACTCAAAAATGTATAAAAGTATTTAAACTAACAGTAATAAGGGAATAACTAGGTACTGAAACTTTTCCAGACACTTCCGTATGTAATCATAGTTAATTCTCACATCATGGGGCGCCTGGCTGGCTCAGTGGGTTAAAGCCTCTGCCTTCTGCTCAGGTCATGATCTCAGGGTCCTGGGACAGAGCCCTGCATTGGGATCTCTGCTCAGTGGGGAGCCTGCTTCCCCCTCTCTCTCTGCCTGCCTCTCTGCCTACTTGTGATTACTCTCTCTGTATCAAATAAATAAATAAAATCTTAAAAAAAATCCTCACATTAGCATAATTAGATGAGTGCTCTTGATTGTCCCTCATTTAGGGAAAAGAAAAATAAGACTCAAACTAACGAGCTAATTTGCCTACAGTTACATGACTAGTGAAAGTCAAAGTCAGGTTTCCATGTCCTGAAATTGAGCCCTGCATTGGGCTCTCTGCTTGGCAGGGAGCCTGCTTCCCTCTCTCTCTCTCTAACTGCCTCTCTGCCTACTTGTGATCTCTCTCTCTCTGTCAAATAAATAAATAAAATCTTAAAAAAAATTAAGCATTTATTAGCTGTATAATATTCAGTGAATTATTTAACCTTCAAGATTAATTTTCTATACATATAAAATGATGCCCACTTCTCAGAGTTTTCCTATAGATACAATGAGCAGAAGAAATAAAAAATAGATGTGTGATTTATAGTTAGAGATTGATATATATCAGCTCTCCTTTCAAGTCTATACTCAAACACAACAAAAACAAAAATACACAAACATAAAATAAATCACATCTATGACCACTTAATATTATGATGGCATTAATTATATTATTTATATAATACAGTATGTATCATATAATTCATATATAATGCTGTATATTATTTATTAGCATTTTATATTAACATTTATATATACATATATTATATGTAACATATATAACATTTATATATATAATTATATAAACAATATCGTCCATATCAAGTTTTTTCAAGGAGAAATTTAAAATATTATTTATTAAAAATTACACTTGGGGGCGCCTGGGTGGCTCAGTTGGTTAAGCGACTGCCTTTGGCTCAGGTCATGATCCTGGAGTCCCGGGATGGAGTCCCATATCAGACTCCCGGCTCTGCGGGAAGTCTTCTTCTCCCTCTGACCTTCTCCCCTCTCCTTCTCAGTCTCTCTCTCTCTAATAAATAAATAAAATCTTTAAAAAAAAAATTACACTCGGGTAATAATGTTCTACCATGCCTGTGAGAGGATAGAATTGTACATAATAAAGCAGAAAGATTACCACATAGGAACCAAGACAGGTAACAACACACCTCTGTAGGTAAACCATAAGCCTAACAGCTGTGTGTTCTAAGTCATCCTATGAAAGCATTGCTGCTTCATTTCCCTGAGAGAATATTTAATTGAAGACCAAATAAAGCCAAAAAATGACATGCGGTTCTTTCCTTTTAAAGATTCATGAGAATTACATCATGAAAATTACCACTTAATCCACCTGATTTTGAATTACTGGGAAGAGATTTGGGGGCAAGATTAAAAAACACATATTTTTGCTAATCAGAAATTATTTCCTCCTAAGGTCTGAAGGTCTGGGAGGGGGGGGTATCAGATGTAGCAGCAGTTAAACTTTTCAGAGAGAGAGTTTATCCTTCATCAAGTTGATTCTAATGTATCAGTTTCTCTTTACTCTCCTGCCTCATCCCCTGTGGTACTGGTGTCTTACTCTAAATTTTAGAGAGGGGTTGAGGTAAAGAAGTAAAAGAGGATGGTAAGAAGACAAGCAGAGAAGAAAATTTATCTGCTTTTCATGAGATTTTAGCTGGTCTTTGAAAATAGCAACCATTCTGTGCTACGGGCAGATTTCCTAGGAACTGCAATCTAAGATCCAGGAAGGCAGAATATTTCTCCTTTTTTGCCCACTACTATATCTCCAGTGCCCAGAACTGTGTCTGGCACACAGTTGATGTTCAACACGAAAAGTTTGAATAGTTTGAATAAGCAACTGTATGAACCATAATGATGTCTGACTTAAGAATTCCCTACTGTTATGCTTGCAAGCTAGATAGGACCACCTGGTTTTAACACGTGTCTGAACAATGCCTGTTGGGTCCGCAGTTTGAGCATAACAACCTATACCTCCTGGCTGTCATTGCCGGCCTCAGCCTTGCAGACGGTTTGCTTCCTTGCTTGCTTACTTCGCCCATCCCATACCAGGTCCCTAGTTGTTGTAGTACTAGGAAGGACCAATGCATGGATGAAGGAGGCTCTTCGTTACAAACAAAAGACTGCCTGATTTAAGTAAAAGAGATATATTAAAAGATATAGGGGCACCTGGGTGGCTCAGTGGGTTAAAGCCTCCGCCTTCAGCTCAGGTCATGATCTCAGGATCCTGGGATCGAGTCCCAAGTCAGACTCTCTGCTTGGCAGGGAGCCTGCTTCCCCCCCGCCCCCCCCCCCACCCTGGCTCTCTCTGCCTGCCTCTCTGCCTACTTGTGATCTCTCTCTCTCTCTGTCAAATAAATAAAATCTTTAAAAAAAAAAAAAAAGATATAGAAAAGAGTTCACAGGATTGAAGGAAAAGCCTGTATACTGAGCTCTTTGAAACACTTTCTAAAACCCCACCACAGACCTGTAATATCAAAAGGCTCAATACCTCTGCGATTATCAGGACAAACACATAAGTAAGCTGTCACCTTAGTTGCTGGGTTCAGAACTACACTGCCTTTGCCATTGTCTGTGAAGGAAAAGTTCTTTCTCCAAAACTGTGCTTGTTTTATAATAAGAATTTCATAAAAGGCCATGCTGGTATGAATCTGATGGGAAAAACCTAAAACACATCCAGAAGGCGAACAGCAAGGAAATCTGGGAAGTGTAGCTTTTAATTTACTGGATTCTGTAAAAAGTCTATAAAAAGAAAGCATGCTAATTGGTGTTTGAAATGGTTGTTGAGTGAACCGATTCATAGTATCCATCACAAAGCATTTGCAAACTTTTCAGAAACAAGGCTATCCACTAACACTTCCAAAAGAATACTAAGTTGTTTGTGGGGTTTTTTTGGTTGTTTTTGTTTTGCTGAAATATATGCATATGTAAAAAATGCTTGAATTCGCATGTACCAAAATGGTAATGATGGTCATTTTTAGATAGATGGATTGACAGCAAAATTCGTTCTTTTGTAAGTATATAAAATTCTTCCTGGGTTATATAAAATAATACATAGAAAGTAATTAGCAGAAGACGTGACAATAAAGACAGAATGATAAATGTTATGTATATATAGTCAAAATAAGGCAAGTGAAGAACTTTACACAGGGCCTGGCACTTACCATTATTATTATTTTAAATTTAAATTTAATTAATTAACATATAGTGTATTATCCATCAAAAAAACTTGATATCTTACCATTTACAATGACATTATTTACACAACAATCGTGAATTACTGTAATTATTTTTGACTCTCGGAATGTGACTTTCAAAATACTATGCATTAACATTATAAAGAGAAAAAAATATCATTGTTTTTCCCTGACGCCTATCTGCTATATACATATGCCATTCTTTTACCCTAGAAGCAAGTTCAGAAATATGGACCCTTCCCTGAAACATCAACAGAGAGGCTATAAACAAGAGAACCCTGCACTTGCTATATTTTACATCCCCTTGCACCCAAGAGGAGAATCAGGGAAAAAAAAACACACACACACACACTCTGAATGATGATGATGATGGTGGCAGCCGTGATGGTAGCAGTTATAAATGTTTATTGAGTAGGTTTTTTCAAAACCCTGCTATTCTAACTGTTCCAAGAGACAATTTTCCCTGTAACTCTTGCATCTCTTCATGTCTCGAAAGAAGAGACACTGTGGGTTTGGTTTTGTTTTTGGGTTTTTGGTTGTTTTTTTTTTTTTTATTCCAGACTTTCTTTTCAGGAATTTTGTAAATAACTGATCTTAACTATGCTGAGTATAAACCCTGTGATAGACTTTAAAAAAGTGTTACACAAATTAGTGGTTTCAGAATGTGGTTCTTGTAATTTTAGTGCTCTGAATTAAAATAACTGTTTCTTGAAAGTTCTGTGATGGGAGATAATAGATCCTTGATCAAATACAATGAAAATGCTTAATGATGCAAAGATAGGCATCACTAAAGGATAATGTAAAAATTTTGCAGCATCACGATGCATATTTGACCAAAATTTTCCCTTATTTTCCAGTGTTTAGTAGATAAGGATTCTATGCACCAAGAATTTGAGAAACAATGATATTACTTTTAATAGGATAGCATGCATTTTCCAATAAAAACATTTATATCTAAATATCTAAGTAATTGAAAAAATTATTACCCATTTAACAAATTAAAACTACAAAATGGGGGCGCCTGGGTGGCTCAGTTGTTGAGTGTCTGCCTTCAGCTCAGGTCATGATCCCGGGGTCCAGAGATGGAGCCCCGCATCGGCTCCCTGCTCAGCGATGCCTGCTTCTCCCTCTCCTACTCTCCCTGCTTATGTGCTTGCTCTCACTGTATCTCTCTCTGTCAAATAAATAAATAAATCTTTAAAAATAAAAATAAAAAATAAAACTACAAAATGCATCTTATGATTATTTAAAAGGAAAATTATTTGGCCTTTAACATAATAGGTAAAACTCCAAATTAACTAATCTATCACAAATAGACAAAGAAATGTATGTCTATTTCACCTCATAGGAGTCACTGAATATAACATTACAAAGTAACAACTCATTTTATATAAAATTCCTAACTTTATAATTATAAAATCAAATTACAAAAAAAAATCAAATTACAAAATACTTAAATATTATTACATTAAACTAGAAGAAAGAAGAAACATATATTTAAAAAACTAAGTAAATATAATCTCTTTAATAAAGTCAAATTTCATGTTTAAAGAACCTGAGGAGACAAAAAGGAAAACTGATAGTTTTTCACTGGTAAATAAAGCAGGGACTTTAGCCAAAAAAGATATGTAATGTCCATAACAATTTCAAGAATTTCACTAAGGCTAATCATTGCAGCTAAGTGAAGTGATTTCATTAAGTTAAATAAATGAAGCCATCAACATATTTTGGTTAATGTTACTTCATTTTTCTTGAAACATGGCATTCAACTGTTTCAGACTATGGAATTTTTTTTTAAAAACTTCAGAAATATTTAGCTCTGCAAATCTAGATAATAAAAATATTCTGTGTTGGTGATTGAAAAGATCAATGTTGAGATGTTAGTGTTAGTGTACAGGTATATAAAAATATTGAGTTATGAAAAGAAAAGCCTGAATAATATTAATTTGATATCGCATTCAGCATTGAATTATTATTTTTTTGTTTTATTTTTAAAAAAATTAGATGCAAGTGTTCTGAGTTGTTTTCCCAGTATCAACAAAGGGATTATGCCTCCATTTCTTTTAGTTAGTAATGCCTCCTGGTGGGCAAAGTGAGTGGCAAAATTAATCACCCTGAAACCAAAATAAATGATCTATGGACGAGATGATTTATTAGTATCCTTTTAAAAGCTAGAGAATATATGCAAAATGGGGAGAGGGATGATGTGTTTCACATAATATAAAATGAGCCCTTCATGGCATAAACAAGAAATAGAATCAGCTACTTCCTGACACCTCTTCTGGGTGATGATAATAGCATCATTAGGTAGTGAAGTAGTTTGTCTTCCTGTTTGCTGTGGCAGGACATGCACCAAGATCATTTCAAATTGTACCGAGCTGGTCAAATGGAGTTTAAAGAATGGATAATAAATATTATCTTAATTCCCTGAGAAGTTATTACCCATATTGAAATCTATACTACTTGAAAGTTATTTAGTAAGGTATTTGGGAGCATCATTTAGATTATTTATAATGAATATATATCTATTAATTTTTTTTTTCTGTGGAGTTATACATTAGAACTGAAATTGTTTTATTTTTGAAAGTTTGTCAAAGTAAGGAATACTATCCTGATGATAGTAATTTGGCTTCTAGAATTTGCATCTATGCATTATTATTTTTATTTCAAAACACATTATCGCAAAAAAACACTCAGATAAAGAGTTATGACCAGTTTTTTAATAACAAAAAATCATAAATGTAACAACTTCACCTAATGAAATCATTAGAGTATGGCAACGTGCTCATAGTAACTGGAAATTACATTTTTAATTTATCTGTTTTTCAACAGTTGTTTCATACTCATACTGTTGTAAAAGGTGTAAAAGGAAATGGATTGAAATATGCGATATGCTCATTTTAGTAATTAAATAATTGCTTGTCAATTATACACTATGAAGTGGTTCATATATGACATTGATATTTTGCAAGAGGGTAATCGATAATCATTCATGAGAATACATTTGCCCCCAACTAATTTTAAAAGTGCACTTTTAATAAAATAGAGTGAAAATATAATTTTTGATATAATTTAGTCGCTATGTTATAGCATGACAGGCATACCTCAGAGATACTATTGGTTAGGTTCCAGACCACCCACAATAAAGCAAATAAACATTATAATAAAGTGAGTCAAATTAATTTTTTAATTCCCCAGTTCATACAAATTTATGCTTACACTATACTGTAGTTTATTAACTGTGCAATAGTATGTCTGAAAAAACAATGTACATACTTTAATTAAAAAAGTAGTTTGTTGGGCACCTGGGTGGCTCAGTCAAGTAAGCAGCTGCCTTTGGCTCAGGTCATGATCCCAGGGTCCTGGGTTTGAGTACCCCATCTGGCTCCCTGCTCAGTGGGAAGTCAGCCTCTGCCTCTCCCCCTCCTCCCTGCTCGTGCTCTCTATCCCTCTCAAATAAATAAATACAATCTTTTAAAAAAAAGTTTGTTGCTAAGAAAATACTAAATCATCTGAGCTTTCAGTGAGTTGTGATCACTGATTGCAGATCACCATAACAAGTACAATAATCATGAAAAATTGACATAATTACAAGAATTACCAAAATGTGACACAAAGTGAGCAAATGCTGTTGGAAAGTGGTGCCAATAGACTTGCTCAACACAGGGTTGCTATAAACTTTTAACTTGTAAAAAAAAAAAACAAAACAGAAAACAATATCTGTGAAGCACAAAGTGTACTAAAGCAAGGTATGTCTTATTATGAAAAAATTATCACTCCCTCACATGTTTTTACAACATTTAATTATTTTCCATAATTATTATCATTAGATTGCTGTAAGTCTACTAGCCTGGGGTTTATCCAGCATTACTGCTTGCCAAAAACAAACAAATAAATAAACAAAACAATCCTTTGGTTGACATTTGCTAAACATGAGTTTTCTTGTCTTTTAGATACTTAAATTTCCTAAGGATTATAACTGTTGAATACGATAGACAAAAAACACGGTTTTTGTAAATCCTACAATTATTTGTCTCAGCAATAGCTTTATAAACTGAATACCAAAAAACCTAACATTCACTAGTATGATATTGTAATTCATTAAAAATACAGCAACTCTGAATTTCTAGAATGTTAACAGTCTCCATTTCAAGCATTACTATTGTACTGGCTATATCTTATTTAACCTAAACAGAAAGACGTCCAACAATTAGACAAAGAGTCTCATAAAGTTCTCATATATATGAATTACCATCTTTCTGTTTTATATGATAGTTTCATTTGTTAATGAATGTGTCCAGTACCTTTCAGGAATACAAATTTGAAGTTTCATTCTTATCCAATAACTGTTCTTGACTAGTTATCTAACCTGGAAGAAGTAAGTTAACACCAGGATTGGTGTTATATAATAACATCTCTATAAGATTATTCTATTGAAAAGAGCTCTGAACCATCAAGCAACCTATGTTAGGTTAGCAACCTATGTTTATTAGCATTCCAGTTCAATATTATATATATATGTGGTTATGTTATGTAGAGACATATTATATATGTACGTGTATATATATGGCATGGATATATAGAATTAATATAATATATAATTAATATATTACATATAATATATAACAAAATGCATATATTATATATAGCATGGATATATATTATTTCTATATCATTAAGTATATCTATATCTACCTGTATATTTATACATTCCTGTATGTTATCAGATCATTTTCAGTGCCCTCAATTGGCAATTCTGTGATGCAGGAAATAAAAGAAAATCTGAATGCATAAAGTTGTATAAAAATAAATAGCTTGTATGTGTATTTGTGTCTATGCGTTTGTGTGTGTGTGTGTGTGTGTGTGTTCACATGTAAAGACTATAGGCTCCATAGTATTTTAATACCATTTATTGTCCCAAACACACATCTTTAATTTGATTAGGTATGGTCTTAACATAATATTGTCCTTCCTTGTTCACTACATATAAGAATGTATGTACCACAGGGAGAACAATTGTGCAGCTTACCTTTTCCTTATATACAAATGAATAAGGCATAATATTTGCCATGTAAAATCTATTGAGAATTAAGAGTTTTGAAGGATGTTTGTAATAATAGCATTGTCCAATGTCTTTATGGAAGTAAAAGCCTTAGATTTTCATATATGTGAAAAGACATTTGATATCACGGGGTATGTTTTGTTAATATAAACCATAAAAGAGAAATTACTTCTGGAGGATTAAGTCACTTGTCCAAGATCACAAGCATTTAGAGAACAAGCTGGCACAATTCTCACACCTGGCCCATAGAACATTACTATACCACATTTATTATTTTCAAAATTTTCTTAATATTACAAAGCCCTGAGCAGTATTTATACAAATTGGCAGTAGGGGAAATACTTATAACACCATACCATTAAAGAAAAATAGTGCATAAATAATAAAATCCATATATATCAAACCCATGAAAATGTCAAAAACATTGCTAATAACAGCGTGCTAAATGTACCTAATGTATAATTGGTAAATGGGTTAAATAAAATATGACCCATTTAAAAATAGAACAAAATGATAATATTGGTCTGAATTCTTTACTTTAGATGTGATTTCTCAATGTGCTGGCATGTTTGAATGCTAAATCTTACCTTTTAATATGTGTTTGAGGATTACAATGAGGTGATATATGTAAAAAGCTCTGCCCGGTGTCTGACATCTAGCAGATATTTAACAAAAGATAGATGTCAATAATATACATATAAGTGGCTATTAGGGAACCAACTTTTGTCTCCCCACATGTAACTAGCAATGAAAGGGGAATATATTTTATTTTTGTCACTTCTGAATGAGAAGAGCCAAGAGTCTCCACTTGAAAAGAGAGGAAGGAAAAATTTCATTATAAAAGAACTAAATCTTTTTAGTGAGGGAACATTCTTTCAATGACAGAGCGAGAGTGAAGCAGATACTCAGGAGCACGCTAGAGCATAATCCTAGGCAAACTTTCCACAGTGATATTATCCTTCCGATTGTAGTAAGTATTTTAAATTATTTTTGGAAAATTAAAATCTTGATTAAGTTGACAGAATTTTTTAGCTTTTTGTAAAACAAGAATCATTTAAGTTTTTGTCAAAAACTGTTACTATTTTATCACTGAGAACTGTAGAGCAATGTTGCTAAATAAAAATGAACAAACAAATCACAAATTAAAATACTCCCCTGAGAAATATTGGTAGAGGGTAACTGACCAGTGCTCCTTATATGAGAACTATTCTTCAAAGGAAATTATTTCCTAATAATATTTATCAAATTCTTAATATATTTTAAACACATAATATACTGTAACCTAACATATTTGTAATGTCACTGAACAGCAGTGTGAAATATAGCTTTCTGAATAGTTGATCGCTCTTTTAAACTTGATAGGACCGTTTTTATTTTCTAGCTATAATCGTCAATGTAATTTTAATTAAGAATATCTTAACAATTGTAAACCTCAAAATTGTGTACAAATTATAGGTTAGGCTCTAACTCATTTAAAAATAGGCAATCTAGGGGCTCCTGGGTGGCTCAGTCATTAAGAGTCTGCCTTCCCATCCACTCAGTTCATGATCCGAGGGTCCTGGGATCTAGCCCCACATCCTGTTCCCTGCTTGCCGGGAAGCCTGCTTCTCCCTCTCCCACTTTCCCTGCCTGTGTTCCCTCTCTCGCTCTGTCTCTCTCTGTCAAATAAATAAACAAAATCTTAAAAAAAATAGGCAATCTAAACATGAAAATCAATTGAGAATTTGATGGTATACTAACTATTGAACCAAATTTTATTTTGTCAGTTGAATTCTTTATATATATATATATACTTTTAGAATATATAAAAATTGGATTTATGGCATTTCAAAATAATATTAGAATAAGAAGATGTATGTGTGTCAAAAAATTAATCAGAGATATAATTGCAAGTTTCCAAACATTTCAATATATATTTCCATGTACACAGAGAAAAGACTGGTCAATTATCATTTGACTGCTTTGTGCATTAATGTGATTTCAGGTCACTGGTATAATCTGGGTGGGTTATTGTCATAAGAAGGAATAGGTACAGAATGCAGAAAATTAGATGGTTAAAAACTTCCTTTGCATGCATTCCTGACTATGTAATAAACATGTTCTGACCAATAAGATTACCAATTCATCAGGAAGTCCAAGGAATTATTAGTTGAGAATTCATTACTCACATCAAGTGAGGACTTAAACTCACATTTCAATAATTAGTTACCAAAATATGTACAATACTTGATTTTCAGAATTTTTCTCATCTACCAATGGGTAAGCTATTGCTTTTATTCAATTCTTTTTTTCCTTAATCTTGAAATTTAAGGACTTTTTAAGAGATTTTATTTATTTATTTATTTATTTATTTATTTATTTATTTGGGAGAGAGAGCAAGAGAGAAAGAGCATAAGCAGGAGGTAAGGCAGAGGGAGAAGCAGACTCCCCACTGAGCAGGGAGCCCAATATGGTGCTCAGTCCCAGGACCCTGAGATCACGACCTGAGCTGAGGGAAAAAACTTAACCAACTGGGCCACCCAAGGGCTCCTAAAGACATTTTTAGTGACCATTTATAATTTCCAGTAAAACAACATTTCAAGATGATTCCCATAGTCAAGAAAAATACTGAGTTCTAAGGAGAGTTAGGAAACAGGTCCTGACAAAACGGTATTTCTCTGATTTACTTACAACTCAGTAGCCTAGAAGCCATAATGTGAGAGTTCTGAAACATGTCAGCCACTTAAAAGAAGTGACAAGCATCATCTTGAAATTTTATTACATTATAAAAGAAAACATGTTCCTAGGCAGTAGTTGAAAAACATAATTTCTACTACTTCCGATGATAGGATTTATATATCCCAAGATAATATAGCATCAAGAAGAAAGCTATACTAAACTTATTTCAACTATAATAGAATTATAAATATGATTTAAGATTAACCTGAAACACTGGGACCCGTCTTGAGAAGGAAGATGTGTACTCAGTATGCTTAAAATGTATATATCATTTAAATGCACATCATACAGCACATCTTGGAATAGAAATTCCCTTTTGCAACACAAAGGTATGAAACTTTGAGTTAATATGAGTGCTTTGAGGATAAATAAGTGTAATAATTTCACATATAAAGTAACAAGACATACTTCAGTTCGCTGAAAAAGAACACAAACAGTTTGGAAATTCCTGGAAGGGTAGTCTTACATAAGTCATTTGAATAAAATATACCTAGCAAAATAAAAACGTATGTCTTTTCGTATTCTTCAGTAATACAGATACACACAGATGACCAAACATGGAAAACAAATTGTGTAATTCAGTTGGTTGCAGAGAAACGTGCAGAGATTATATTCGGATTTGTTATTAGTAAGCAAGACTGGTATTGTCAATTTAGAGACCCTCAGATGAATAACTGCCCTTTCATCTTTTCAGAAGTACGTGTAAACTTCTCCACTTTTATTTATTGTTATTTCGATTTGTTTTGGTTTTGTAGAACTCTAAAAAAAGAAAAGTAAAAATAAACCTATCCTTCTATGCAAAACAGGATGGAAGGAAATAGGAAAATTGTCCTTCATTCCATAGTCAGGCTCATGACTAAATAATACCAGAAAGGGATAGGTAGGTGAGAATGTTGAACTTGTACAATAAGAAGGGAGAGGCCAGAGGATTAGCCAAGGAAAAATTTGTTACATCTCATTATTATGATGAGCGGCACATAAATTAATGGAAACCTTTTGGGGTAGGATTATAATCTACCTAGAGCAATTTATTATTTGAGCAATACACATCAAAACATAAGAATGTCATTGTGGGGAAAAGAGTTTCCCTATGTCTGACTAGAGTTTACCATGCCATTAAGCTACCATCAAATTTTAATATATAAATATTGTCTTGCTTTTTCATAGAAAATAAAATGACATAGCAGTGACTAAATACTTGGTTTTCTGTGAGACGTATTTTTTCAAAGTTCATCTGCTAAATCATAGATACAACAGAATACTAACTCTTATGGACAATGCCTGATGGAGGAATTCCACAAGAACAGTTCAGACAGTTAAAAGAAAATTATGTTGAAGTTTCCAAAATCACTATATGAAGAAAGAAAATCTCAGTGGAGGATCCCCAGTGACCTTGCAGAATTCTCAAAGGGCTCACAATAGCTTTAAAACCACATTGAAGATTTTGAGTTTTTAATGTTTTCTCATTTTTAGCTATATTTTCAAAGCTGAATCAATTTTTTTCTTCTTCTGTACTTATATGAATTTATGAAACTATGATCTTAAAACAGTCATTTCTTACCTTTGATTCTTGAACTGTCTTGACTCTTTTCCTGCTGGAATTAAAAAGAAATAGGTCAAAATCTGTGAGTATGTGATCAACAGCCTGATATAACATATCATGATAACTAAAGACTTGTCAAGATATTTTGTTCTACATTTACCCTAGAGTCACTGTAACACGAATCTCACCTTAAAAAAAACACTTATGTCCAATCTTTTACCGGAATAGTAATCATTCATAATGTACTCATATTTCTTGAAGAAACTATTATATTAATATGAATTCATAAATAAATAAATGGTAATGAATAGCAAATAATCATGTCTCTCAAATGCCTCAGGCCATTTCATTTAATTTCAACAGGTATTGAGTGATATCTTCAGAATTTACTTTCAACATCTCTGCATTGAAATTGTTGGTGAGGAAAAAAGTTTAAGGGCAAACAGTGGATGATTCACTAAAAAACCACAAAAGACATTTCAACTGTCTTCCTTCAATTTAACTTAGAATTGGTCCCTGCCTCACTACTCGAAGGCTAAAGTTGACAACAATTCTATTATTTATTCAAAGGCTGCTCCAGTCAGACCTGTCTTTCAATTTGACATACTCCTTGTTAGTTACCAGGCAACCCCAAAAGAATTAGCTTGCATTCAAGTTTTCAAGTAGGAATTGTGCTCTCTACACCTTCTCAATCAATATCAAGCACAGTTTACTCTGTGTAAGTTTTGGGCCCTCACATTAAAAATAATTATGAAATGTATTTCTCATAAAAATGACAGATATATATAAATAGAACTTCACAATTGTATAAATGCCAATAAATTTTGATACAATTTATGAAAATAATGAAAAAATACAAAGAACTTATTTTGCTGCAAGCATTAATCTCAGAGTCAGATTTGAGAATAAAAATGCATATTCACAAATATATATTTATGGAACACGCTTACCCAATGTATGATTCTATTAAACTCTAATACGTTGTGTGCTACTTCTCTTGTCTTAATTTATCCAGCCTTTGTTTTTGGCTCCCGTACTGTCTTTTGTTAATTAATTTATTTTTTCCAGACCTGATTTATTTTTAATTTAGGATATCTGTTGTTCATTAAAACTAAAATTTAAATATAAATTACTTGATTTAAAAACAAATTATCCTTTAATAATATAGGATAAGCAAGCCTAAGCTTTCCAAAGAGATATTTACTGGTGAAAAAAAATCTCTCTGTCCTCTCATCTTTTCTTTCATCATTCATTCAGTCAGTCATTTATTCTTTCAGTAAATATGTATAGATTGCTTTTATGTGCCAGACACTTCTCCAGGTGATATGGCTACAAAGGATGAACAAAACAAAAATGAAACAAAATAAAACCAAAAATAAATAAATAAATAAACAAAGAAATAAATAAATAAAACAAAAAATGTGTCCTTAAAGTAACACACTGCATAAATGCTAGTAAATTCTATTTAGAAAAAAGATCTAACATAGAAGGTAGTTTTAGAGTAAGTGAATGCAATTTTACATGGGTCTACAATGACAAAATTACTTTTTTATGTTTCAAGTTTTTATTCAAATTTTAGTTAACATATAGTGTATTATTAGGTTCAGGAGTTGAATTTAGTGATTCATCACTTAGATATAACACCCAGTGCTCATCACAAGTTTTCTCCTTAATATCCTTCACCCATTTAGCCTATTCCTCTGCCTACCTCCCCTCCAGCAATCCTCAGTTTGTTCTCTATAAATGAGATTCTCTTATGGTTTGCCTCCCTGTATCTTTTTTTCTTTCCCTTAATTCATCTATTATTTCTGCTTCTTAAATTCCTACACGAGTGAAATCATGTGGTATTTGTCTTTCTCTGACTGACTTATTTCATTTACATAATACACTCTAATTCCAGCCATGTCATTGCAAATCGCAAGAGCCACTCTGGAAAACTGCATGGAGAGTCTTCAAAAGTTAAAAATAGAACTACTATATGACCCAGCATTGCACTACTTGGTATTTACCCAAAGGGTACAAAAATACAGATTCAAAAAGGTACACGCACCCCACTTTTTATAGGAGCATTATCAATAATAGCCAAATTATGGAAAGAGCCCAAATGTCTATCAACTGATAAAATTGATTTTTGAATAAAATTCTGAGTGACATGAGAGGATATTCCAAGCATTTATCTGGGGAAAATATATGCTAGGAGAGAAAAACAATTGCACACTTCCTGAGGTACAAAAGTTCTTGGCATTGTCAAAATTACGAAGGAGGCCAATGTGGCTAGACTAGACAGAGTAAGTGGAGTTTGGTAGGAATTGCAATAAGGAAGCCAATAAGGGTCAGATAGATTAGCACCTGAGCCATTTGTTAGATGGCTAACATTTGGCTCTTATACTGAGAAAACATTACAATGAGAAAACATCTTACAATGAGAAAACATTGAAAGTTGCTTTTCATATGAATAACATTATTTGAACTGCATTTAGGTAGAATCACTCTGGCTATTAAAAATAGGTTAAATGGGGCAAGGACAAAAAAGGGAGGGAGGGAGGGGGGTCCCTCCTAGAGGGACCAGTGGAAACCAGAGGGATTACTGCATTGCAGTAATCCAGGTGGCAAGTGATAATGGCATAGAACAGTGTGGTAGCAGTGCAGCTGGAATATCAGAACTGCCAATAGAATAAATTTGGGATGTGAGATGCAGGATAGATGAGGGTGATTTCCAGGATCTGAGTCACTATAAAGATGAAGTTGCCTCTAAGATGAGAAAGATATGAAAAAAGAAAAACACTTTTATACTTCATCACTTGATTTCTAATACTGTCTCAGTCTATGGATTTTTCTCTCATTGTCTGGTCACCCCTTTCTCATCTGCTTTAGTGATTCCTCTTCTTCTGAATTTCTAAACACTGGTTTCCTAGACATTGAGCCCTTACCTTTCTTCCATAGATATGTCACTCCTCTGGTGATCTTATCTAGTCTTCTGGCCTTAACTATCATCCTTTTCCTAAGGACTTTCAAATTTATACCTTTAGCCAATTTTCACCATTGAACTTCAGCCTCATGTATTTAACTGTATTTTTGACATCTATACTTGGATATCTAATAACAGCCCACTTATCAGATCCAAAAACTGAACTTCTGATCTTCCCTTACTTCTTTGGCCATCTTTTTTGTCTTCCTCATCCTCCTCATCTCTTCCTCCTTCTAGTTGCTCAGACACTTAGAGTAATCATTGTCTATTCTCTCTTTTAAGAGTGAAGAGTCTGAATTTTTCATGGGTTTGATGTTTGAACATGCTGACTTTGATTTTACTTTAAATATCATTCTGAGGATGCAAAGTAGGCAGATGGTTAAAATGTCTGGAACTCATGGGAGATATTTCAGCAAGACATATAAATTTAGAAATCACCACCGTGTATATAAATTCTCAGTATTGCATCTGGAGAACACATAGTAGAGTTGAATGATCTAGAACTAAGTACTGGAAACAATATAAGAAAAATATAAAGTGAATTAGGCAACAAAAGAGAATAGAGGGATAGACAAATTATAGGAGAAAAAAATAGCATAGAATCATAGAATCCCAGGAAATATATTATGTAGGCAGAGGTTTTCAATAGCCCAGAATTCTTCTGACAGATCAAGTACAATTATATCCAAGGCAATGTCCTTTAGAAAAAGTGGTATGGGGCACCTGGGTGGCTCAGTTGGTTAAGCATTTGACTCTCGATTCCAGCTCAAGTCATGATCTCAGGGTCCTGAACTAGAGTCCCACCTTGGGCTCTGCACTGTGTGTGGAGACTGCTTAAGATTCTCTTTCTCCCTCACCCTCTATCCCTCCTCCCCCATCCCTACCCACTCTTTTTCTCTCTCTCTCTCTCCTCTTTCTCTCTTAAAAAAATGTGGCATAGATGGAATCATTAACTTCAAAGAAAACATGTTTTTGTAGTGTTATGTGTTTGGAAGTAAAACTGAAGTTACTCAAGGAAGAAGAGGGAAATTAAGAAATGTAATAGTAAAAATGTAATGGGAGAAAAATGCATAGGAAAAAAGGCCTGGGGTGGTGAGCATCTGGAGATTAAGTGAAATTCATACAATATCATGTTTGTTTTGTTCATCTCTTTATTTCACCTTTAGTTTTATATTATTTAAATCAATGAGAATTGAGAATGTGTAAGTGATGGAAGATACATAGTACAAATGGAGAGGCTTATGATAAAAGCAAGAGATGATATGATGGATTTCGTAAGGTTATTGAATGTGACACAGAACATAAGTGGAGACATTTAGATAGGAGGAAAACCAGTTCCTCCAATATAACAGGTGGGCACAGAAAAGTGAGGTCATAGATGCAAGAAGTTTACAGATTTGATCTGATCAATTTTAAAAATTTAGTCTGTGAGGATTATTTCTTTATCTATTAGAAGGAAATTCAGATGAGTGGTGAAGTAGGATGATTTCTCAGAAATTTAAAGAGATAGAGGAGATGTTAAATGCATTGTTTTTGTGAGAGTAGATGAGTAGGACAGCTTGCTATTGTCAAAATCCTAATTGAGATTTGCCATCCTAAGTTTTCATGATACTGATATTAACCTTACTTTAATTATGACAAATAAGCTTAATACTCACTGATATTATATTTTATTGTATTTTTTCTTAAAACCTAATTCTCTATTTATACAATTGTATATAATCATAAATTACCAATGAAAATAGCCTTAAATATTCTACAAACTGGAAATGTTCAAGAAGCATGTATTTAAAGAAAAAATAGAAATGAATTTAATGGACTGAGAAGAATAACAAAGCTGCAAAGTAAGAAAAAAGCAAGGATAAACTACTTCATTCACTGCAAAACTTGTATTAGAACCATGTCAGTAGGGCGCCTGGGTTACTCAGTTGAGAGTCTGCCTTCTGTTCAGGTTGTGATCACAGGGTCCTGGGATCAAGTCTCACATCAGGCTCTCTGCTCAGCTGGGAGTCTGCTTCTCTCTCTACCCCTCCCCCCTGCTCATGATCTCTTTCAGTCTCTCTCTCTCTCTGTCAAATAAATAAATAAATAAATAAATAAATAAATAAAACCATGTCAGTAGATATTTAATAAACATCATTTAGGATTTTCAAAGTAATAACTGTTCCAACTTGCTTCTATGGCTAAAATGTTGCATTATTCATCTGGCAATATACTTTTTCAATTTTATTTTATAAACTATTACTTCATGTTTTAAATGTTAATTTTTTAACAGGGAAATGCTAAGGAGAAAATTGTGATTATTTAATTATGTGAGAACTCCTAAGTTCAGAAAGATTTGTTAACCTGTCCTCATGATATATTTGAAAAACATTCTTACATTAAGAAAACTTAGATCTTGTCTGCAAAGGTAGAATGCCAATCCCTTGGTATAACTCAATTTTAATATTCTTTCAAAAGGTTTTCTGATAAATTGATCCTGTCTTAAAATAAGAAATATATTTTGGCTACATATCAAAATTAAATAATAGCAAACCATTTGTGTTTTACTTTGTACTACACCATTTCTTGGAAGAATCCCAAAGTGCTATATTAATTACATAAATAGACTCCATGAAATCTAGCTCAATGATAGAAATGAGTAAATAGATTCTTGTAGACGGTATGATAAAGATTGGCAAAGACAATCTGGGCCATCGTGTGGATTCAGAAAGAACACATGATTATATAACATAATGCCTTAGATATTAAAAAATACAAGATAATAAATGGAACTTAGCTTAACTAGTATAAAATTACATCACATTGGGGTACACAGTAATTTCTAAAATGAAATGCAGTGGTCCTAAAGCATCTAGGCAAACAAGACTATAACAAATAACACTAATGCATAGGTTGCTAGTACCATTTAAGGACAGAATGCTATCACTTTAGAAGATATTATTAAGAATGTTTCTTATCTAGCATTTTCATTTTAGCATGGCATTTGCTAACACCTCATGATGCCTCTAACATAAAAACTGATTTCTTTTCATCATCCTTAAAACTAAATGTCTGGCCCCAGTATCTTCATAGTTTACTTGGTTTCTCCTTCTTACTAAGAAGTACAAGGTCTTTAGAAAGAGAAGAAACCATCTAAACCATCGTAACAGCATTGAGTTATAAACATTAGATAGTGAACTGTCCTCTCATTCCATACTATAAAGCTTAAATCACTTAAAAAAAAAGACATAAACCTAATACAAGTTATACCCAAGGATATTCTTTTATTTTAAATTTGCATATGCATACAGCTAGATTAATGAAGCCAATTATGTGCCTTTTGGTCATCCTATAAGCTTCCCTTCACATGGAAGGATATAAGAATGAAGCCTGTGCAAGTACAATGGAATTGGTCCTTTAGAGGTAAAACAATTCTCCCTCTACTTTGGGAGAATGTAGTCTTTCTTTCGAATGTACATAAAAATAATGTCTATACTACATGTGGGACGTGGGGCCCAGCTGTTAGGAAGGGTCCACATTCTCCAGGCCCTTGGGTGAGTTCCCCAGAAACGTCTCATCTCGAGCAGCCTCGAACTATGACTCAAATCATTCATCATCATTCTTCTTTCTGAGAACTTAAGTATCATCTCTCCCAGAAGACAGAGGCCCCTCGCAGGCTGGGGCTCTGGCTCGTTTGTCTTTATTTTCCCCATCAGCACCTAATGTAAAGTTACTGCCGTGAGGAGCACCCTCTGTAAAATGGGGATAACCCAGCACACCATACAACTGTATAAATCATTCTCTTGGCACAATACTCAAGGTCATGATCTGAGTCGTGGATTCAAGCCCCATGTCAGGATCCATGTGGAATGCAGACTCTGCTTCAGGATTCTCGCTCTCCCTCTGCCCCTCTCCCCCCACTTGCTCATGCTCTCTCTCTAAAATAAACAAATACATCTTAAAAATAAAAAATTCAATTAAAAAAATCTGTAAAATGTAGCATCTTTCTCCCTCCAATATGGGAGTGATAAGGAAAGATTCTAGGTTACTGTTTTGTCTCAGTCACATGTGATCTGGTTAGCATTTGAGTATTAGCAAAAAGCCATATGGTAAGGCCATGCTACCTAGATAGCTAATGTAGTATTAGAAAGTGATTTTCTACTTAAGGACTCACCCTTAAACATATCAATGCCTTTGGTTGAATGGATAACACATTCTGAGAGACTATATAGATCTTCTTTAAAATCATGGGAGGAAAAAAGATATTTTTATGTATTTGTTTGTCATCGCCCAAAGTATACAGTAAAGCACAATCAGAATGTGTTTAGGTAGATCATGTATTGAGAAAACAAACAAAACAAACCTTCAGTCACAGGATTTAAGAAAAGTCAAATGTACAGAATAGTTTTACTGGAATATTTAATCAAGTCCATAATGAATCTTAAAATTTAAAGATTAACAAAGGAGAAAATAAATCTGTAGTATCCAAAAGTGATGTGTTCTTGGCTAAAATAATCTTGCTCAGAATCCATATGATCCATACTTGTTATTGAAGTAAATAGATGTCATCATTCACCAAAGCTGAATCATCATATATATTAGTAGTCTAACATACAGCACACATAAAATTTGATCAGAAATATTTGCTGCAAGTTCTATTGTATTTGTATTTATTTGCACTGTATTTACATATATATTTTATATAAGGTATATATATATATATATATATATATATATATATATACAGTAATGCTATAGAAGCTAAGGTAAATATATATAATTTTAAAGTCAAGAATAAAGACCAGTAGATTCTAACAGTGAAAATAGTCAATGCATGGAAAGAAAGGATATACAAATATAAATTTTGGTGGCACACAAACATAAAGGTAAAGATTATTAATTTTCTATCTAGTTTAAATTTCTTCTCAGGATTCTTCCTTTCTCTTTGATGCAATCATTGTTTACCAGACAAATACCACCAATCAAAAGTTGTGAAATGTTGATTTGCAGCAGAATACTCATTTTATGTATGTATGTATGTATTTCCATGTGCTAGGTGGTTAAATGTAAAATATTAGTTTTTCTCATGTTAGAGCTATTGGTAATATTTATGCTTACTATGCTTAATATTAACTAATATTAAATTCATGGAAGCTGAGAGTGGAACTTTCAGCAGAGCCACTCCATTTGTAGCAAATCTCTTCTATTCTGAAGCATGCATACACATGAACACTTGAGCTCCCTCCCTGAGGCCCTCAATGCACAAGTGTGTGTGCATACACATACATATGCACATATGCACACACTTCCTCAGAAACATATTTTACTGGTTGCAATTTAATTATCAAATGACTAGAAAATAAGAAATAGTTGCAATTAAAATGCAATATATCAAGCCTCCTAAATCTTGGAGACACAAACATGTAAACTCTTTCCAGTAAACTCTAATGGTGAACTTTCAGTCTTACTTAGTTTAATCAGTCCTCCCATCTTTTATTTAAAATACTTCCCTTAGAATTTGAATCATGTTCTTGATCCAATATCACCTGCTCAACAAACCTCGACCTCACCATTCTATTTTTTTTATTTGAATTGAGTTAGCCAACTTACAGGACATCTTTAGTTTCAGATGCAGTATTCAATAATTTATCAGTTGCGTATAACACCCAATAACCTTCACCCTTCTAAAACAGCACGCCATTAGTTGCTTTTCTTAACTTCTTATTCATTTCACACAGAAGTTGCTCTTTCCTAGAATAATATGTACTTATTTGCCCATTTTATATTCCCCCTACTGGAATGTATGTGGAATTATCTATAAACTCTAGAGAGCAGTTAAAGGAACGATGTATTCTTTCTTAGGTGAAAGGAAGCCTTAAGAATGTGGCAAACTGGGAAATATATGGGAGAGCAGATGCGATAGTTAAGAATAAGTGGTTGATCTCTGCAGCAAAAGAAAGGACAAGATCCTATCAGAAGACATAGCTTGAACAAAGTTAGGCATTAATGAAAGTGTATGGAAAACAGGAAATAGTGTGTCGCACCAAGTGCACAATGGGATAATAAAATTATTACAGTTGGCCAATTAATAGGTTTCATCTTTTCATGGAGTATGTAATTTTCTTACATTTTAAAGAAATATTACATATATTAGTAATATATAGCATATGTACAATCTGATTAAAATAATGCTATGTTATATATTATACAGATTGATATGGATAGATATGGATATAGATATATAGCTATTCATAACATGACATGTAAAAACTATAGATTGTCAATCTAGAGCTACTTCTCATTTGGCTTAATATGTTGGTATGAGGTCATTAATTCCAATGTCAAAATTACAGTTGCTTCTTATTGTAGATTCATATTATATTTGATTTATTTATGTGATCTTAAGGAATAAAAGATGAAAAGAACTTGTTATTGGATTGATGGATATCTTCAGTATTACTCTGAATTCTAAAGTCCATTCCATAAGCAAGATAACAAGAGATATGCACTGGACTTTAAAAAAATCAAACTAGAACTGAATTTATGTCCCATTCATATATTTTTAAAGATTTTATTTATTTATTTGATAGAGCGAGATCACAAGTAGGTAAAGAGGCAGGCAGAGAGAGAGGGGGAAGAGGCTCCCTGCTGAGCAGAGAGCCCTACACAGGGCTCAATCCCAGGACCTTGAGATCATGACCTAAGCCAAAGGCAGAGGCTTTAACCCACTGAGCCACCCAGGCTCCCAAATAAATGCCATCCATATTTAATAATCTTCGTATTATGCTTTTGTTACATATATTATAATTTGAATCTTAAATTTAGAAGTTTTATCATTGAAATGTATATGTATTTACATTTAAATAAAATCAATTATTATTTTGGAAAATATATAATTACATTCCTGGTTTAAATCTACAATAAACTTTTGGGACTTCATCAAGATAAAAAGCTTCTGCACAGCAAAGAAACAGTCAACAAAACAAACAGGCAACCCACAGAATGGGAGAAGATATTCGCAAATGACACTACAGACAAAGGTCTGATATCTAAGATCTATAAAGAACTCCTTAAACTCAACACTCACAAAACAGATAATCACATCCAAAAATGGGCAGAAGACATGAACAGACACTTCTCCAAAGAAGACATACAAATGGCT
>CM052800.1:142458312-142470619 GCA_028533885.1 Nasua narica | reverse complement strand
ACCCTATGACCCTGCAATTGCACTACTCGGTATTTACCCCAAAGAAGCAGATGCAATACAAAGAAGGGCCACATGGACCCCAATGTTCATAGCAGCAATGGCCACAATCACCAAACTGTGGAAAGAACCAAAATGTCCTTCAACAGATGAGTGGATAAGGAAGATGTGGTACATCTATACAATGGAATATTATGCCTCCATCAGAAAGGATGAATATCCCACTTTTGTATGAACATGGATGGGACTAGAAGAGGTTATGCGGAGTGAAATAAGTCAAGTGGAGAGTCAATTATCTTATGGTCTCACTTACATGTGGAGCATAAAGAAAATCATGGAGGGCATTGTGAGAAGGAAGGGAAGGATGAAGGGGGGGAAATCAGAGGGGGCGATGAACCATGAGAGACTGTGAACTCTGAGCAACAAACTGAGGGTTTTGGAGGGGAGGGGGGTGGAGGGTTGGGCGAGCCTGGTGGTGGGTATTGAGAAGGGCATGTATTGCATGGAGCACTGGGTGTGGTGCATGAACAATCAATCTTGTAACACTGAAAAAATAAAATGAAAATATTTGGGAAAAAAAATAAATCTAATATAAACATCGGTATATATTTTTTGTCTGATTTTTTAAGTGCGTTTTTAAGTTAAATGGGTAAGATGTATACAAAACTATCACCAGATATTGTGTCACATACAATCAATAAGAATTTGTCACAAAAGATATCTTTGGTTCATATACTCATGAAAAACATAAACACCACACCCAGTGCTCCATGCAGGTGTATAAACAATGATTCTTAGAATACTGAAAAAATTAAATTAAATTTAAAAAAAAGAAAGAAAGAAAAAAAAAAGAAAAATATAAACAAACTGGATCTTAAAAGATGAGCAGGATTTAAGTATGTGAAGGAATTATGGGCATTCAGGGCAGAAAAAACAGCCTGCAGACATTGAGGAAGTAGATAATGAAACATGTTAGATAGAAAATAATGCAAATAATCAAGATAATTAAAATAGTCAAAGGAGAAAGTACTCACTAAAAACTCCATACATGAGCACATATATATGAGTACTCCTATCCATATAAAGTATAAAATTACTTATTTATTTTATAATGGATAAGATTTGAGGATTTAAAAATCACAAGGAAAAACAATGTTCCTTTACTTAACCTACAATCTTAAAATAAAAGTGATAATTCTGTAGTCCCTTCTTACAGCATCATTTACACTATTAGACTTTGAGTTGAAATATGGGGAAAATTTAAAATTAATATATATTGATGGGCCACTTTTTTTGAAGCTATAATTTTGGAATGGAAAGAACATAAATTAAAAAAATAGTTTTGACAATTTTAATTATGTATTATGGATAATATTTCATTATGAAGGATATCCAGCATAAATATGGAAACATCTAAAAGATATACCTATTTTATTTTTGAAATATTATTTTTTCTAAAAATTGAGTTAATTGCATTTTAAATCGATAATATACATTATAACTGGCTTTGTCCATTATCTCATTAATAAGTGAAGAAATTCAAAGTATAATTAGAACATGTTAATCTTATGATCATGTTACTACTTTCATAACATATTAACATATTAACTCACTCCTTGAATACAGGTCTGTTTGGAATACACATGGCCAGCACTATGTTTTAAGATAGGAATGAAGTATAGATAACATAAATTTTTGATCTCTGGGGTTCATATTCTATCTGGAGAGACTGATAGTTATTAATTATAAAACACTGATAAAAAATTTATTGTATGATCTGGAAACAAGAATGGGAGGAGCAGTTGTCTATGCTAAGCATGGGGTAAAGGGAGAACTCACCCTGAAAACTGTTGCTTGAGAAAAGAAAAAGTACTAAACTAATTTGCTGTGGAAAAGAGTATTAATTAAGCTGTGCAAAGGCACAGAATTGTAAAATATTTAATCCTTTGGGAGAAATAGTGAATAGATAAGCAAAGCTTAACCACATACTTCTTTAAACATGAGGATTATATAAAAATATATTCAAGAAACTTCTCTCCCATTTCCAGAAGAAAATTTATGCCCACTTAAGTGTTATAGCTAAAGCTATTTGGTAAAGAGCCATATAAATTAAATAAACATGCCAATTATTATAACAGTTTTCACAGTGTGTTTTTGGAGTGTGAAAAATAATGATGATTTTCCTAACACAAATCACTAATTAAAGGATTTGGAATAAATAGAAATATAAATCACTAATTAATTAATGATTCTGACATGGAAATTAGTGAAGCAGTATATTTTGAATGCACACATTTGCATTAGAATTCTTTCCATCTTATGTTTATCCCTCAATAGATTTAAATTTATAATTTATTAAGTCTCTAAATGGATCCTAAGTTATTTTGTTATAAGTATCTAATGATTTGATTTTTAAATTTCCAATGGAGTATAGTATGCTTTTTCTAGTAATATAAATTTTACTGAGATTAACCAATAACTAACATTTATTATTGAAAATATACTTTGCACAAAAAAATTACATCCTGCAATGTAGAAAATATAAAGATTTATAGACAAGTATCCCAAAGTATAAGATCCTCTGGGCACAGGCAACGAAGAGACTTGCTAGGGAAGATAAGTACAACGGAGATCAACAGATGGTCTCTAAGCATAAATGCAATAATTAATTATCCAATGGATGGACAGATTGGTTGCTAGTGTCTATGAAAAGATTAAGGCTTGGGGAATAAAAATAGAGAAAAGAGGGATGGCACCCTAGAAGGAAGAGTGGAGCCTGAGGGGAAGGGAGAAGAGGGGAAGATTAAAACATATATTAGTCTTACTACACGGCAAGAAATGTTTAACTTCTTTACATATATTATCTCACTGAGGTGACCAAAAGTCATGGTCTAGCTTCCTCTACTTACATCCTTAACCTACGGTTTCATGGAGGTCTCCAGGGGATGATAACCATAATATATACAGCAACATTTTCAAGCAAATGTGATTACATGAGATCAGAGTCCAAATCATGGGTTAAACTGCCATTTTAAAAAGATGAATTCCCCAAGTGAGATATCCCTAAAATAAGTAGAAGAATATTTGATAGACTTTCCGTCCTGCTTGGGTAGGCGAGTGGTAGCAGCTGTTATAATATCAGCCTAATTTTAACTGAAAGGTGAGTGAGGCCTAGGGTGTTAGGTTTACAATTGTTTACTTTTTTCAACTGTATTGAAGAATAGTTGACAAATACTTTGCTTTTCCACATGGGGTAAAATCTTTCCAAGGGCTCTCTCTTAATGTTGAATTGCTCTGGACTTGAGAACGTAGTGATGGAAGTAAAATGCTTACTATACTTTTCTTTGTGGCCACTCAGTTTTTGAACTCCACAGCGTTTCTGCTATTGCTTCATTATAGTCCAGAGCTTTCCCAGAGCTATTTTCATCAGTTTGTGGTTGTTCATTTACTATTTTTATTGCACTGGAACCTCCTAGCCTCCATCTTGCTGACATCACCTTCTATTTACAATTGTTGATTTCAAAACCTCTTCTCTCAAAAAACTTACAATCTACTCTAAGGACTAAAACATATGTAACATACAGAAAAAATAAAATCTCAGAATAGTTTATATGGGGGATACTCAGTAGCATGTTGTAGACAAAGAAACATTTTGGGTGGTGCATAATTCATCTGATTCCCTCACTGCTGTCAGTATTATTTTCTCCTCTTTTAGGAAAATGCATATTTCATAAGTACATTTTGCATTACACACACATAAAAACACATGTACACACACACACACATACATATATTCCAATCTGACAGTTAAAACATTTTGAATTTATAAATATATAATATTCTTCTCACAGCTTTTATGGTTTTCAAGTCACCAAAAGGTTCAAGTCATCAAGAAAATGAAGACAAAAATATAAATAAGAAAACAATAATAATGAGTAATGCAAAAGTATTGGGTCTATTGAGTTATGCTAATATAAACTAAATATTCTGGAAAAGCCAGTCTCTGAGTTTATAGGGTCCAGAAAAAGTAATAAACTATTGGGAATTTCAAAGTTTGTCAACACTGGTGTAGAAGACTTATGAAAAGTGGCTGGAGATCCAATTAAGAGAAACTTTTGGAGATCTATTCTCATCTCTACATCTACCCAAACCCAAATGACTATAACTTCCCTTTTCAAAACCAAATGTAATCATAATAAGTGGTCTAAATTCACTTTTTAAAACTCTGATGAGTCTCTCAGACCTGTACCCCTGAAACAAATAACATATTATATGTTTATAATAAAAAAAACAAATAAAAATCCAATGGGTCAAAAATAAGGTCTAGCAATATGTCATCTTCAAGAAGTACTTAAAAGGACAAAAGCATATATGTATAAATATATTTATATACATGCAATTCCAAATATACATATTTGTATATAAGTATACCCATACATAAGTAAGAAACAGAAGATATTTTATGCAGTATCTCATACTAAAATCTGAGATGAAATGCATGTAAAAAATATGACAAATACAGTAAGAGAATTAGGGAAATTATGTAGTCTTAATAGGAGCTATAAAATGAGAAGATAGAACCATCATGAATATATTTTCATCAATAACAGACTTAACACTAAATTAATATATAAATTGTTTATATAAAATGATTATACACACACAGACACACACACACACACACACACACACAAATAGGTTAGAACAACAAGTCATTCTGTATTTTTTAACAACCTCTCAGAAACAGAAAATTCAAGTGAAGAATAAAGAATAATCTGTATTACGAGTTCTACAGAGATCAACTTGAGCAATTATACAAAAAAACCTATACTCAGTAAAGAAAAATACCATTGGTTTAAAGCACATATGTAATATTTACAAAAACTGAGATGTATTAATCTATAAAGGAAGCTTCATAAGACAGAAGGAAGGGGTCAAGATGGCAGCCCAGGAAGACCCTGAACTCACCTCCTTCTATTGACACAAAAAACTTACTGTTACATATAGAAAAATTTCCTCCGAAAATAGCCCGAGAACTAGATTAACAGCACCTCCACAACAAAAGACAAAAGAGACAGATCAAGAAGGGTAGGAGAAGCAAAGACATAGCCTCTTTCAGGATCCCATCCCAAATTAGATGACCCCACAATCAGGAGGGATCCAAAAAAATATGGACCCCTTCCTTGAGAAGAAAAGGGATTATTAGACACCACAGACACCACATCAGACACCCTGATCCTGAGGGACAATGTCAGAAAGACAAACCCCAAAAATGCCTGGTTTTCAAAATCAACAAAGATTAAGACTAGGAGAATCATAGAATAGAGGATAAAGATTCCACTCTTCAAGGGCTTATATGCAACTCTACTCACCCTGACATCCAGCACAAGAGAAACAGATAGACAAATGCCTAGGCTATAAGAAAAGGAACCAACTTACTGATTTTAAGGTGGCTGCTGGAGAAGCAGGAAACTGCAGGAAATTTTTCTGGGGATGGAAGCATTGGTAGACACCACTTTTGCAATCTCATGCTAACTGGCTGGTATTAGAGTCATAAGCATCACTTTTGGTGACCTCCCTCTAGGCTGCTAGTATGTGGAAGGTATGCACTACCCATCCCATTTCCCACCCATCCTGTGCAGCACATAAACCATAACAGAGCTGGATGAATGCCTGAATACTGCTCAACCTGCACAGAGACTGAGACACCACCAGGACAAATGAGTATCCTGAGCCGTGCCTTCTTTGCTTAGCAGTTGAGACCTAAATGGGTGAGGCAAGCACCCTGAGTCCCACCCTCACCGATAAAGAGTTCAAAATAATTGTCATGAAGATGTTCACTGATCTTAGGAGAAAAATGAAAGAATACAGAGAGTACTTCAAAAAAAGAGACAGAAAATATTAAGAAGTACCAAACAAGTTATGACTGAACTGAAAAATGCACTAGAGTAGTTCAACAATAGAATGGATGAAATAAAAGCTTACTACATTAGTAAGCAGTAAGACAGAGCAATGGAAAATACCCAGATAGAGCAGCTAAATTAAAAAAAAAAAGAAAAGAATTAAAAGAAATGAGGAGGGATGTTCTAGTGGCTCAGTTGTTATGTGTCTGCCTTCAGCTCAGGTTATGATCCCAGTGTCTTGGTATTAAGCCCTGCTCAATGGAGAGCCTGCTTCTCCCTCTCCCACTCCCCCTGTCTGTGTTCCCTCTCTCGCTGTCTCTCACTGTCAAATAAATAAAGTCATAAAAAAAATAAATGAGGAAATCTTTAGAGATCCTTGAGATGACATCAGGCAGAGTAACATTTACATTATAGGGTTCAGAAGAGAAAGAAAAAAGTCAGAAAAAATATATGAAGAAGTAATGGCTATAAACGCCTTTAATTTAGGAAAAGAAATTGCCAGGTCCAGGAAGACAAGAAAGTTCTAAATAAATGGAAATATATACTGTGCTCATGAATTGGAAGTATTAATATTATAAAATTGTATCTATCACACCAGGAATCTACACAGTTAATGCAATTCCTATCAAAATACCTATAGCACTTGTCACAAAACTAGAAGAAAGAATCCTAAAATTCATATGAAACCACAAAAGAATAAAGAAAAAAAAAAGCAATCTGGAGAAAGAAGAACAAAGTTGGAGGTATGATGCTCCCTAATTTCAAACTATACTACACAGCTATAATAATCAAAAGAGAATGATACTAACACAAAAACAAACATATATCAACAAAACAGAATAGAGAACCAAGAAATAAAACCCCTTTTTGGTCAACTAATCTATGACAAAGGAGTCAAAAGAATACAATTGGGGAAAGATAATCTCTTCAATACATGGTGTTAAGAAAAGTGGACAGCTACATGCAAAAGAATGAAACTGGATCACCTCAAACCATATAAAAAAATAAACACAAAATGGATTAAAACATTGTAACACCTCACCTTCTCAAACCATATAAAAAAATAAACACAAAATGGATTAAAACGTTGTAACACCCCAAACCTTAAAACTCTCAGAAGAAAACATAGTGTAAGCTTTTTGACAGCAGTTTTAACAATAGTTTTTTTGGATATTTCTCCTCAGTCCAGTAAAAATAAACTATGGGACTATATCAAACTAAAAGCTTTTGTACAGGAAAAAAAAAATCAAGCAAATGAAAAGGCAACCTACTAAATGGGAGAAGATACTTGCTAGTGATATATCTGAGAGGGAGTTGATATCCAAAGATCCAAAGTATATGAAGAACTCATACAACTCAATAACAACAAGAACAACAACAACAAGAACAACAAAATAACCTGGGGCGCCTGTGTGTCTTCGTGGATTAAATTCTCTGCCTTCAGCTCAGGTCATGATCTCAAGGTCCTGGGATTAAGCCCTGCATCGGGCTCTCAGCTCAGCAGGGAGCCTGCTTCCCTCTCTCTCTCTGCCTGCCTCTCTGCCTACTTATGATCTCTCTCTTTCTGTCAAATAAATAAATAAAATATTTTTAAAAATATCCTAATTAAAAATGGGTCGTGCATCTAAATAGTTATTTTTCCAAGAAGACATAAAGATATTCAACAGATACATGAAAAAATAATCAATACCACTAATTATCAGAGATACACCACCACATTTGTCAGAATGGCTATTATCAAAAAGACAAGAAATAACAAGCATTGGTGAGGATACAGAGAAAGGGGAACCTTGTTGTTCTGTTGGTGGGAATATTAAATTGTTGTAGTCACTAGAAAAAACAGTATGGAAATTCCTCAAAAAATTAAGAATAAAACTACCATATAGTTCTATAATTCCACTTCTGGGAATTTATCCAAAGGAAAAAAAAAGATGTTAAAGATATGTGTAGCTAAATGTTCAAGGCAGCATTATTAATAATAGCCAAATACAGAAGCAACTCAAGCATCTGTCAAAAGATGAGTAGATAAGAAAGATGCGATATACACATATACAATGGAATATTACTCAGTCATAAAAAAAGAATGAAATCTTGCCATATGCCGCAACATGGACCTAGAGCATCTTATGCTAAGTGAAATACATTAGAGAAAGACAGAGAATATATGATTTAATTTATATGTGGAATCTAAAACAAAAAAAGTCTGCTGATCTAAAAACAAAATAGCAAACAAAACAAAAAGAAAGAGATTTGTAGACACAGAGAGCAAACCAGTGGCTGCCAGTGGCGGGGGAGGGAATGGGCAAAATAGATGAAGTGATTAAAAGGTAGAAATTTCCAGTTATAAAACAAATATCATAGAAGTGCAATTTACAGCATAGGAATGCACTCAATAATGTTACTGTCACTTTGTATGGTGACAACAACTTTTGTCACTTTGTATGGTGACAGAGAGTCACTAAAATTATCAAATTGATCATTTCATAATATATAAAAATACTAAATCTCTATGTTGTATACCTGAAACTAATATAATGTATGTTAATAATAATTCACTAACAAAGACAATAAAAATACTATAAAATAGGAAAATTATGCATATAATTTATCAGATAATATTCAGTAATATTAGAATAATATCACAAGGATGCTAAAATTAGTACCCTATAGCTAGAATACAAATATTAGTAATCCTTTGTTTAATAAGAAAACCATACAGTAATTCTGAAATATTTATATGGAATCAAAAGAAAGCACTGCATGACTAAAGTCATGGAACCCTGGAAACACAATATTTGTGGGAAATTTACAGTTTTAATTACAAGGAAACAAGAAAAGTTACAATATATAAACTAAGAATTCAACTTCAGAGGTTAAAAGATAGTAACAGCATAAACAGAAAACATAATTTTTTTTTGAAATCTTAATTTGTTGTAATCAAGATCAAAAGAAAACTTAAAAGGAAAACGGATCCCCCAGAGAATTTCCCACACAACTTCAGCTGCTACTTCTCTAGCCCATAAAAACAAGTCCAGAGGATGTGTCGATGGCAGTGGGGTCTGGCCAAAGTTTGGAAATCTGCCAGCCTCTTCAGTCAGGTCAACAGATGCAACAGGCCACGAGTCTGGTCCCCGCGGACAGGCAGACGTCCCGGGCACCCTCGGCTTTAGGCAGGCATGGCCCAGCCTAGAGTTACTGGCAGAAAGGAATAAAAAGAATAGATATCCAGGAAATAGGGAGCAAAAATAAATGAAGAATAGAAATACAATTTCAATGAAGATTTTCTATTTGTTGAGATTAATAAGCTCTCCCTGATAAATCTTTCCCAAGACTGAATTCAAAAATAAAAGGTAGACTGTTAGAGTAAACAAAATGTGGTATGCAAAAAATTAGAAATATAGACAACAATAATTTAAAGGGCAAATGTTATATTCTAATAAATCTCATCTAATAATCTTAGATGTGAATGATACAATTCTGAAAAAATTAAAAATGTCAGAATGGCACAAGAAGAATAAGAAAACTTGCATAGGTAAGTAAAATGTAAAAACAACATAACACAAAAACAATAATACAAAAACAAAAGAAAAAATACCTGAAATGGCCATGAAAAATCTCTTTCCAGATACCCAGATGCCAAAACCTTTGTAGATAAATTCTAGACATTCAGGAAGTAAATGTTTTGTATGTCAGGAAATTTTTCAGTAAAATAAAAAAATGTATAAAATATTCACCGTTGTTCGTGTAAGACTAGAATAATCAAATAGCAGTTATCCCCTGCAAGCCATATATTCTAAACTCTTAGAAATTCTCATAAGTTTCATAAGGAGTAGGGGGGAGGATGACCGTCACAACATTGTTTGTAGTAAAAGGTACTAGTGGTAATTGATGTGGTCATCATTAGAAAAATTGGTTTATAAATATCAGGGACTCAACAATTAGAAGTAATAATCAAATAACAAGGAAAAATCTTAAAAACAAAGTACTGAGTAAAAAATTAATGGCATGAGAATGAAAGCAATGCTATTTAGGTGAATTCAAAATACAAAAGCACAAGAAAACATAGGAATATAGGAATATATACCAAAAAAAAAAAAAAATCAGTCATCAAACAAATAAAATGGTTGATAATAAGGGCAAGAGTTAAGTTGAGAATGAAGATGAAGAAGAAGAGACATATGGAATATTAGATGATGATACATATATACATCTGTAAGTAGATATAAATAAAAATAAAATAAATAATTCATTTCACCAGATGATGATACTAGGCACTTAAAAGATATGGCTTAACCATCTTGTATGGAGTTCAAATAGAAATGTTGTGTACATATAAATTTTTGTTTAAATAACTTCTTTGGCATACAAGAGGAAGGGCAACTTCCAAATTCATTCTATGAGACCAGTATCATCCTAATATCAAAACCAGAAAAAACACCACCAAAAAAGTGAACTATATGCCAATATCTCTCATGAATGTAGACACAAAAAATTCTCAAGAAAATATTAGCAAATCACTGGGTGTGATGCATGAACAATGTATCTTGGAACACTGAAAAAAATAAAATAAAATCACAAAAATATATTAGCAAATCAAATCCAACAATATATTTAAAAAATCATATACCATAATCAAGTGGAATTTATTCCTGGGATGAAAGGGTGGTTCAGTACTCACAAAATAATCAATGTGATACATCACATCAATAAGAGAAAGTATAAAAACCCATGTGATCCTTTCAATAAATACAGAAAAAGCATTTGACGAAGTACAACATCCGTTCATGATAAAAACCCTTTGTGAAGTAGGTCTAGAGGGAATATAACTCAACGTAATAAAAGCCTTATATAAAAAACCCACAGCCAACATTGCACTCAATAGTGCAAAACAGAGAGCTTTTCTCCTATGGTCAGAAACAAGACAAGGATGTCCACCATCACCACTTTTATTCAATAGAGTACTGAAGGTCCCAACCACTGCAATTAGACATCATTAAGAAATAATAGGCATCCAAACTGGCAAGGAAGAAGTGAAGCTGTCATTATTGGCAGATAACATGAAACCATATATAGAAAATACTAAAGATTCCACTTAAAAACTACTAGAATTGATAAATGAATTCAGTAAAGTCATAATATATAAAACCAATGTACAGAAATCTGTTGCATACACTAATAATGAAGCAGCATAATGTGAAATTAAGAAAACAATCCCATTTACAATTGTACCAAAAACAACAAAATATCTAGGAATAAACTTAATGAAAAAGGTGAAAGACTCATGTTCTGAAAACTGTAAAACACTGGTGAAAGAAACCCAAGACGATGCAAAGAAATAGAAAGATATTCCATGCTCATGGGTTGGAAGAACAAATATTCTTAATATGTCTATACCACTAAGAGCAATCTATACATTTAATGCAATCCTTATCAAAATACCAACAGCATTTTTTCACAGAGCTAGAACAAATAATCTTAAAATTTGTATGGAACCACAAAAGACCCCAAATAGGCAAAGCAACCTTGAAAAAGCAAAATAAAACTGGATGTACCACAATCCCAGATTTCAAGTTGCACTACAAAGTGGTAGTAATTAAAATAGTATGGTACTGGCATAAAAACAGACACATAGATCAATGGAATAGAATATAAAACCCAGAAATAAACCCACAATTATATGGTCAATTAATCTTCCACAAAGGAGGAACAAATTTACAATGGGAAAAAGACAGTCTCTTTAACAAATGGTGTTGGGAAAACTGAACAGCAACATACAAAAGAATGAAACTGAACCACTTTCTTGACCTATACAAAAACAAACTCAAAATAAGTAAAGACCTAAAACCATAAAAACCCTTGAAGAGAGCAGAGGCATGTGACATGGGCCATAGCAAAGTTTTTCAAGACATGTCTCCTGAGGCCTTAGCAAAGTTTTTCAAGACATGTTTCAAGACAAGGAAACAATCAACAAAATTTAAGGGTAACGTACTGAATAGGAGAAGATATTTGCCAATATTTCTCATAGAGGTTAATATTCAAAATATATAAAGAACTGATACAACTTAATACCCAAAAACACAAATAATCAAAATAAAAAAATGGGCAGAAGACATGAAAAGACATTTCTCCAAAAAAAGACATACAGATGACCAACAGACACATAAAAAGATGGTCAGGGAGAGGAGGAGCAAGATGGCGGAGAAGTAGGAGGTTGAGATAGAGTCGGATCCCAGAAGTTCATCTAGATAGTTAATAAATCATTTAAAAGCCAGCATACTGAACAGGAGAGAGAAGAGAGGAAGAAGAGCAATTCTAGGAGCAGAAAATCGACCACCTTTGGAAAGGTAGGACATTTGGAAAAGTGATTCCAAAGCGACGGGAAGAGAGACCGCGGGGGGAGGGGCTGG